>JBAKGM010000279.1:8953254-8969260 GCA_037177215.1 Asparagus racemosus | reverse complement strand
CCCCCCCCCCCCCCAAAAAAAAAAAAAAACAAAAAAGAACAAAAAACCAAAACTCCCGCTCCCTAGTTGTGAGGGCTCATCTGATAAAGGTACCTGCGATCAAGGTTATACCCTTCTGTTTAAGTAACTGCATTTTCCCCTAGCTCAAACTTACTTTTTCTATCAATCCTCAACCTTACTTTTACAATTGCAGTTACAAAATAAAATTAGAATATTGGAGACTTACCCGGGCTTTACTGATGAAATAACACCATATCGCAAGGCAATACCCAACATACATATCTCTTATTACAGTAGACATAAACTAAAGCATGCGCACGAAGTGCATGTTAAGGACATCCCATCACAGGAAACTAACTTGCTCTCACCATTTAGCTTATCGTCACATGAACCAAAGATAGCCATATCCATCATGAACCAAATTAAGACACCCATATCCACCAAACGATAGTTCTTCAGGACGTTCTCCCAATCAGTGTACACTGTCCTTACGTACTCAAAACATATCACCATAGACAAACGGCTTGTACTGTCGAGGGTGCTGGTCGTCGACGAGCTCAGGTACTGAATCAACTATCTGATCAGGTTTCGGATGCAGAAACACTACACAGGAGAGACGGTTTCTAAACCCGCAAGAAACAACTTGGTGAGGTGCAGGATGTAGCCTCCCGTTGCTCCAGGACTGCATCGTAGCTATACACATACTGTTGTGATTGAAAAAAGTAGTGGACTCTTCGACTTATTACATTTTTGAGTAAATCACAGAGACAGCCTCTTTTGTCAAAAGATGTCGAGGGTGTTTGAGGGGGGTTGTTTTTAGATGGTTTTAAGTCGTGTTAGCTTCTGATGACTTCTGATATCTAAAGTTTTTTCCCTACACTTTCATACCCTAAAGTTTACGCCTCTCCGAACTTCAATACTCCAAAGCGTTTTTTTTAACACTTTGATACCCCAAAGTTTTAGGGTTCCAGAGTAATGAAATGTGTAAATTTTAGGAGATCAAATGAGTAAACTTTGATTATCAACGGGTCTAAAAAAATATTAGATGTGTCAAAGTCAACACAAATGTAAATTTTGGGGTATTGAAGTTTCAAAAAAAATCTTAGATGTGTCAAACTTTGGGGTTTATTTGAGAAAATTTTTTGGTTTTTCAGTGAGAAAAAAAAAGTAATGGAGGTTTAATAGCAAACAGCCCAAAGTATTGGGCGTTTTCTGAAATTTACGCAAAATAGTAGTAATTTGACCCACCGAGACTTGTTATTCCCTTGAGGCCACATGAGGTCAGTGTACTCCTTAGCCTCCGCCGGGATGCTCCCCGGGTACACCGTCAGCGACTCCCTGGCCGTGTTCCGTCGCTTAGCCTCCGCCGGGAGCTAGAACAGCCCAGCTCCTCCGCCTCCTTGCCGGAGACAGCGTCGCGCCTCACCAGCTCGCGGCCGAACGTCTCGAAGGCCGAGAGGATCGCCCGGCCCATGGAGGCCCATTGCTCAGTGCCGGGTCTAGTGGATTTCGGGTCGGTTGTGGGATCAAAGGTGGGCATGGTTAGGGTGGTGGTGGTTGATCCCATTGCGGGTTTTTAGCTACAAAGAGTGTATGTCACGGAGAGAGAGGAAGCAGGAATGAGACTTCCGTTATTGAGGCTTTCGACAAGCATTTAGGGTGTGTTTGACTATTCTTCACTAACTTGATTAATACCTTAACTAGGTTAGTTTTGATCCAAATAAGGGGTGGTTCAATTCTAATCTGGATAAGGGCCTCAATCTGAACTAAGAAAATCAAGTTTAACGTTGGTCCAATTTAGCCAAACAACAATTCAACCCATGAATTAGGTCAGCTTCACTAACTTGGATAGTAGGAGAGTTGCCAAACACACCCTTAATGTTGGCGATTGAACCTAGAGATCGTGATTCCTTAGTACTCACTCTCTCATTCTTAATAGACACTCAAAATTAAATCATAATATTCCTTTAAAAAATTTAAATCATAATCATCAACTAAATAAGTTGACGGCTGTGATTAAATAAAAAAGAAATGAAAAGTATTTTGCTAACCGTCGTTTTAAGGATAATAACTTAAGAAGGAGAGAAAAAGAGAGCTAGGGGTACCGAGGAAGAACAGAGAATGAGTAGGAAACATAGAGCCCCACTAACTCTCATCACTTTCTTTCTCCTCCTTAATCATTGCTCTAAGACAATGATTAACAAAACCCTAAAAAATTTATAGAAATATCTACGGAAAATAGCAAGCAACAATCAAAAGAGAGTTTCTTTTTGATCCATCGAGTGTGGGCATCTCAACGTCTTGCAAAATGTTGGGATAATAGCACCCACACAAGTCACTATCCAACTGATCAGAATGGCCGGGCTGGCATAGAGCGGACTTGCATCCAGACCCAATTTACAAAGCCCGGTGTTGGCCCCCCTCTAATGGTTTCAAGCTCGCGCTAATGAGCTCATTGATTGGTTAGTGCGAAAATTTATTAACTTAAAGCACTGAAAATATCATAGCTTACTCGGTGAGGGACTAAAAGAAGGGGCGCAAGGCTGGGCGCTTGTTGCGCGTAGAGAGAAAAACGTTGGGAGTTGCCAATGTTTGGGTGAAAATTTTCACTTCTGCGTAAATTGAGGGTACTAAAGTGCCAATTTGAAACAACTTGGAATACATAATGCTGTGAAAAATAAGTGAGAGCATGTAAGTGCAAAGTGAGTGAAACTATAGGGTATTTAAGTGCTATTTAGCCCAATATTTAATAAATGCGGCATTTTATTGTATTTTCCTAGTTAGGTTGCTAAACTAGACTCGCAAAGAAATGGTTTGTTTGCACGGCATTTTATTTGATAATTTTGATATTTATCATATGTGAAATTATGATTACTAAAATTAGCTCTGTGAAATTTTATCAGATTGGATTTCACTAGGCTCTGTTTCGAAGTTGAAGCCTGATAATAAATACGAAAGTAATTTAATATGATAACTGTCGTCACATTAATCTTTCTGGTTTGATGACTCCGGTGCATTTATTTATAGGTTAGAAACGACCGTTGTGGCTCAGAGAGAGAGAGAGGTTTGTTTTATTTGGAGACGGACCATTCAAAGAATAAGATGATACTAAATAGGATCACCACTATTATCTTGAAAAAGACATTTGTCTTGAAAACCGCTATCGAGAAAAGTACTCTTGTGACAGTGGCAATCGTGCATAAGATCATCTTATTTCTATAATTAGAATAGACAGCAAAGATTGAGGTAATTAAACCCTCTCTATTTATCACTTAATTAGAAAAACCTTCAGTCAATTCATACATGCGTGCTAATAAAATAGCTCAACAGTATTAAATGATATACATGCAACACACGTACGCTAATAAAAATAGCTCAAGAGTACTAAGTGATAAACATGCAGATTGCAGAATACGTCCGTAATCAACCCAATTACCAACACATCTCTCTCCATATTCAGAAGTGGTGCAATATCATACTTTATTCACAACCGTATCTCCTTTCAAATATTGATCAAAACAAAAATATTTATCTATTTTTCAAGGAGCAAATAAATCATATCACATGCTCCGTGCTTAACATAAATGAAATAGGCAACATTGATCAAAACCCTAAAACAGGGTAAATGCCTGTGCTCAATGAAATACAGCTATAAGTCTCGTATGTGTTTTGGGGCAACATCTCATGCTGCCTTTGCTGGCCAAGTTGCCTGAGCTGACATGATGATACCTACAATAACTCCAAACAAACCAAGAGCACTACCGAAGATTTCAATCACCAAAATCTTCACAAAGAGGGAGGAGTTCTGAGCATCAGAAAGTGCACAGCTGCTTCCAATTATTCCCACACAAAGCCTATAACAATAATCAAGTTTTTAACTATATATCGATTCAAGTAATTGACAAAAACCGAGTGAAGATCAAATACATCTAAGATTGAAAACATACCCGCAAACAAGATTTGCAAAGCCCACTATTATGCCTGAAGCAAAGATAGCATATCCCGCCCTTAGAGACTCTGGAGCATATATCTGAGATGCTGGGACACTTTCTAACTTGGTTTGGAGAATGATTGCGACAATAACGCCATATATAGCGACAGCCTCACAAAAGATAACACTGCAAGGAGAAAGTAAATTCTACGTTCTGAAAAAAAAAAATAGTAACCTTAAGGTAGCAAGCAATATGCATGACACAAGCACATGCAAATAAGCAGTAAAGCTTGGTTTCCATATCCTGGGACATGCATAGATGATTTTAGATCCAATAATGGAGAGCACATGGGAAATTTTAAATTTTGCCTGCATTTAAATACATGTAGCAATTGCACTTTAACTAAAAAAACACCAACATTTCATTACTAAATCAGTCCATAGTAGATAAATAAAAGCATCCCCTCAGTTCTTTTATGTACGCTGAAAATTACCATGTTTCTTTTATGTATGATTTTACTCTCGATGCAACAAGTATTCCTCGAGGCTTTGGAATTATAATAGTAATAATGCTCTAGATAAGAGAGATCAACAATTACCCTAACAATATTTGAGCGATACATTGCATTGTGCAAACAATAAACCACTCGTTTACATTTCTATGATTCTATTAAAACCAAAATCATGCTTCAATACTATATTACGAATGTTTTACCACTTTTGTACACATAACACAATTTGCCCTATGCATTTTTGCCTTTCTCCTCTACCAACTCTATCACTCTTTATCGTGGATCTGTAGTCATTTTGAAGCATGTTCAAAAGTCAGGATAGCCTTATCTTGCCACTTCATTGTACAAGGTGCTTATTTGATTGCCTCTTGAAAGAGTGCAGGTGTTGTACCATATCCAAAATGCATATATCAGAAAAGTAACTTTAGTTGATGTAGAAGAGTCGCAGATAAAGTATTCCTAAAATGGTACCCCGATGTTCTCGGCGAGTCTTGGTAATCATCTTCAATGGGTGTTTCAGTGCAACATTGGGTCTGACTGAGGAGCGAGGAGTAGCTTCAATCTAGAAAATGCAAGCGGTAATCAAGGCAGACTAGAGTTGCCAGGTTGAGATATATTTATTGGCACTCTTTTCAATCTGGTGAGAATTGCTTGATGCCTGATGGCATGGAGTGTGGATGGTGGAACATTCAGATTTATAGCTTTGTTATTCAACTTGATCAGATCAATGAGATACGTTTGTTGTTCAAATAGGGCATCTCTTTCAAACGGGTGAGAATAACTTGATGCCTTGTTGCATGGAATGTGGATCATTTCAGATTTGTAGCTTGTTTGTTCAACTTGATCAGAACAATGACCACGAACCACAAGTATACTGATCAATAGCCCGCTACCTCTATTTCTTAATACAAAATTTTCTTTGGCATGTCACTATGTCAGCAAGAGATAAGAACTAACAAGCCACACAGGAGTCTGTTATCTCTATTAGAGTTATTATGGTGTTAGAGCCAATGATATACTAGCAAAGTTATACTTGTGGTAGAATTAGAAAAGTAAACTCCTACTTGTTTTATACTTTCGTATTATAAGTAAAGGTTGACAAAATCTTGAAGTCACCTTTTCCAAAACATAACAAACTCTATTAATAATTCAATTTTGTTCATACTTATGAATAATCCTTCATCAATTGTAAATCAGCTAAAGCCTCTCATCCAATGGTTAAAGTCTCTTTGAAGATAAGCTCTGCCCACTAAGCAAGCCAGTAACAAATTCCTTTTGAAGATAAGCTCTCTCCCCCACTGAGTACGACAGTAATAGATTTAAGCTAATTGCAGCCCCTGCTCAAAAGTCAGCTTAGTCACAAAAACTGAAGCCCAGCATGTACCTAAACTAAGATTCTCATTGTATGTGTGCAAAGTTATTGATAGCAGATAGCGTCGCCTAGCGGTGAGGCACAGCTAAGACTATTTGCGGCTATAGTGGAAAAATAGCAGCAAAACGCATAAAGTCAAATAGCGATCCAATTTAAATATGTATACCTAATCAAAAAATTAAGAAAAAAATCTAAAAGTTCTACAAATATGCATTTGATCATAAATAGAGATTCTAAGGAGGAGAAGGACGACTCGGTGAGGTTCGAGTTGGCGGAGGTGACAGAGAAGCAGGAAAGGCAGTCAGAAAGGGGTTTAGGGTTCAGGTGTAGTCGAAGAGGGAGAGGTAGGGGTTTAGGTGGAGGGCAATCGTAAAGGGGTTTTCGGGTTTGAGGTGTTGTAGTCGGAGAGAAAGAGGTAGAGGTTGAGGTAGAGTAGTCGGAGAGGGAGAGAAGGAAGAGGGTCCTCACTGACGAAGTTGGTGGAGGGAGAGAAGAAAATGTGGCGGAGTTGGTGGGAATCGTGGGATTAAAGTTTCTTTCTTCATCTTTTGAGATCGAATTGGAGAGGGGAGAGAGAGAAACGAAACTAAAGGGGTTTTAGTTAACTATGGGTTAGGTTTGAGTCGGATATTAAACTAAGAATCCATACTGAAAAGTGCTGTTAAGTGCTATTACGCACTAAACGCTGCTATTGCGAGCAAATAGCGCACAGAACACTATCTTCCACTGCTTTCGTTGATATCACTCCAGGAAGTGGGCACTAACGCAATTTGCGGGGCTATAACGGCGCTATTGGATGCTATTTTTAACAGTGCATATGTGTAACAATCCTGATAAATGTCCAGCTTAATCACTTGGTTAAGATGTTTGTCACATTAAGGAAAATAGAACGCAAGGCTGAACTCCAAAAACTTAACAACAACAAAAGCTTTATCCCAAAGTTTTGGAATTGGACACATGAATCATACTATTTCATTGATAGGATTATCCCCTCCACTAAGTTAACCATTATCATATCTTTCTTAATTTTTTCCAGCCAAATTCTCTAAGGCTTACCTCCCCTCCTATTTTCTTCATATAATCTTGTTAGTTCTCCTAATTCGTGTATTTATTGACCTCTGTACCACATATCCAAACTATAAAACGATTCTTTCCCATTTTATCATAAATAGAAGCGACTTCTATTTTTCTTACCCATGTTCATTATCTTATCTCTTAGTAAGTGTATGTCCACTCGTCCCTGTACATTCCTCAATTTAGCTACACTCATTTCTTGCACGTGTTTCTTAATTGCCTAATAATTTGATCTATAAAACATTTAAGGTCTTATAGTTGACCTATTGAATTATCCCTTCAATTCGAAGGTATTTTATGATTACATAGGATACTGTAAGCACTCCCTCATAATCATTCTAATTTGATTTAATGAACCACATCATCCTCAATATCGCCATCTTGACGAATAATTAATCCTAGATAGAAAATTTGATTACTCATCAATATTTCTTGACCATCAGCGTGTACTATACACTCATTCTTTTTTATAGACTAGTATGGTGCACATGCTTTGCACGAGAGCATACCTATTTTGTTTTATGTTTTTCAAATTTTTTTATTGGATGCAAAATAATAAAATGACTGGTATAGGAGCATAAAATCTGAACAATTACAATTTTGTTTAAATGAATAACTTGTTCGATAAAATTGTGTATAAAGAACTGTTTGATTAATTATTATAGTTTGGATAATTGTTATAATCTATTAAAATAATTATAATATATTAAATAATGTCTTCCCTTTTAAATATAATAATATTATAGTTATACATAGCATAATTATAATACTATTAGTAACTACATTTTAATTTCATAATTAGCTTATTACGCTATTAGTAAATAATTTACTAAATTGTAAAATTATTAAATTACAGTGTAATTTATTAATTTAAAAAACATTATTAAAATCATTATACTATTAACACTATTACAATTACAATAAGTACAAATTATTTTTCACACTATTATCATACAAATTATTTTTTATACTATTATCATACTTTTGAAAGGCTAATAAGATGAAAGGTAACAGGTAGTCCTCCATAAGAGGTGAAACTGAAAGGCATAAGGTATAAGCCTAATGAATTTTTCTTATTTTTAATTTTTCTAGAATGTTAAATATTATTTGAAGATAAATTAGGGATAAATTTCAAATTTTCTATTAAATAACATAATAAAATAATAAAATAATAGTGTGACCAAAGGTTTTGAAAAAGTGAGTAAATGCATAATTAATAAGAGGTTATATATAATTAGTGAATGATTAATTATAGCTAATGACATATTTGAGAATTATCAAAACTTAAAAGGGCAAAAATGAAAATCAAAATTTTTGACAAGGCAATCCTCTTTTATATGTAATATAGATTATACTAAAATTTTGTTCCATAGATCACTTCTTTTGTTATGTAGTTTTCTACTAAGAGGTTCTCCTAATGTTTCTATTTTAGAAGTAATCTCTTCCTTATTCTCATTTCTTCAACTCATACTATGTCATCAACAAATAACATACGTCATAGGACTTACTCTTGAATATTATATGTCTAATACGTTTGTCCATAACTAATACACAAAAAGTTAAGGGCCTAAAGATGATCCTTGATGTAAGTCGATAACAATAGAAAACAGTTCTCTCACTTAACCGTTCTCACGGTAGTTGTTGCTCTATAATACATATATAAATCATATCAATATATCCACTTGGTATTTGTCTCTTTTCAAAAATTCACTATATCACGTGCCTCGACACTCCGCCATAGCTTTTTATAGATCTATAAAAAAACATATATAGATCCTTCCACAGTAGTGTCTCTTTTCCTGTATCTTTTCATCAATCGTCTTAATATATAAATAGGTTTTACAATTGAACTTCTTGGCATAGAAGTAATTTGGTTCTCATATATACCCTAGTCTCCTTTCTTAATCTTTTCTCAATTACCCACTCCCAAGGTTCCATTGTGTGCTCATAAACTTGCAATCACAATAGTATGAACAACTTAGTTTATCTCCTTTATTCTTGTATATCATTATCGAAGTGTTGATGCTAACGCTTCTGACGAGTTTAGTTAATCATAGTAAAACTGTCTCCAATACATTTCTAAAACTTGCACATAAAAAATGCATGTTGCACATATAATTATATATGCTTGTGTGTTTGTTGGCATGTGTATAATCTCAAACGATAAAGTTTTGGTCAAAAATGATAGTTGGTGTGGATCAAGCATAAACCTTGGAGAGAGAAGACTTTAGGAATAATGTGCTCAATTTAGGAATAATGTGCTCAAGCTTACACTTGAACGCTAGAGAATTACTCAATTAACCTCAGGACCGATATTAAATAATCATGGCAGTTTATGGTCCCAAATTTGGGAGGCTGGTAGGTCCACCAGTAAGGCCAAGTATCCAGAATTAGAATCTCCTTAGGATGCCCAACACGCGATCAGGGCATTGTGAAGCATTGATGATTGTGCTGAAATGACAAATTCCGCCACACCCCACTCATTAAAGAATGCAAATGCTCTGGTTGGATGCAGAGTGTTCTGAGGTGAACTGCACTCAAATACCCACATCTATCATATAACCAAAACTAAGAGTGTGTTTGGCAACTTCAAAATAAAACTAGTTTTTTCCTAACCGGGATAGAGTTCGTCCGTATAGGGGTTGGTCCATAAACGAACTAGTTTAAGGGTTAGAATTTGAATAAGGAAAAACTAGCGAGACATGGGCCAACTTTTTGCATAACTAGAAATAAGATTTTGGACCATTGTTGTACCCACTAAAACAAGTTTCGTGGAGTTGCCAACCACACCCTAAAGGTGCTAGCTGGAATAAACATAATAACTTCTTCTCCCTGAAGTCAAGTAATTGCAACATTTTATGCTTAGTTTCCTCTTCACTACACCATGGCTGTGTGTACGAGGGTCTACATAGCAGTTACCTAGTACACACACTTCACATAAAGTTCTAACAAGCTGTCATTGTTCGGCTGTTGAACTAGAGGCATATGGCAAGCCCTACGTAAATGATCCACATTTGATAACCCCCTAAACTGCTTTTTATTATTAGAAAGTATGTTAAGAGTATTTTCAAATGCCGTGGTACATAATTTTGTACTAGATCACTCTACATGCGTAGATTACCTAGTGTTGATAATATCACCTAAAACAGTACACTAAAATTCTTCACAAAATCCCAACTTTTCGAGCATCAATGGGTCAAAACAAGTGCTTTTCGTGATCAACAACGGACTAATTCACATTTGACGAGGAAATTCGAACCTAATCAGATTCTTCGATGTGATCCTCGGCGCTTTGATCGCTGCGCCAATCAAGCTACTCCCAGTTATGTAAATCCCCCTAAATCCACCACAAACCATCCAAAATGAGAAATAGAACAAAAATAGATCAAAATAATCCAGAGAACTGAGATTGAATTAGTACCAAGATGCACCGAGAACCGAAACGCCGATTGAGATGGCGATCCCAATCGAAGCGAAGGTGTACGGTGAGATCCGAGTGAGTGCATGAGCCCACGTGCTCGCCGATCCCGCCATCGGAGTGAACTGGAGCTAGGGTTTCTCGGTGACGAGGTAGAATCTAGGGTTTTTCTGTAATTAAAAAAACGGGGAGAAAAAAGGCGAATCTAATCTGCGGAGGGGAGAGAGGGGATGAAGATCGAAGAGAGGGAACTTGGGTGATTAAGGAATTGTTCGATACACGCTCTTTAGTTTTAAGGTGTACTCGAATGCAAGATTAATTTTCTTCGACTGGTGAGGGTGTTATAAATAATAAGAGTACCAATAACAAAGATATGAAAAAGCCCAATTGATAGTTTTTAAAATCCATTTGCAGCCCCACAAATTTTGTGGGTTAATATATGAATTTTGAGTAGAAAACTGACGTAAGCTAATAGAGATTTTGTTTTCTAAAAAAATCATAAACTATTTCCAATAAAAAGAAAACAATTTAGAAATAGTTGTTCACGGCAGGGCGACCTGAATAGTTAGGAAATTTTAATATGACTCCAAGAATAGGTTATCAAAAAAAAAAAAAAAAAGTAGAAATAACTAGAATTAGAAAAATATATGTTGACAACCCCCACAAAAAAAATAAGAGTTAGTGTCCCCATTGTACCCATTGTAGTATGGTCTGAACCTAGTACTTCTCTACTTCTCTTTTTGCAGATAGACTGGTTTTTTTACACTTCAAGAAAGAGATAACTGACTAATTTTTTTATACTCAGAGAAAGAGAAATTTTTTTTTTTTTTGGTTGACATGTAGGCCTCTTTAAGGATAAAAGAGTACATATCTTCAAACATAAAATAAAATTAGAGGAGGGTATCTAATTGAAATAGCCAAAAATAAATGTAGCTTTTGGAACCATCATGATGAGAGTAGGTTTCCTCTTGGATTTGGATCCTCTCCACTATCAAAAAGTAGTACATGCCACTACATTAATCATAGTCATCAATTTATATAGTGGGAGATTATGATTCATTCCATTTTTAATTTTCATCATACCCCTTACAAATTGCACTATTTTTCTAATTTACTCTAAAAGCCAAATTACTAAACAAATCAATGGTGGTGATCAGTGATGGATCCAAGATTCTTGAAAAGTGGTGTCACCATATAATTAATAATTAAAAGCCTTCCTAACAATCATTGAGGCAATTACGATTTTACTAACTACAATCTATAGTATCTTTAAAATATAAGGAACTTGTTGGGATTAGCTTGATTAGATGAGTGGACAAAACATATTGTGGAAATATTGAAACACAAATACAGCATATAAGAAATCAAGATTTACGAGTTCAACACTACGATCTAATTTCACTCGCAAGGAGAAGAGAAAAGAGATTCAATATCACTCAGTCAAATTACAGAGATGAGAATAGGACTTAGAATAATCACAATTCTCTAATTTTCAAACCATCTCTCACCAAAGAACAAATAGAGAAGAAACCCTAGAGTCTCATTTTTTTGTGGGCATGTGAAAGCTTAAGGGTTCTCTCGGGTTCCTACGGAGTTTTGACCAACTCTATTTCCAATCTTAATTGGAAATCAAGTGGGATCAAGTGGGTTTCATTCACTTGTGGGCCATCAACTTTTATGTTGTACAGTCCATAACGTAAGATGGAATCGCCATGATCAGGTGAGGAATCTCACAGATGTTTATGGGCCTTCAATTTTTGAGCTGGCTCCAGTATTGGGCGAATGTGGAAACTAAGGCATTAACAATAGAGCGTCCTGAGGAAGTGGTGTCACGTGACGACCACTTCCTCCTATGTAGATCCGCCAGTGGTTGTGATATAGTAGTGCTCTCTCCACTATATTTGATAATGGATTGGATCTAAATCAGTTTACTCCTTGCTCAATGGTCTCAGATTCGAATGTTTATTGGGTATTTTTTTTGGAATTGGAATCTATAACATCCTTGTTGTGATACCCATTGTAGCATCTCATTCTGAACATGCTGCTACTCTACTTCTCTTTTTACAAATAGGCTAGTTTTTTAACACTTGGAGAAAGAGAAAATTGTTTTTGAAACGTAAGTCTATTAAGGATAAAAGAGTACATATCTTCAAACATAAAATAAAATTAGAGGTGGGTATTTATTTGAAATACCTAAAAATAAATGTAGCTTTCGGAACCTACCGAGGTCTGTCATGATAGCTGTGTAGGTTTCCTCTCAGATTTGGAAAAGTAGTGGACAAACCACTACATTAATTATAGTTATTGATCTATATGATGGGTGATTATGATTCTTTCCATATTTAACGCTCGTCATTACCTGTAAATTGCACTATTTTTTCTAAGTTACTCTGAATGAGAAATTACAATCATCCAATAAACAAATCAATGGTTGTGCTATAGTAATGGTCTCTTCACTACTGTTTGACCGTGAGCATGATCTGAATCTATTTGCTCCTTGCTTAACGGTCTCAGGTTCGAATAACCTTGTTGGATGTTTTGGAATTGGTATCGATATGAGATGGGCTCCACTGCCTAGAATTTTCTTGAAATGGTTAAGTCCTCCTAATAGTGTGGGGTCTCAAACTCGGACTTTTCATTAGTAGTAGGAGTCACCTATCCAAGTTTCTCTAGTTGCACCCACACACACAAAATAAAAATAAAAATAAAAATCTAGATGTAGATTTTGGAACTAAATTTTCCTTCAGTCCATGTAAAACAACCCGAGAAGTTATATGCTATTTTGCTCCTTTTTCTGTCTCTCTAATAAATCTCAACAGTATTTGATTATGTAAGTTTGGACTAGGTCCTCATCTTTTCTTTCCTTTTATTTTTGTTCTTTTTTTTTTATTATCTTTTTAACTGCATGATTCTCTCCCTCTCCCGCCACAAATCCCCAAAACGCTTTCATCTTCAACCTCCAACTCCCCTCAAAAAGCCCACTAAAAACTTCAACCTCTCATCAATGGCGTCGTCCCCTCTCCTCCCTCCTCTTCCCCGCCCCTCTCTCTCCTCCCCCAACACCATCGTCTCCCTCCTCTCTCGCTGCTCCTCCATCCGCCACCTCGAACAACTCCACTCCCTCCTTGTCCGCTCTGGTCTCTCCCATTCCCCAACCCAACAAGCCCATCTCCTCTCCTTCTGCTGTAATCACTCCGACCCTTTATTCCTCAACTACGCCCACCAACTGCTCGACGAAATCCCCCAGCCAAACCCTCTTCTCTACAACACCCTCATCAAAGCCTACTCCGACCGAAAATCCCCCGAAACATCTATCTCTGTGTATATCCAAATGATCTCTGTCGGTTCCCTGCCCAATTCCCACACCTTCCCTTGCCTCCTCAAATCGTTCGATCGGGCTTCCTCGATCAAATTCGGTGATGAGATTCATGCACACGCAATAAAGTTTGGATTTGGCGATGATCCGTATGTTCAGAATGTGTTGATTTGTATGTATTCATCAAGCGGAGAGATCGGTATTGCAAGGGAAGTGTTTGAGAGGAGCGATAAGGGCAATGTGGTAATGTGGAACGCGATGATGGGGGGGTATAACAAGAGCAAGAAATTTAGAGAGACATGTGAGCTTTTCTGTGATTTGGAGAGGGAGAAAGTGAGGCCGAGTTTGGTCACGTTCATTTTGGTGCTATCGGCATGTGCGAAGTTGGGAGATTTGGAGTACGGGATGTGGGTTCATAGCATTATCGGTGATTGCAGCATGATACCCAGCCTGAAGGTGCACAATGCGCTGATCGAGATGTATGCAGGCTGTGGCGATATGGCCGTTGCTTGGAGAATTTTCGAGGAGATGACGGAGAGAGATGTGGTTAGTTGGACCTCGATGGTCGTTGGATTTGCGAATTCAGGGCAGCTTGATAGAGCACGCGTCCTCTTCGATCAGATGCCTGATAGGGATATTGTTTCATGGACTGCTTTGATCGATGGATATGTTCTTTGTGGCCGTTACAAAGAGGCCCTAGAGTTGTTTCGTGCATTGCAGAATACAAATATATGCCCCGATGAGTTCACTATCGTCAGCATGCTAACAGCATGCGCTCAGTTGGGAGCGCTCGAGCTTGGAGAGTGGGTACGGGTATATATTGAACGTAAGAAGATCAAGATGGATGCGTTCGTGGGCAATGCCCTGATCGATATGTACTCCAAGTGCGGGTGTGTGGATTCTGCATTAGAGATCTTCAGGAAGGTGCCAAAGAGGGATAAGTTTACTTGGACTGCGATGATTGTTGGCCTCGCCATCAATGGGGATGGCGAGCGTGCTCTCAGTCTGTTCTCTGAGATGTTGAGATCTTCAGTGAGACCTGACGAGATAACCTTCATTGGCGTCCTATCAGCTTGCTCTCACTCAGGTTTAGTCGATGAGGGGAGAGATTTCTTTTCGAGAATGATAACAACATACGGGATCAAGCCCAATGTGACACATTACGGTTGCCTTGTGGATCTCTTAGGGCGATCAGGTCATCTTCAAGAAGCGTTAGAGACTATAAACAACATGCCAATGAAGCCTAATTTGACGATATGGGGATCTTTTCTCGGTGCCTGTAGAGTCTATAGAAACATAGAGATGGCAGAATTGGCTTGTTATCGCCTTCTAGCGTTGGATCCTGACAACGGAACGAGCTACGTTCTTCTATCCAACATATATGCGAAATGTAACAAGTGGGACAAAGTGCATAAGATCAGGGAGATGATGATGGAGAAAGGAATCAAGAAGGAGCCAGGATGCAGTCTGATAGAGACGAAAGGCGAGGTTCATGAGTTCATTGCAGGCGATCGGTCACATCCTCAATCTTGTGATATATACTCGAAACTGGGGGAGATTGGTGAAAAACTGAAGAGTGCTGGTTATGTTCCTGATACTTCAGAGGTTTTACTTGATATGAGAGACGATGAGAAGGAAAGCGCGATATTTCAGCATAGCGAGAAGCTGGCAATTGCCTTTGGATTGCTGAGCTCTCCGCTAGGTGCGACAATTAGGGTTGTGAAGAACCTGAGGATGTGTGCAGATTGTCATGCTGCGATAAAAATGGTGTCGAGGTTGTATCAGAGAGAGATCATTGTTAGAGATCGGACACGGTTTCATCACTTCAGAGATGGACATTGTTCTTGTAAGAATTTTTGGTGATTTATTTGGTGTTAAGTAACTGTGAATTTTGTGAATCTTGTGGAAATAAGTATTAAACAAAGATATGCGAAGCAATATAACTCTGAATTCCTTTGATGTACACTGATGAATCCTGATTTTTCAGTGACTTACAAATTAAGGCCCTGTGCCCTTCTTCTAGTTAGATTATACTTTGATTGGTCCTAGGGCTTGTGCAGTGATCCTTGGATTCCCCAGTACACAACCAATTGCCAACAGCACAATAAAAAAAATGTGTTATTTCGATATTATTGGCCCCTCAAGTCTTCATATTTTGGATTACCCTTAACCCATTGAAATTGATATTAGGCCCCCAAATCATATAAGTACTTTGAAATTAATCTCTGTTGCAAACTTTATCCAATCAGTTTATCATGGTGGGGCCATCTATCAAAAAAAGATCATGGTGGGGCTAATGCTTAACCATGAACGGCTAGTTACCAAACTAAATTCACTGAATTATGTGCAACACCAACCCCATCCCACCCCCAACCCCCCCCCC
>JBAKGM010000279.1:8930867-8942120 GCA_037177215.1 Asparagus racemosus | reverse complement strand
AATTGTCCGTGCATGTTCCAATCGTCCGTGCATGTTTCCGTCCCGTGTTCCGTGCATATTCCGTGCATGTTCTTCATCATATATTCTCATATAAATCCTCTTCATATCTTCTATGAATCTTCCTTTGATCTTAAAACATGGATTTAAGCCTGGGGCCATACCTGCAAGAGATTGAAAAGTTTGTATGCTAATGTGTTTGAATGTCTTGTTTACTAATTTAATGTAGAGGCTAGACATGTCTGCAGAGGCATTAGGCTTGTCTAGGAATTAAATGCTAAGCACTCAGCTTAGCAATTTTAATATGAGGTTAATATCATATCATTTGTCATATTCACAAATTCTAGCATATAAGATGATGTAACTCAATCTCAATCAAACTGTGGTTACTAGGTTTCTCTCACTCTTTTATTCACTTTGATTGAGTAGAGAATCTCCTCAGATGAAAATTGAGGCACACATTATTCCCTTTTAATATAATATTATCATGCGCAACAAAGCCCTGTAACACGTAAGTTATCAATTAAAAGATATGATGATAAGATTACAATGAATAAAACAAATGGGACTAAAGTTAATTAATCCATGAGAATTTATTTGAAATTAATTAATAAAGATATGATGATGATTAACTTAAGTAGTAGAAGAGAGCTTTTAAAACGAAACAATATATTCTTATAGTATCCTCAAAAATGTACGAGATAAAAGAGTCGACATCCTATCAGAACCGTCCGCTCACATGTGGCCAGTTCTGATTCAAAACCGCCAACTAGCATGTAGGCGGTTCTAATAGAGGTCTTGCAGACATAAAGATTTGCTATTGTTATTATTGAAATACCGCCAATCTAGTCAAAGTTTCACCTACCCCAGTACCCACCCAACACACCACTAAACTAAAAAATATAGAGAAACAATTCTTAAAAAATGAATTTTCATGAACCAATAATACAATATAGCCCACGTTATCATCACCTCAAATTCAATTATTAACAACCACTTTACCACTCAACCAAACACAACAACAGTCCCCAACCACCATCAGATCCCGTCACCTCCCGGTAACCTCACTTCCCGCCGTACCTCCTCACTCGCTCATCAATCCACTTCCTGAAATCCCCGAGCACCCTGTCGCTGTTCTCGTCCGGCTCCCCCTGGACCAGGGAATGCAACATCCCTTCATAGAAAATCAGCTCCTTGTCGTCGCTCGCCGCCGCCTCGTACAACATCTTCGACCCCTCCGGCGACGTCACGCCGTCCTCTGTCCCGTGCACCACCAGGAACGGGGCGGTTATCTCGCTGAACCTACTCCTCACGTGATCGCACATTCTTGAGATCTCCCTCATTGTTCCCACCCTCGGCCTTCCCGTATACCTTATTGAAATCAAAGAAAGAAAGAAAATTTTTTATATTTCTCATTGATTATGAAGAAGAGGGCAATTTACAATTACAAAACGATCTACATTGTCCGATTTGAAATCAACCGAAGCTACAACAACGAAGGCAATGTTGCAATTTTTTTTTAACAAAAAGAAAATTCGATTAACATTTTCAACCAACTTGCTAGTAACGAAACATTGAAAATAGAAATTTGACATTAGAATACCTTCTAGGGTTTGATGCTATGATCTTTAGTTTCTCCTTATCCCTGATCGCCTTTCCGACCATCTTGTTATCGGGCATCGCCTCCCAAGTGTCAGCCAGCCCGAACAACAACCCGAACAAAAACAACCTCACCTTCGACGGCTTCATATCCTCCGGTATCATGAACAACGGGGCCGACAGTATAACCCCCGTCCAAACCCCCCTATCTGGCGACCTCAGATACATCAATGCCGTCACGAGACCCCCCAAACTCTCCCCAAACAAAAATGCCGGCAAATTTGCGTACTCCTGCGATTGATTCAAGTGGTGGAAGTGAACTAAATAATTAACAAATGCTTTGTAGATTGTTCGTTTAGCTATTCGGTTATATACTCAATCCATCGGTTTACTTAATCAAATGTACATTCGATTCGTTTGATTATCAAATATTCGTTTAAACTTTTATCTCTCAAAATGCTTGTTCATTACATGCATGATGTTATGTTCCTGACTCATTTATATTTTGTCTTTAAAGTTCTATACTAATTTTGAAAAACTAAAATTCAATAAAGGGTAAATTGCATTGAACCCGAAGAACGTCCAGCATTTTGTAATAAACCCCAATTACTTTCAAAATTGCACTAAACCCCAACAACTTTTGCAAAAAACCCCAAATGTCTTTAGGGTAAATTACACTAAACCCCTAACAACTTTTAAAATGTCCTTTAATGCTATTTTTTGGTTCCAATTTAGGGGGGTCATCTGTAAAAAGGTGGAAACTTATTAGGAGTCATCCGCAATTCCAAAAGTAATTTGAGGTTAATTGCGATTTTGTAAATGTTGGAGGGTTTATTACATAAAAACTGAAAGTTCTCAGGGGGTTTAATGTAATTTACCCTCTAATAAATGCTCTTAAAAGTCGAAGAAATTCAGAGAACAGTATTCGAATTCGAAGATTTTAAACGAGTACAAATACGAACACTTCGGTATCCGGTACAATTCGATTCGATCGGTTTCGAGCCTTACCGGCGAATTACGAACGGAGAGGAAGAAGGAGAGCGATGCGTCGGCGACGGCGTTGAGGTCGCCGAGATAACACCTGAGTCCGTCGGAGCGGCCGTGGCCGAGAAGGTCGGCGAGGTGGACGGAGTATCCCCAGGAGGCGAAGGCGATGGCGATCTTCTGGAAGAGCCAGCCGGAGTCCGACCCGTAGCCGTGGGTCATGTAGACGGTGCCCTTGACTGGGGTCGAGGTGGGGTCCAGCGGGGTGAAGGACTGGGTGAAGAGTTTGGTCCCCGTTGGGGTCGTGAAGTAGGACTGGGCGTTGCGGACGCCCTGGGAGGTGTAGTAGGCCAGCTCGTCCGGCTCGTCGCCCCAGAAGTAGCGGGTCGGGGGTGGGAGGTCCATAGCGGGTTATTGGGTTTGTTGGGTTCGGTTGGGGATCCGATGGGATTTTGGGGATTCTGGGGAGGGTATATACAGGGCGGAGGAGGGTCAGTGGTTTTCAACAACCGCGGGTGGGGTCGGTCTGGAGTTGGTGAGGTGGGACCCAGATGAGTTAGTGCGGACGACGTGGGGCCCGCTGTTGCTTGTGAAGCTGCCGGTGAAGGGTACGTGGATATGAAATGTAGACAACGCTGATTTTTTTTCCCACCTTTCTTTAGCTGGTCCAGAAAGTTAGGCAGCACGGTGGGGATGGAATATCTTGGAGGGAAATTACTTATTTTGGCCAAAGTTTTAAGTAATTATGGGATGGTTGACTCGTCTCTGCGCAAGTCAGAATTCAAAGGAAAATACGTATGGGTTACGTTTTATAGTCTGAGACCATGAATTTCGTGCTCTGAATAAAAAGAAAAATAGAAGAATTATATTAAGTACGTCGGACTATCCTAACTTGTATTCTTGCAAGTCAGAGTTTCAAGGAAAACTTTAGGATATATTAAGTGTCGTCAAAACAAGTGGGAGAACATAAGTGCAAGTTTCAAGATTTTAGCATATATAAGGGCTGTCAAGAACAAGTGACAGTAGTATACAATGGGCAGACTAAGAAAAACTGTAGAGTATTTTAGTGTAGTTAAGCCTAGTTTATAAGATCCAAGTTGCCATGTCACGAAGGGAGAAAGAAAAGTGTTATATCCTGAAAATCATTACGTCCTTAAACTGTACTCACGGTTTAAGTGATGGAACCGGACAGATGATCGAAGCAAACTGGAGCTGTCAGCTTAGCCAACTCGTCTACGTGATCCGGGTCTAAGATGAAAGGCGTCCTCAAGTCGGTCTCTGAAGTAGCACCCGAGTTGAATCAATGGGATCTTCGAGGCGGGAACATAGAATGACTGGCGGTCTCATCAATAGCGCTCGCATTTTATGGTGAATAGTTCAGCGCCCATCTCCGCCACCTAGTCACCATCATATTTAATGATGGACAACCTGGAAATAGCGCCCACAATCTCGCCATTCTATTGCCGTCACATTAATGCTGTGAGTACAGTTCTCTACCTCCAACTAATCTGATGCGAGTGCGCGTAAAGTGACGATACAATGTCAAATCAGCCAACCGGTTAAATTACCAAAATATTCTCAATAACTTCCTATAAATATCATTACCTTTGCTATTTAAAGGTACACAAAAAAACCCTAAAGACTACATTTTGCTTTTCTCTTCAGATTAATAGGCTAAGTCACTGACTTGAGTGTTGGAGGGCACGCCAGAGGAAACTACCTTCGGTGCCTCTAACCTTTGTTATTCTGTGTAGGTCATTGTAGCACAACATAATCTTCAAGACAATCAGCCGTTAGAGAAGATTAAGTGACCCCAAAATCATCCTTACCTCTCCTAAACTATCCATTAACTTTCTCACGTAAACAGTTTGGCCCCACCATAGGGTCATTTCTTCTCTTGAGATAATGGCCGATCCTAATCACCCACATATTTCAGACTTCACTCAAGGGGAATCTTTCAGTTCTGGCTATGTTACTCAGGCCCAACTGGAAGAAACCTCGCAAAGGATATCGATATCTCTTTAGAATCAGTTCACCTCCTTCGCGAACGAACTTCTCAGTCACTTCCAACCCTTTCTCCATTGCATGTCACCCCGCTTCTGGAGGAACAACTCCAACGACATGGGGATAATCGGGTCAGAGAAAAGACCCCTTAACAGCTACAACATCAAACCCATTTCACAGTTAATCCGCAGTAGATTCCTCAGCATCAGATTCCCCAATATCAGGATGCGTCATGCAAAGGCTAGAGCCAAGATCCTCATCATGCTCCTCACTACCCATCGCAAGGTATGTAGTACACCTATGCGACCCAGACTCCCGTCAACCAAGCGGATCCTTTGGTAGCCAACCGAACCTCCGCGTACGATAAGACTTTCAACCTGGCAGCCGACTCCATTGGGAGAAACACCCCCTTATCCAAAAAAAATCATGAGCGCTTCTTGCCCTACGTTCAAAATGCCCAGTGTTAAGAAATACAAGGGAGAAAACGACTCGACAGAACATGCACAAAACTTCTTTGATCTACTGAGCATGCAGCATGTATCCGAGCCAGTCATATGCAATCTTTTTCGGTCACGCTCAGTGGGGTGGCCAAGATGTGGTAGAACTCTTTACCAAAAAGATCCATCAACAGTTATGAGGAGCTCACCCAAAAATCCGTCCACTATTTCCTAGCGGACACAAAGAAGGAAGCACACTCCTCTCTGTTGTTGCAAATTCATCAAAAACCAGACGAGACTCTCACAGAATACTTCAAGAGGTTCCATGCTAGATGGTAGAAGTAGAAGATCTCGGCAACATGGTAGCTACGGTTGCAGTTTCCACGGGATTGAACAATGAGAAATTGGCAGACTTGCCCATCGTCAACCCCATTGCCAACTTTGACCAATTCATGGCTCGGGCCAGGCCCTACATGGATGCTGAAGACAGCTGACTGCACAAGAGAGTGGCCCCAACAACATCCGCCGCGGTAGCAGGAACATGAGAGATGCTGGTAGTCCAAAGCATAGCCTTGTCGAACAAATTCTTGCTATTACGAGAACCTAGACCAAATCTCTCAATCTCTAGAAGCAGCACCACCCTCAAAACATCCTTCTTTATCTCTAACCATGCAAAGTAGGCCATGATGGGGTCAAGCGCTGAAGATAAAAAGAACCATCTCCCTCCACCCTTTATTGGTATCGGGAATAGAGACTAATCGGTGTCCACCAATAGTCTACAAATATTAGTGGCTCTCACTTTTGATGGACTTGGCACACAGCAGGTGACCAATCCGCTGCATACACGTGTAGAGTGACGGCACAATGTCAAATCAGCCAATTGGTTAAATAACTAAAATATCCTCAATAACTTCCTATAAATAGCATTATCTTTGCTATTCAAAGGTACGCACAATAAACCCTAAAGACTACATTCTGCTTTTCTCTTTAGATTAACAAACTAAGTCACTGACTTGAGCGTCACAGGGCACGCTGGAGAAAACTACCTCCAGCGCCTCTAATCTCTGTTATTCCGTATAGATCATTGTAGTACAATAGAATCTTCAAGACAATCAATCATCAGAGGAGATTAAGGGACCCTAAAATCATCCTTACCTCTCCTAAACCACCACTAACTTTCTCACGTAAAGAAAAAGTAATTAGTTGGCGAGGTGACGTATAGGGTTACTTCCCTACATTCATAATTTGGCTCATCAAGTTTACTTTAATAATTAGGAAGAGTCTGCATATTTATGAGCGTAAATTACACTAAACCTCCATGAAGTTTCAATGTTTTGCAGTAAACTTTCATGAACTTTCAAAATTATACTAAACTCCCAATAACTTTTTTAGAATTGCAGAAAACTCCTATAAACTTTCTGAATGTTGTAGATAACCCCCATAAATTAGAACAAAAAAACAACATAAAAAGACATTTTGAAAGTTCATAGGGGTTTTGGGTAATTTACCTAAAAGATTATGGGGGTTTTCCTCAAAAGTTATTGAGGGTTTATTGTGATTTTGAAAGTTCATGGGGGGTTAAGGTAATTTACCTAAAAGTTTATGGGGGTTTTCTACAAAAGTTATTGACGGTTTATTGTGATTTAGAAAGTTCATGGGGGTTTTCTACAAAACGCTAGGAGTTCACGAGGGTCTAGTGTAATTTACCCTATTTATAATCTAGCCACATGTTATTGTTACTACTTACTGACTTCAGCTTATCTTGAAAAGTTGGGCAACGGCTACAAATTAAACGTTATAGAGAAGAAATTCAAATCTATATAAGCTCAAAATTAACTCTTTATTTTAGTCAATATGTGACCAAATCAAGCCTAACATACTGCCACACTACCAAGTTGACATTTACAAATTCCTTGACTTTATATTTGACTGATTTTGAGCAAACACTATGACATGTGCTATGCCACGGTACATGATCACTTGCATGTTTTTTACATGTTTTCTAGCAAATGAGAATCACGGGGATAGCTCTGATATTGTTAGAAAGCTAAAGAAAACATTCTTAAATATTTAGTCATTAGACAACCGAAACTCAAATCTCTGTAAATCCACAATTTGCCCTTAAATTTTGTGAATTTCTCATAGTAAAGATTAAATAATAGGATCCAAGTACCCGTCAAGAACAAGAAAAATGAAATATAAAGGGGGTTTGTTGAAAATGATCTGCAGGGTTATTCCCCAATATCCATAATGAGGCACTTCAAGTTTTTTTCTAATAATTAACTAGGAAGACTCTTCTATTAGGTGGTGATGAAGACCAAATGTAAAAAAGAAGTGGGGTTATTAGGTAAAGAAGGGATATAAAATGATTAGATCCTCCTTAAAGAATCAAAAAACTCAATTATTTTTCTTAATGTACTAATTATCTAGTTTTCCCCTTATGCATAGGTTTGCAAGAGGAAAGATGCGGTACAGAAAGTATATTTGTGTTTGGTAGGAGATTTTTTTTTATTTTTTTATTTTGGTGGTGGGGTTGGGGTGTGTTAGGTGATGGTGAGGTGGGGTGATAGAAAGGACAATACAAAATGAATTAAAAAGTTACATAGAGAAGAACCTCTCAAATTGAAAGGATACAAGAGGAAAGAGAAAATAAACTCTAAAATGATGCATCTTCTCTCTCCTCTCCTTTAATCAAATATGAAGACTTAAAAGGGATGTCCATCCCTCCACCTCATTGCATCTTCCCTCATCTCACATTCCCTCTTCAAACCCTCTACCAAACAAGACCAAACTATGTTTACGAGAATAATGTGACAATTTTGTAAACTCACTATTAGACTCATATATTTAATAGATTGATGATGTGATAATGTATTTTTGCATTTCTTTATGTATTTTTAACACTAAGGGGCAGTTTGGTTGGAGGACCAAAAAAAACACAGGAAAGTGGTTTCCTTGTATTATGTAAACGTGATTTCAATCCATGTTTTACTTTTTTATTGTTTGGTTTGCTAGAAAAGAGGAAATCTCCTCTCCAAAAAATGGAAAAAAGGACATATAAAAGAGTAAACCCATTTCAGAGAAATTTAAGCTGAAATGGGATGAAATCTGACAACTTCACACGGGCATGGGGTGTTTTTACTAGATATTAATTTTTCCCTTTTTTGGAAAATCAACCATACACAGCCGCTTAGTCGTCTTTCCTCCCAACTATTTTCCCCCAAAACTTTTTACCCTTTATTCTTTTTTCTAAAATTGGAAAACTATTTTTTGACTTGTACAAAATATAGAGAAATACAATAAAGCATTGTCACACTAGCAATTGTTAAATATTTGATTTGGGCTAAGAAAATGACCACATTAGGTCTGTACACATATTTTAAGGAGAGAATCTATACAAATAAATTAATACTTTAAGAGGAAAGTTGAGAAAGGAAAAAATACATTACAAGGGTAAGTTTGGTTCATTCTCTTTAAAATTGACTTCGATTTGCAACCAAACCTTCTTTTAAACCTAGTGAAGACAGCACCTCATGGTTAAAACCTAAAGCAGCACATTATACAAACTAACCTAGCGATCAAAACGGAAGTCAAAGTCTGAAGAACATGCACGAAAACATGTACAGACAGTTTTTTAGGCAGAGTAGTCAACTACAGGGCTTGAGTAGTCGACTATACTGCTGTCGATAGAAAGACAGTTTTCTAACTTTGGACTTAGTAGTCGACTCATCTGAAGCAGTAGTCGACTACACTGCTGTTGACAGAAAGCGGTGCTCAGGTTTGGACCTTAGTAGTCGACTACTCTGAAATAGTAGTAGACTACTCTGGGCAGATTCCTAATACGGGTCTGTTTTGGGTTTGGTTTTAAATCCAGTTCGTTTTGAGTTTATAAATAACCCTTAACCACGTTAATTAGGGTAAGATTGAAATCAGTTTTGAGCAGTCTTTGAGAGGGTTTTGTGCATCTTTTAGGATGAGATCTTGTGAAAGATTTGAGAGTTTGTTTTTAGGGTTTGGTGGTGAAAACTTATAACTCTAACTTGTATTCTCTCTTTCTATTAGTAAAATTTCCTCCTCCTTGCCCCGTGGACGTAGGCAACTTGTCGATCCACGTAAATCTCGTATCTTTACTGCTTTATTGTGTTCTTGCCTGGTTTGTTTACTTGTTTGCTGTGGTTTCTCAGATATACGCTACCGGCGTGCGCCCAACATAAACTGATTTATGTGCACAAATATTTTCTGATATATGTAGATGATTGATACGAGGGGTGCTGAAACAATTGAAAAGAGTTTAGCAATCTCCAACGATATTCGATATATGATGCGTATGGGCAGTAACCTCATGCAATGTGAGAACTAAATTAAGGTAATTCAGACTCGATGATATCCATCCAGCCAAAAGAAATAGTCAATGGTAGACCGCTTCAGCGACTACATATGGATGTCCATATCACTCTATGTATCATTTTTTGTAGGCTTGACATGTGAGAGGGTTCACTGCTACTTGTGCAGACCCGTGAGTATAAAAGGACAGCTTATGAATGCTATATTACTGAACCTGTAAAATTTTAGAGTAAAGAAAAGTTTTTTTTTTCCCGTGAATTTATTCCTACAGTGACCTGTGAGTATTGCTCAGACACAAGTCTCTCAGTTATTTATAAAGGGCATGGTAAACTTTTGCCAAGGAAATACACAATCTCTGTTCTCCTTACTATCTCAACCTTCTCGTACACTGGTTTTTCTTCCTGCTGCAGTTGCATATGGGCCTCTTGGCCCCTCAGATTTGGGGTTCATTTCCTTCTCTTCCAAATTGTAAGTAGTAACTGGTAAGTTGACCCACTCTGTGCACAGTTCATCTTTATCAACTTATAATCCTATATATATGTTGGCATGCTTTAGACTACACTGAAAACTATATGTTTGTTGCAGCATGAAACAATTCGGTCTATTAAATCGGATTGGATGGTATAGGAAAACTTTTGCGAGACTTTGAATGTCACACGTGGCGTGGGCATGTGTGTGGTCAGAATTATCTTGTCCCTCTCTATCTCTAGCAATTTTTTTGTTATCAGCAGAGGTATTGTTATCAGCAGAGGAATGGAGGATCGATGGCAGAATGGAGGAATATATTCGTTAAGGATCTGCATTCGATTATTGATCCAGAGTCTCAGCAGAAAGTGCACATAATTCCTCAATTATTGATCTACTGAGCATGAGATGATAGTATGCGATCATATCATTAGATCTAGAATGAGATGTTTTCATTTGTATAATTAAATAGGCCATTAAAAGGGTGGTAGTTGCAACTGTTTAGCTTCTTTTTTCCAACTAGAAATAGATCATGAAGTGGATGGGTCGTAACTGTGTAAAGGTTGAGCATCCTCAACAAACTCTAAACAATTAGAAATTTATCTGTTTCAATTTTACTATTTAACTGTGTAAAGGTTGAGCATCCTCAACATGCAGATACGTAACTATGTTTTTGTCTGCCTTAGTTTAAAGCTTGAACTTAATATTAGGCATAAGAAGAACAAATGTATGAAAAGGTTATGTAAAATTTATGAACATCCTAATATGGACTTTGTCAAATTCGTGGATTGATGTTTATGTTGGTCCATTCATCATCTATGTCATTATTTGGATTTGTGGATCCATTTAGATCATATGGGGATATTAGCACAGCACATTTTAGTTTATTAATGAATAATTTTATGAACTTATCAGCAGGCTGATGATTATGTGATGCTGTCATATTATCTCACGTTTCTTGTAAATATTATCACACGGTAAACATTCAACAAAATCTCTGTTTCTTTTGTACAATCGGATTTATTTCCAAAAAAAATTCTATTAACTGTTACATTCATGATTTCTTTGTTGCTAGATTCACCTCATTTGTTGTTCCAATTTCCTGCTTACCGTGAATTCTTTCTTCTCTACTTCGGTTTCAGACGATGCAGATTCATATAAGCAAACGAGTCTATAACCAGCAAGCATAAGTGCCATAATGCACACATCTACCCGCATATGATTCAAACCAACACGTCAGGATCTCGTCGTTGGCTCAGAAGCCTGATAACACTCAGTAACCATCGAAATACCCCCACTGTGCACCACCAAGGACCAACGGAAGGGGGAAACTGCTGCTTCTCTCTCAATCACTCACGAAGGGTGAAGAGATCGCACAAAGCGATGGTCGGGAAACACCTCACAGAGAAAGGGGAGAGGATCG
>JBAKGM010000279.1:8865795-8887919 GCA_037177215.1 Asparagus racemosus | reverse complement strand
TTTTATACTATCATTAACAATTAATAGTACTATTATTAATATTAAATATTTTTTTGTAAAAAGGTTAGTTTTCAGTCATTATTAAGTATAGATTATTCCGTATTGTGTAATAATCTTTGAGAAAATATTCTAAAAATAATATTAAATTATCTATTTAATTTATTTACTAATATAAAACTAAATAAGTAGTATAATTCATAATTTATGTGATATTATTAAAATAATTACACTATTTATGCTATTAAATATTTATTCTATTTATTTTATTGCTCATTGAATTATAGTATAATTCTAAGTAGTATTTAGTAATATATTATTATATTTATACAATTATTTTAATTTATTTATTATAATTCATAAATAACTATTATAATAACTTAATTGGTTACTACTAATAATTGTGTATACTTATTTTATAAATTATTTTATGATATTGCTTTTAAACAATTAAATTTTATAATATTATTGATAATTATAATTATTTAGGAATGTGAGGAGGTGCATAATTAATAAGAGGTAATATATATTTAATGAATGGTTAATTAGAGATAATGGCATAGTTTGAATTTATCAAAATTTGAGAGGGCAAAAAAAGAAATTAAAAATTTTAACACCCCATTCCTCTTTTTATAGTAGTATAGATAAGGATTAAGATGCTAACGGGAGACAGTAAGTTAAGTGTTAGTGCAAATCATTAGTTTTGCAACTGTAATAAATCAAATATATATAAACCAGAAGAGCCCATAATTAATACTCATCCGTCTAGAATTCTTTCCTTCTCTGATCAAATAACAACTTAGCAACCCCGGCAATGCTTCTGGTAAATAAAATGCGGGTACATTTACATTCAATTATGCAAATAATTCCTTACACGTTTAAAAGTTTAAAGTCTAGTGGAATGTTCTATGTAAAAAAGTTTGCTACGAAATCCTACAAACATTATAGAATTGGCTCAGATATATGAATTATTAACCCAAAATCAAATACCAGATTAAAATTGTTGCAGTAATTAGCTTTAACAATGATATTTAAATTCTAATCTAAATACACCGAGCACAAACGATGCTCTTAAGCTAAAATAAAAGTTAAATTTCACAAAACACTCAAACGCTAGGGTATTTCCATGAAACCCCCTGGACTTTTCCCAGAAGTTTGTGTTGCCTCAAATAATCATTTTAAACTTTTAACTTTTCTCAACATATGCCCTAGAGATGTCACTTTTCACAGTCAAATTATCCAAATACCCTTAACAAAAAAACTTCGATATTCTGTATTAGTTGCCAAAAAAAATCCCTGAGTGAGTTTGGTTGATGAAACAGCCAAAGTTTTGGGGGTCTTGTGAAATTGACCCTAAAAGGTAATTTTACATTACAACAATCTTGTGACGTTATTTTTAGGATAGTTTCACATTTTATTAACTGAAATGTGAAGAATTATTAAATGAAGAGGGGTAATCATTACTTTAACCTTGTAAATTGAAATCCAGTACAGCTGTCCTCAAACGGTTGCTGTTTGTTACACTCGCTCGCTCTGGCTAACTAGCCTAGGGATCCTGAGCTTCATTTGTTGTAAAGAGTGTACAACCCAACTATTTTAGTTGTGGGGCCCATCGGATGAACCAATAGTTTTCATCCACGTAAATAATTGCAGCTATTGTGTATGATCAATTCCGCAGAGGATCCAAACCGGACTGGAATCTTACAGCTGGTCCATGGTATAAATTACCCCCGCACTACTCACTCTTTCACTCTCCCTCATTTTCCCGCTTCATCTTCTTCTTCCTCGTCTCTTCAACCAGCAGTCACCATCAAAAGTCATGGCAAAGAAAAAATCTCGACCAAAGGAGTACCGTTGCATCCAGTGCAATAAAATATTTGACGAGCTAAGCATCGTGAAGCACAACGGTGAGAAGCATTCAGATCTCGACCATTGCTGTGGAGCTTGTCTCAACAAGATGGGAAGCGTCGGTGACTTCGCGAAACATCGGGCAGCGGGGCACATTGGAAAGGTCTCGAACCTGATGCCTCACCTCGTCGGCATGGGGAGCTCAACCTCCGTAGGCAATCAAAGCTCGGTCGCCGGCGACGAGTAAGGAGGTGACACGGACTAGAGCCTGTTGATGGTATATCCCTCCATCTCCTCTTTGATTCTTTTCTGTTCTTATGAAATTGTTAGATCTGTGAGTTGTGGATGATTAGACGATGGCTGATCATGATTCTTGATGAATCGATGACTAGATATTGATGTGAATCTGTTGTATTTTCTTCATAGTTGCATTTTCTATATTTGATGATTCATAGTTCTTGATGAGTAACTGAGAGTAGGTCCATCTACGTTCTTGATCCAAACTCTTTTGAGTTTCTTTATTAGAAAAAACAAACGCCATCAGACCAAGAAATGATCATCAAGAAGTAGTAACTTTATTAGAAAAAGAATCTAAAAAGGCGCTCATCAACTCATTAAGCGAAAAAAACGCCATCAGACCAAGAAATGATCATCAAGAAGTAGTAACTTTATTAGAAAAAGAATCTAAAAATGTGCTCATCAACTCATTAAGCAAAACTATCAAGAAACTCAAAAGAGTTTGGATCAAGAACATAGATGGACCTACTCTCAGTTACTCATCAAGAATTATGAATCATCAAAAACAGAAAATACAACAGATTCACATCAATATCCAGTCATTGATTCATCAAGAATCATGATCAGCCATCATCTAATCATCCACAACTCACAGATCTAACAGTTTCATAAGAACAGAATCTAATCATCCACAACTCACAGATCTAACAGTTTCATAAGAACAGAAAAGAATCATAGAGATCGAGGGATATACCATCAGCAGGCTCTAGTCTGTGTCACCTCCTTACTCGTCGCCGGCGACCAAGCTTTGATCGCTTGCGGAGGTTGAGCGCCCCATGCCGACGAGGTGAGGCATCAGGTTTGAGACCTTTCCAGTGTGCCCCGCCGCCCGATGTTCCTCGAAATCGCCGACGGTTTTCGATCTTGTTGAGACAAGCTCAACAACAATCGTCTAGATTTGAATGCTTCTCAGCATTGTGCTTCACGATGCTTCCCTCGTCAAAGCTCTTATTGCACCGGATGCACCAGTACTCCTTTGGTCGAGATTTTTTCTTCGCAGGAAAATGAGGGAGAGTGAAAGAGTGAGGAGTGTGGGGGTAATTTACACCACGGCGCTAGCTGTAAGATTCCAGTCCGGTTGGGATCCTTTGCGGAGTTGATCGTAGACAACCGCTGTAATTATTTACGTGGATGAAAACTATTGGTTCGTCCGATGGGCCCCACAACTAAAATAGTTGGGTTGTATGCTTTCTTCACAACCAACGAAGCACAGGATCCTTAGGCTAGCTAATCAGAGTAATTATACCGAATGCAGTTAGTTTGCCAGAGCGAGAGAGCGTAACAAACAGCAACCGTTTGAGGACAGCTGTACTGGATTTCAATTTAGAAGGTTAAAGTAATGATTACTCCTCTTCATTTTATAATTCTTCACATTTCTGTTAATAAAATGTGAAACTATCCTGAAAATAACGTCATAGGATTGTTGTAATGTAAAATTACCTTATTTTTATCTTGCAGGTTATGTTTTGAGCTGTTTTGAGCACGTTTACGGGGTTCACTAAAAGGGGTGTCCGAGATGTGTTGATGAGGGCATTTCCTTATCAGTTGTTAGTGAGAGTTTGATGGGGTATTTAGTCTGTACAGAGTCTGTACAGAATTGTTTATTTTTTATATTTATTATTATTTTTAATAAATAAGACGGTCTCTACACTGGAGACCCCCCACTAAAATTGCTTATTTGTTAGTAGTGAGAGTTCACTGGGCTGCTTAAGGTTACTTGCATAAAAATAACCTCTAAATCAGATTTGCAAAACTTAAGGGTGTCCATCCAGGCCAGGCAAAAGGACCTGTCCAGATCCGGACATGCCGGGTCAAGCCCATGTCCAAGTCCGGGTAGTTCCAGGCCAAGCTGGGTTTTCCTTTTTTTCCAATAATTATTTTTTTTTGCAAAAAATCACTTAGAACTTTTACGAAAAAGATATAACTTATCCGTATGTATAAGTATGTATTTACATATTATATAACTGTATATTATATATATAAGTGTCACACACACACACAGACACACATATATATATGATTTTAAGGGGGTTATATCAAAATATGATTTTAAATTAGATCTAAGGATGCACATTGTTGGCACAATCGCAGCCCTCCATCATCAATTATGAATATTGACAAAATCTCATCCCTAAAATATCAGAAATTTGTGAACATCGCTACCCCCTCCCTCCTCCTCATCCTTCTAGCTCGATCGCCAACTTCGTCCCCCTCCTCCTCCGAGCATTTCACTTTGTTCCACTGCTGACGATCCTCTCCTCCGCCTCTTCCTCCTTAGACCAGTTTGACATTGCTTGCCCCTTCTCCTTCGAGCTCTACCGCCAACGCCTGTCCTCCCTCCTCCAACGAGATCAATAATTGCTTTGAGGGTAATTTTTTTCTAAAAATTGTTAATTTGAGGGGTAGTTTTACAAATACTGAGATTTGGAGGGTATTTCACAAATACCCATGATTTAAGGGTTATATACTCAAGTAACCCCAATCATATATTAAAATATCCAAAAAAATTAGGGACTAGTACTTCTAACTGTTATTTTGGATATTATTCTATAATCTTTAATATTTTCAAATTATTGAAATTATTATTAGATCCTCCAATTCTTATATCTTGTTACGCCACTCTGAATTGAAGGGATTAACATCAAACCACTTTTAAGAATTGTGAACTTGTGAGGCCTTAATTACTCTTGATTAAGGTTTTGAATAAAGAAAAATGCACAATTCTTTGGATGCTTGCTTATTTGCTGAGTATTACTCTCTTGTATATGGTCATCATGGTATATTGTTTTACATAATATATCTGAATTTCCTCATGATTTTCATTGCCCAATTTTGGCTGCAATTTATTGAGAATTTCAATATTTTAAGGTAATTGTTCATAAAGAGCATTTCTTGAGTAATTAGCTTATTTAAAGTCTGTAAAATGATTTCATCTCACACTTTTTACTATAAAATGATTCCGTATAGAGGAAATGCAATTAATTTTACTGCACTCATGTACTGTCTGCAAAGAGTTACTTGTGTTTGCTAGCTGGAATCTTTGGTTGCCTTAATTCCCTATAGAGGAAAACCAATACCACCAATTTCAACACTCAAGATTAAAAAACAATAATAAATGTCAAATTATCATCTAACCTCTCCATAGTCCTAACAACTCTGGGCCAAAATTAAATACTTTCTATATTACAAAGTCAGAACTAAATGGGTATTTCTTTTGAAGCCTTTTGCAAAATCCCTCAAAATCAAGAAGAAGAACAAAAAATTAAAACAAAAAAGAAATATCAAAGATGTACTTTCTAATCCCAAATTGACAAACCCTAGACAGAGAGTGGTAGGAGATGGAATGAGGAAGGCCAAGCTTGACCGGAGAGTGGTAAGGGGAGGAACGAGGAAGGCCAAGATTGAAGAGGAAATACGTACCCTAATCCCAAATCGAGGAATGGAGACAGCCCTAATCTAAGGCAGAGAGGGAAATGAGAGATGGAGTTTTGGGGAAAGATTACCGCATTGTGTCCCAACTTGATGGCTGGGTCAAAAGGAAGGCTGAGACAAACTTTTGTTTATATAGGTGGGATATTTTTATGATAGGTTGGATAATTGTGTCACAATTGTCTCGAAAAATGTATAGCACGAAAAAGTAAAATCACAGTCTCATTGTCCCAACCAATAACACTACAAAATAAAGTCTCAATCTCATTACTCCAACGAATAACTAAATGTCCTAATGAACCCCCCACCACCCCCCCCAAAAAAAGTAAATTTGAGATTTTTGTACTTGATTTTGTTTTAGTTGCTAAAGATGAGTCTATACTTGTTTTTGGTATATGAATTTTACCTTTCTTAGTTCTTTAGTCAGGTTGTAAGTACATGTTATGTTTAAATTGGAGGGGAAAAAACTTTGGTATTTTCTTTTTTGGGGCTCCGATGCGAGAGTATTCTTTCTCTTAGTCACATATTTGATTTACAAAGAAATAATTTAAATTATAAAGGCTTTTCACTTAATCACCTCTATCCCAAAGTATCAGCCTCATTACATTCAATTATGAGCCTATTCACAGCCCAATTATTTCTCATTAAGGGCATATTAATTCTCCATTAGCAACCTAGTCAATGATGATTATTCTTTGGATTTGTGCACATATTTTTGGTTGATTTGGTCAAACATTACTAAGGGTTGGTCCTGTGCAAAATAATTCAATAAATAAACAAAACACTTTGCTAAGAAAAAGAAAAAGAATAAGAAAAAAAATTGAATTTCCGCATAAAAAGCCTAGCACCCCCCCCCCCCAAAAAAAACAAAGGAAGAAGGTAAATTATCAAATTAATATGTCTTGTAATCCCTCTTAACCTATTTTTTTATTAAAAGCTTCTTCAATGACCTTTTAGTATTAAAAGCCAACTCAATATTCAATTAGACATTCTTGTTTGCCACTGGGGAAAATTTTGGGAATTTATTTGTCAATTTCAATTATATTTACATGAAAAAAAATCTTTTCATTCAATTAAATACGGATAATCATCATACTAACAATGTACCATCTTCAAAACAGCATGAAAAGTCAAGAAAATTTTAATTTTATTTGTGTTGTGTCATCTAAATCCAACCATGTCAATTAAACAAAGTCACACCAGCATTCTAATAACTCTGAAATTAAGTCGTGTGAGGCCACATGCAATTTTCCCGCTAAGTTTTTCGTCGCGACAAATAAAATATCTACTTTCATATTTAGCGTGTTTTTAGTACTAAAAGGTTATAGGAGGAACTTTTAATACCAAACTGGCTAAGGGAGTTAAAAAAATATCAATTTGGTAATTTAGCCACCAAAAAATGGGAAAAAAAGAAAAAAGCCACGTAAATCGAGGGCATCAAACTAAACTAAGACGTTTGTAGGAAAACGCCCATAAGGTCAGCCCATAAAAATGGAAAAGTAAGAGGAATGTGATAACTAAATTGTACTTGCAAACTAGGCCCAAATACTAATAACATTACGGAAAAGGGGAGAGATGGAATAATGAGCCAATACAAGGGAAAAAAACATTTCGAACCTATCAATACCCATTTAATTCTTAAACATTGCCCCGAATAATAAATATTAAACCTTATAATTAATCAATTAATTACGACACTTCCATCTTTTTAACTAGGTTTAACTGGGCTTTCTCATTAAATATAATCTCGGGCTTCGCCCTAGAGAGTAAATGAATTAATTTCGCAAAGGACCCGTGAATTTTAGGTTTTTGCATATAACTCCCCTACATTTTTTTCACCCATGGGGCTCCTCACATAACCTCCATGCAGTTTGCATTTATCTCACGAGGCTTTGCTACGTGTAACTAGAATGTCTTTGAGGAAAAAAACCCCTTCGATTAATATGTGTGTGTGTGTGTGGGGGGGGGGTTGTTCTTTGTAAATGACAATTTACTAAATTTAATATTTTTCTAATAAAAACTCGTTTCCAGCATAATTGTCACTATAGTTATACTATATTAAAAACCCAGTGAGAGTGTAACAAGTTTAAAGGACATGGAAAATTGTCCCTCATCTCACTAAGGACATGAGCACAATATTGTCTTACAACATTTTCTTTATTCATAGAATTTTTAAAGTTTATCATAGAACTTACTAACTAAATATCTATTACATTATACATTATAAGATGATATAACTATTAAAGTTTATTCGTACAAATTTTCTTTATTCGTAGTCATTCCAAGCTCATAAGCATTTATCAGAATATGTGCACAATAGTATTTCCCTTGCAACGCGTTGATAACAACTCGCGGGAAGTAAACTCAACTTCATCGGTTGCCCTACGTACGCACAGTTATTGCGGAAAACTCCTCAAAAAAACATTTTTCTTTTTATATAATTATTCAATCAGCTTTGCGATCTTATGGGCTCATTGTAAGCCACTCACAGTTCTCTTCCTCTGCTTATTATTATTTTTTATTTAGGTCCAAAAACTCCTTTCTTCCAAGTTAATCTCTTAAGGCCGGTTTGGTATTGCTGGAAATTATAATAAGTTGCATATATAAATATCTTTTATAAGTTATTTATATATGCTAGTGAAAATAGTTGTTTGGTAATCCTAGATCAAAAACTACTTTTAAAAGTAGTTTAGGTGTTTGTTCAAACTGTGTTTAAAGGTTATTGTTAAGAGATAAATGTCATATATGACAATATAAACTAAAAAAACATTTTGAGATTGCTTCTAAAAGTATTCCTCTAAAAGTATTCCTTTAAAAACATTCTGAGATTGCTTCTAAAAGTATTCCTTTAAAAAGTGAAAGCAATTTCAATGAGCATGTAAATTTTTTTTACCAAACGCCATTACCGACCACTTCTTTAAATTTAAAAAAAATAGAAGCATCCTTAAAAAAGCAATACGAGTCTAGCCTTTAGTCTTTCTTCTTTTCCCAATTGAAGATTTGGATAATATATTTGCAATTATGAATATATAGGAGGATAAATATGCAATTATAAAAGATTTGGGGGGTATAAATCTATTTTGAGGATTTGGAGGGATAAATATGTAATTATGAAATACTTTGGTTATATTAGCTATTATGAGGATTTGGGAGTACATATAGAATTACGGAAGATTTGATGGGTATACAGCTAAATAGAATAATTCTAACTAAACTACACTCTTCAAACTATTCCTTCACTATTACACACAAAAAGTGTGGAGCCTTCCAACTTTAATTGCCATCAAATTTGATGCATCATTAAGGATCCAACAATCATGGGTGTAGTAGTTTGGCAAGTGTAGTCCAGTTATTAAAATGGGCTAGTTTTGATAAATATTTAGCAAAACTAACCGTTTTGCTAAATATTTAGCGAAACGAATCAAAATTAGCCAAAAAGAGGCTGGTTTTGCTAAATGTGGTTTTTGAAACACACATAACTAGTAGTCTCGTGTACTTAGTGGCCGCTTATTGGCCACTAAATAAGAATCAGAAAACCCACGGTCCCATGGATTTTCTTTTAAATTTCCTTGGTTTTTTCAAGTACTGTGAGAAACGCGGAGGGGGGAGGCTATAAACAGTGATGAGAGTGGTGTAGCATACTAGCAGTTATGAATACAACAACACTCAAAAAATCACCTGCCATCAATGGAGTGGGCCCCACATGATGTTCATTGCGTCAACGTTTGGGTTCATCTGTAACGTGTCAGTGTAATTATTCTTGTTTTCCAGGCGAACTCATATCTATGGGCTCTCCAACTTTCCGACCCTTTCGAAAAAATTGAGAAAAGAAAAAAACCCACGGGTTTTCTGATTTTTGTTTGGTGGATGATTAGCGGCCACTAAACACACGTGACTATTAGTCCCGTCTGTTTCGAAAACACACGGGGCTAGCTTACGGTCGGTTTTGCTAAATATTATCAAAACTGGCCTATTTCAAAAAACTTCTCCTTACTATTACTCAGACAAATAACCCTATCTTTTATTATGGACTTTTTATCTTCGTTTTTATTTTTATGGGCCGATCTTACGGGTCTCTTTTCTTTTTTGTTTCGTTGCGCTGCCCTCCATTTATATGGCCCCTCTTTTTTGGGACTAGGCATTTTAAGCAGAATTTCGATATCTTTCACGTTTTTTTAATTTCTTTTTCATAATAACGTGTTTTGTTTATTTGTTTAATCATTTCGCACGGGCCCAAAAACTACTTACAACCTCACCAAAGAACTAAAACAAGTGAAATTCCTATACAAAAAACAAGTAGTAGGCGGAATAAGCAGGGAGGCATAATTGAAATTTGCCCTCCCTATTGTAGCGATGAGAGCCGGTCGACAGCGTGCGGAGGGTCGCGAGAGGCTGTGTTCCTAGGGGAAGTTTGGATCTCTTTTTTTTTTTTTGAATATATACCCTCGACATTTATTCATATTTATTTTATACCCCAAAAAGCTTGATATTTTCTAAAATGCACCCCAAATCCTTAATGTAACCTAACGTGCTTCTAAAAGGAATATTCTCGAAAATGTTCCTTAGTTTTTGTTAAGCTATTGAGAGGCATACTAACTCAATGTTGAATAATTGTGGAGATTTTAATAAATATCAATATTTGAGAGCAATTTAATAAGTGGGGTTATTTATATATTAGTTTCTTAAATTTTCAATAATTCCATATTAGTGCTTCAAATCTTTGAAATTGCTCATAACGCGCTCACATTTCAAGGTTCTTGCATTTTGGTCTCTAAATGGAGAATACCCTCTCCCTATTTTTTTCTCCAAACTGAATCCCCTCCATGACGCTAACTCAACATGCCTCCGACCACTCTTCTTGTCACGAGCCTCCTCATATTTTTAACTTCCCTAAAACCTACATCGATTCCCTATCATTTTTGTCCAAAGAAGGTTCTACTAATATACATGCTTGAGCTCTCCTTATCAATTGGTTGATCGCAACATAAACCATATTAGTTGTGTCGTGATTCTATAGATTCTTTGCAGTTAAACGGAACCCTGAAATTGTTAACATCCTTATCTAGTACATAGTCTGTATCGCCTAACGAGTGCACTATTACACGGTTACCCCTCCTTGCTTCACAAGAACTTAATACAAGAACATTATGCTTGAAACTATTGCCCTTTCAAGAGTAGTCTTTGAGCAATGTGATATGAAGATCGAAACTTCGAATTCGTTCTTCGACTAAGACTAGAGAGCTGGGTAGTTGCTCTAAAGCTCCATCTCAATCCAGTGCACTAGAGAGGAGAGTAACTATCCTGAAGCTTGAAGTGGGGGTCAGAGAGAGGAGGCTTGCGACAAGGAGGGCCGTTAGAGGCAAGATTAGTAGGAAACTGCGACAGATGTTGGGTTTTGGGAGGGAATTCAAGTTGAATAAGATAGAGAGAAGAACATTTTCGTCGTTGAGGGACCAAATTGTAAAACCCCTTAGGATTTGAGGGACTTGTGAACAGCTTAGAAGATTTGAGGGACTAATATGAAATTATTGAGTGCATGAGGGACTAATAGCGAAATAAATCCAAATAAATATCGAGATTTAGGGGTTATTTGATAAATATGGATGAGGGAGGGGAGGGGGTATGTAGCAAAGGTTGGGCGTAGGCTGGGTCGACCCGCAGGCTGACCCGGCCCAGTCCGCTATGGGACACAACCTGGCTGAGCCCGTGATATACTCGGGCCACTGACCGAGCTCGATCCAGCCCCAGACCCATGATCAGAGAAATAGGCCCCGCCCACCATTGACCCTGCTCAATGCAGAAGAACGGTCACAAGGACAACAAACAAGACATTTCCTTAAAGAACTTGACGAATATAAGTTGGAGGAATTCGACTTCTTTAATGTTAATGGTTAACATTTTTTTTTCTTTTTTCTATTGTATTTATAATTTAAATTTAAACTAAAGGAAATTTATTAACTTCCCGTGGAAGTAGGTCTTCTTTCGAAGTCCTAGCCACGTATATTTTTGTGTTTGCGATATTTTTCTGTGTGATGTTTACACACACACACACACACACACACATATATATATATAATTTTAAATAAAGAGCAAAATATGAAAAACTAAGGTAAATGTCATTTAATAGATACGGATACAAAGTTAATATAGTTTAGAAATTAGAAATGAAAAAATTAGGAAAAAATTAAAAAAACTCATGGGCCGACTCACGACCCGGGAGCCGTGGGCCGGGCCCGACCCGACACGCCCCTAGGCTCGTCATGGGCTGGGCAGAGTCTAATCCCAAACTAAAAATTAAAGAAATAGGTCTGACTCACTCTAATCCGGATGGATCCGGATTAGATCTCGTTCAACCTTGAACCCAGCGGACCGGGTGACGGGCCTTAACCCGCCCGGCTCACGCCGAGATGATGTGTGTGTTTTGGTTTTTTTTTATTTAGTCAACAAGATCCTTATTTATTGTACAACCCTCCATCGTCCTTTCCTCAAACCCCAAATTCTCTTGAGAGCTCCAGGTACGCCGCTCCCTAAAAAGGTAGAACTATTTGCGTCTTTTTATTTTTTTTTTGTTTGAATTTTGTTGAAGTTAGAGTTTTGTCTTAAAAGAGTAACTTCGTTTCTATTAGATGTCTGTCAAATCTTGAAAAATTATACGCTGGCTTATTAGAGTAATTTTTTTCCTGTCCCCCAAAAATCACTGAAATCCTCAAGGGAGAGGTATGCATGAGTAATTAAAATAACTCATCTTTTCCTCAAAAATCACTGAAATCCTCATAGGGAGAGGTATGCATGAGTAATTTTTTTAATGGTTTACTGTTGCTTTTAATTTTATTGTTTTTATTCTGAATTGTATGTTAATGTTCTTTTTAAAAGATTTTTAAGGTCGCAACCCTCTTATATTAGTTGTGAGAAAGTTGATCTTTTTTCCCAACTAAGATCAAAAATTTTCCCTTATTTTGATTTTCTTAAATAAAAAAAAAGGTTAAAGGAGAGGCTGTTGCGTCGCCTTTGGTAAACTGGAAAAGTGCAGGGTCTGAAGACTAATTAAAGGGTTAAAAAAAAACTAGAGATTTGAGCACTGTATAACTGAAAAAAAAGCAGGAGCACCATTATAAAAAAAAAAAGCAATGCTACCCAATATGCTACTTGACTTAACTCATGCTATAACCCAACATAATTTACTCGAATTTGGACTGGGTGACTACTGCTTTCCAATTCAATATAATTCAAATCCTTTAAGAGGTAGGATGTTTGTGTTCAAATTGATGACGCTTTTATATATGGACCGTTAGATTTCATCTAATGGATGATTAGCTTTTCTATTGCATGTAGAAGAAGGATTTTTTGGAGACTATAAATAAGCCCCTTCTTCGATCAATTTATACATTAGGAAGAGAAGAAGAGAGAATTAGTCTCTGTCTAATTGCTCTCCTCCTTTTTCATCGCTATTTCTTGTTGAAAGGACAAGTTTTCTAAGCGCCGAGCCAGCTGCAAGCAATTAAACGATTTTAGATAAAGGTATGAACTGTTTATTGCTTCTGTACTTGATGTTCATACTTTTTGATAGCCAAAAATTACAAAGCCAATAGTAATTGAGAATAATCAAAGGCTGAAGACATCAATACTCAAATATTAACTTGGAGTTGATCATGTGTTTAGTTTAATTGAATCTGTCGTTTCAACAGATTAGCTTAGTTTTGGATTGGCAGATAAATTATGGCCGTCCTAGTCTATTCATAAACAACTACATAAGTTTTGCTAATATTTGATCCGTTGGACTTCAAGCCCAATCCAAACCCATAAAAAGCCCATATAGTTTTTTGAGTTACTTTGTTTAATACTTGCAAATTGCAATAGAAAACATCTCAGAATGTCAATGGTGATGATGCAAGCAGAGAGATAGGTGAAAGTAGGTGATTCTTTTATGTCCTTTACTGTTGTTTTGTTTAATTTTCCTTGTTTCCCCCTAATTATATCAGCCTTTTTGTTATTACATCTAGCTATTGATCCCTCAGGATTCAAATTAAAGGTCAAAGTTTGATAACCTAGTCTTACAATGGGTTTTTGTACAGATGTGTTTTCTTATTGTTCCAAAATCACCTCTTATGAGTATGATTTGCTGGAATCTGTTTGATCGTAGTTAAACATATTTTTTTTTTCAAAAATAAATATCTATTAATGAAAAAAATTAACTAGAAAACTTGGACTTTGAATAACTAGAGTTGGAATCTATTAATGATTGTTTTCTTGTATTCAGAAAGATGTTATGGTACTGCTAAAGTTAGTACAATACTTACAGATAATATTATTCTTAGTTATATTATAGATGAATAATTTGGATAAATAAAGTGAAGAGTTAAGATTACCAAAGATCAGAATCCAACGAAAAAACAGTTTAAACCACCACAATATGCCCTGGAGAAATACTATAGTAATATTGTTGTCTATAATCTATTCATTTTGATCCCTTATGCTTTAAGATTTGTTTTATTTGAGAAGCTTTGCGAATCCTTTATCATCGTACATCTATTGCAATATGCATATGCTTGTGTAGTATGAATGGTATTCTTTACAAAAATAAACTATTAGAACTTTGTTAGAGATTAGTTCATTTTGAAGTAAAACCAATAGGTGAAGAAATTCTAATTCTCTTAAAATTTTGTTAATTTTATTTTCAATGTTAGGAGTTAGTTTTTACTAATTTTCCTTCATAAATTTTAGGAGTAATATATTCTTAAATTTGTAAAAAGTATTTTCATTTTAAACACGACATGCATTCTTAGATATAAGAATGTCTTTTTATTTAAAACCTGGTTCTGGTCCCTTCTTGCCCTGGAAACTAATAAATTTGTTCCTGCTTACCTCCCGAACTTTTATGGTCTCACCTTGCCCTTAAACTATTAAATTCTTCCATGCACTAACCCTGAACTATTTTCAGTCCCACCTTATCATCAGACTATCACTTTCCTTTCAGGAAACAATTTAAAACACCCAGATTAATAAATGAAAGTGGGGTGTAGTACTGAAACTCAGAAAGTGATAGTTAAGGGAGTAAGTAGGGAAAACTTTAATATTTTGGGGAGCAGGGTGGGATAGAAAATAATTGGGGAGGTAAGCCGAGGACGAATTCTATATTTTACGGGGTACATATGGACAAAAAATAGTTCAAGAAGCAAGAAGGAACAAATTTAATAGTTTACGGGGAAAGTAAAATCTGAAGCATCTACTCTTAGACAAACAATTTTTCCTTATCAATATAGTTATTCTAAAGATCTTTCCTTCTTAGAATTGACATTATTATGTGCTGCTATTCTGTAGCATGATTTAACTCTCTTATAACTTGGTGCACCACTAAATATTTTTTATTTTTATTTTCCTTGTTCTCTAAATCTTAAGGAATATTATCAATGGCCTCATTGGATGGACTCTCTCTCGATCTCTTACAACTAATCGTTGAAAAGATAGATAATCACAGAGACAATCTTCGGTTTGGTTCTGTTTGTAGGCAATTCCGCTCCATTATCTATGATAACCTTCACTTGCTTCCACCTAAATTACCCTTTTGCCTCTGTGCCCATCCTAGCAAACCCCCTCGCCTACCATTGCTAATGCAATGTCCTGATGATGAGATGGAAAACATCAGCTTTTTTTCTATTTCAGATGGAAGAAATCATGGAGAGTTTATCGTGCCTGAAATAAGAAACAAGTGGATTGTTGGATCCTCTTACGGTTGGTTGTTCACAGTGGATATCCATGGCCGAGACATTCAGCTCTTGAATCCATTAACAAGGGCCCAAGTCAATCTCCCATCTCTAGATGCATTCCAACACCCTGATGGTGGTTTCAAAAGCGGTGAATTCAATGATTTTGGGTTCGTAGAAAAGGCTGTTATATTGTCTGATCCTTCAAACAAGAGAAGAAATTTGAATGGTAATGATGATTGCATATTAGCCATGGCAATCATATCCAATTTCTGCGTGCTATCATTTTGTAGGATCGGAGATGACAAGTGGACTAATGTGGAGGATTCTCTTACTCACCTCCAAGATGTCATTCATTATGAGGGTCAAATTTATGGTGTTAATTATATGGGGATAGCCGTTGTTTATGATATTGCAGGTGATAAAAGGATGAAACAAATTGCGAATGCACCAGACGAGTTGATTTCCGTCCACAGATATCTTGTTGAGTCGACAAATGGTGACCTCCTGCAAGTTGTGGGAGAGATCGATTACGGAGATGAAGGAGATGCTGACAAAACGAATGAGTTTTCTGTATACAAGCTTGAATCTGTTGATAAGCCAGTCATGCCTACTGAAGACAATTTCTACCTCACCATCAAGGGGAGAGTCCCAATTAGATACAAATTCAACTTTGAATGGGTCGAGATGGAAAGCTTGGGTGATCAAGCTTTGTTTTTGGGTCAAAACTATTCGCTTTGTGTACGAGCAGCAGAACATGAAGGATGCAAGCCAAATTGCATATATTTTACCGAGCATGGGTTGGGGCATAGATGCATTGCACGGGGTAAATGTAAATCAGAAGATATCGATAGGCTCTCTATTTGTGACATGGGCATATACGACTTCGGAGAGAAAAGCTTTCAAGATTTTAGCCAAGTAAATGTCAAGTGCTTAGTTCCGCCTACTTGGATCTCACCAAATCCATGGTAGATCGATGCAGTTGTGTTCATTGTTTTATTTTTGCTTCCCTTTGTATTTGAGATTTCTATTTGTGTAGTGGTTAATTTACCATGTGAAAGTGCATTGCTCTTGAGTATGTTCAGACTTTCGATTGTTGCCAGTTAAACATACATAAATCTGTCATATCATATCAAAGCATGAATTGATATTAATGCGCATCTCTTGGGAATTGGTGCATTTTTTTATTGCATATATATGATTCAAAATATTTAAGGACAGTATTGAACAAACTGCAGCATCCCACGACCTCCATCAAGATAATCATCATGCGCCCAAACTGATGTTCGTATCTTTTGCAGACTACATGCTAGAGAAAAGTTTTCAACCGAATGTTTCAACTTGCAGTGACACATTTCATTAAAAGTATTATTGCAAATAGAGCCCCTATGCTATCGCCAAATTGAACTTACTGTCTTTGTTCTATCGTTGCAGACATACCCCTGAATAAAAACTATTATTGCAGATAGACCCACAGAAAAGTTTCAAAAAGTTATTACTATTACTATTATTATTATTATTACAGCAATAGAATTACAGGGGTTGTATCACCCACCAATAATTGCATTGCACGGGACTCTTAACAAACGAATTTATGACAATATAGATTGGACTATATCTGCAAATCTGAAAAGGATACCCTCAGATTCTCAGAATGACATATCAATTAAAAAAGAATTGCGGATAGAACCCTTTTGTAGTTTTGAACTTACTACCTCTCTATTTTTAATTTACTTTGCAGATAGACTCCCCGACAGAACTTTTCTCAACTCTTTTGTTCTCGGGGGTCTATTTGGCAGAAAAATAATTTTCTCTTTCAATTAGGATCTAAATCCTTTAACAACTCAGGAATTATAGGTACAAATTTATGACGCCTTCATGGACCGCTGGATTTCATTGAACGGATGAAAATAACAAGGTTATAGGGAAATTCTCACAGAGTGCAGGTTATAGGGAAAAAGGTGAGTGATTATTATTATGTTTGTCCTTTAATGTTGTTTTGCTAAATTTTCTTGTTTTCTCTAAGAACTCTATAACGTAGTTTTATGATGAGTATTTGTATATCTAGGTGTCTTTTCTTTATTGTTCTTAAATTCATTTGTTTTAAGTATTTTGTTCGATCAAATTTGAACATCAAAATTTTCAGAAAGATATATTAATGGCCGGGAAAAAAAGTTAAAAGAGAAAATTTGGATTTTGAATAACTAGAGATCAGAATCGAAATCAAACAAGTTACTGAGTTGGAATTCTCAATGGTAGTCTCCAACTATTTTCAACTGATATTTTTCTTGAATTTTGTAAGATATAATGCAATTCGTAGAGATAATATTATTTCGTAGTTACATTAGAGAGAGAGAACAATTGTACGCGTCTGTGTATATAACAACGGAGAAGCTTGGTTATGGGAAGGATCCAAATCCAAAACTGAACAAACCCACCTAGCGTGTTCTGGAAAAATGTTATCTATACTTTTTTCTTTAATTTTGATCCCTGATTTTTAAGTTGTTTTATTTGACAAGCTGAGCAATTCCTTTTTCATTGGACACTCATATGCTTATAATTGTGTAGTATACTTTATTAAATGACATATCTTTATGAAAATAAACTTATAGAACTTTACCCATTAGTTCATTTTGATATAGAATGCGTTGCAGTTGAAGCAATTTCAATATTTATTTTTTTTAGATTTGATAATTTTCTTTTCTTAATTTTAGGAGTTACTTTTCACCAATTTTCTTTCAAACTTTTTAAAACCACGTAATCTTAGATTTAGAAAGTCTTTTCTATTTAAACAAAACACGCAATCTTAAGATTTAAGAATGTGCCTTAACCAATCATCTAATCTTAAAGGAACAGTTATAATTATCAATATAATAAATAAATTACTTACAGCTTAATATTTCTTCTTCTTTTGTTTTATCTTTTTCAGAAATATTATAAATGGGCTTATTGGATGGACTCACCACCGATCTCTTACAGCTGATTGCTAAAAAGATAGAGGATCACGCAGGCATTTTTCTGGGGAATTCCGCCAAAGTTACCATTGTCTCTCTGTGCCCACCCTAGCAAACCCCCTCCAACACCTTTGCTGATGCAATGCTGTGATAACGGGTGGGAAAACATCAACTTCTTTTCTATTTCTGATGGAAGAAATCATGGAGATTTTCTCCTGTCGAAAATAAGAAACAAGTGGATTGTTGGATCTTCTCACGGTTGGTTGTGCACTGCGGATATCCAAGGCCGAGAAATTAAGCTACCGAATCCATTAACGGGGGTCCAAATCCCTCTCCCATCTTTAGATGCATTCTAACATCCTAAAGGCGGTTTCACAACCGGTGAATTTGATGATTTCAGTTTCGCAAAGAAGGTTGTTTTATCGTCAGATCCTTCAAATTATAACAGGAGAAAATTGGATCATGATGGCGATGATTGCATATTAGTCATGGCACTAATCTTCAATTCCAGCATGCTGTCATTTTGTAGGGTCGGAGACGACAAGTGGACTAATGTAGAGGATTGTCTGATCCTCATCGATGATATCATCTGTTACTAGGGTCAGATTTATGGTGTCAATGACTGTGGGGTAGCTGCTGTTTATGATTTTGCTGGTGATAAGAAAATGAAACAAATTGCAAATTCACCAGACAACTGGTCGATTAGACCCAACACGAGATATCTTGTTGAGTCGATAAACGGAGACCTGCTGCAAGCTGTAAGAGATCTTTATGACAGTGATTATGACCACAGTGATGGTGAAGATCATGAAGCGGATGAAGGTGATTGGATAACATTTGACTTTTGAGTGTGCAAGCTTGAAGCTGTTGAAAATCCAATCAAGCCTAATTGGCCACCCTATACGAGCATCCACAAAATGCTCCAATTTTGGGCAAGATAGATTCAGCTTTGAATGGGTTAAGATGGAAAACTTGGGTGATCAAGCTTTGTTCTTGGGCAAGAACTATTTACATTGTGCACGAGCAACGGAGTATGAAGGATGCAAGCCAAATTGCATATATTTTACCGAGCACGGGTCATATGGGCATATGACGAATGCACGGGAACAGTTGAGCGATGATGAGATCGATGAAAAGTTATTTTGTGACATGGGCATTTATGATATCGAAAATAAAAGCTTTGAAGATTTTAGCCAACTAAACGTCAACTACCATGTTCCGCCTATTTGGATCTCACCGAATCCATGGTACGTGTATGTACTATTCATCTTCTTTTTTTTTTTTTTTCCTTTTTTTCCCCTCTCTCTCCGATATCTGAGATTTCAATTTATGCAATGTGGTTAATTTACGGTGTCAAAGGACGTTATTCTTGATTAACTTTTTGACACCGAGAATTCAGTGATTGCTTATTTGCTAGAGTATTCTTTTTCTTCCGTATATGATCATCATGATACATTATTTACGTGACATACGTGAATTTCCTCAGGATTCTCATTACCTAATGCAGGCTGCAATTTATTGAGGATTTCCATATTGTTAAAGTTATTTGTTCGTACAGAATATTCTGACAGCAACGAGGCCTTTTAGACCTGCCAGCATTATTCTTCCAGCTTATAAACCGAAATAATAACCCATTCAACTGGACTAAAGTCTACAACATGCCATGTCAAATTATGTACTCTTAATTATGTTCAGGCCTTCTATTGTCACCACCTCGGCAAATGCCCAGCCAGATCCTGCAGTTATTGACATATATAAATCTGTCATTTTAGAACATGAATTGGTATTTATGTACCTCAGGAGGAATAGGTTATTTATCAGAACAGTCTATTGTTTTGCGTATGCTATTTGCTTATATGGCTTTCTGTTTTCTTTTCCATTTGGTATTAAAATTTGAATATCTTGCATTTCTCCCTTCATAGATAACCATACCAATTGCTAATGCAGAAGATGAGATTGAAAAGAATATAACAAGCAAGAAGTTCCTAATTAGTTTCTTTAGATAAGATGTTGGTTATTCAATCTCGCTAAATTCTGCTGAATTGACTATAGAGGAAGTTTGTAATTAGATTCCTAATAATTCATTTCAATCATAAAGCTAATTCAAAAGGAATGCACAACATGAAACAGCTAGTTAAAATTAGTTTTTAACTTTTGAAAATCTTGAATATCTTGAATATCGTACAAAAGATATGCTGAAAATCATAAAGCTAATTCATTTCTCCCTTCATAGATAACTTTTAATGTTTGTTGAATATCTTGAATTCACAGTAATCAATGTTAGGAAGAACATATGGGTTGATCAATTATTCTCCTATGCGTAAAAGGCTGCAACTCACTTCTTCATTAGTTTTTAACTTTTGAAAATTTTGCATTATTACTGAATATTGAATGAGGCTTGGCTCAATTGGGATGCCCAAGGCTTAACCCAGCGCCTCTGATCAGAGAGCTTAAGATCATATGGGCTTTTTGCCTACAAATCCAAAGGTTTAAGCGCATTAACTTTCAAACATCACCCACCTCCGAAAAGAAAATTTACCTATAAACCCAAAGTTACTATTTTTTTCCCCTTAAAACCACCCACTTCCAAAACCATTCTTAGGTCCAAGATGTTGGAACTGGTATGCAAGCCTTTTTAGGGGGGGGGGGGGGGGGGATAGGATAGCTCCTCTTTTTCAACAAGACTTAGGAAATGTAGTGAAAAATAAAAAGTAAACCAATATAGAAACACATAAGATTTTTATATTGGTTCGGATCAAAATCCTACGTCCACTCAGGGCATTCCTCTCTATGACCAGAGTTCACCTGAATCACAGCTCGATTCAGTAGGTTTCAAAGGTTGCACTCTGGAATCTACCCGAAACCAGTCATCTAACTTAACTCTTCACAATGATCGGAAGAAATCTAGCCTTAACTAGCCTAACCCTCAATTAACCTGGCTTGAGTTCGCCAACCCTCAATTATCCTGGCTTGAGTACACTGTCAAACTTATAAGTTTGAATACAACAAACCAAAGCAATTAAAGCACAAAAAGAACAATCTTACAGCCCATTTGATTAGCAAACCATTCTCCTAATGATTGAAGTGTAGATTTGGAAGAATGATGATGATGATGAAGTCCAAGGACAGCCCTCCTCGAAGGTCGACGATCAGATGATGAAGAACGACGTCAAGAATGCAATTGATGAGGCTTTGGGGAATATAAAGCTCTCCTTGTTCTCAAAACTCAAACTCTAGTTCACCTTTAAATCAATGATCTCTTCTTTCTCTCTCTTGCTCTTATATAGAGCCCGTAATAGATCAGGAAAGAGATATCCTAAACTTGGTAGAAGTTGGAGATCAAAAGAACGTGAACGGTTGAAATTAAAAAATCAAATTTTCTAAAATACATCGTCACCATCGATGGGCAAACCCAATCATTGATGATACTGTTCACCCATTGATGGTTCATTGTAGACCATTGATGGTTACTATTTATCTCTCGGCAAATCTTCAATTGGTTCCTGTAGTCCATCGGTGGTTTACTGTAGACCATCGATAGGCTCAACCTACCATCGATTATTAGATGGATCAGATAGAGAGCTTTTCGAAAAGCTATTACAATACCAAGTCCACAACTGAGTCAAAAGTAATGCCTCGTGTAAGTTTCAGCCTTTGTGTATGTTTCCTCCCTGTTGCTAACTGTTTCGACGTTGTCTAAATAAAATATTCATATCTCGAGCTATATATCTCTAAACTTTGTTCTGTTTATTCCTGTGGATTCCTAACAACGAGACAGACTCCCATATACTTAAAATAGAGTTTCACTGTTGATTATTTTCCAGAATCAACTGTAATTAACTTGTTATCTTACTCTATACACTTCCGAACTTGATTCTAACTTTTGTAAATTGTATAC
>JBAKGM010000279.1:8849043-8865695 GCA_037177215.1 Asparagus racemosus | reverse complement strand
ACACACACACACACACACACACACACACACACACACACACACACATATATATATATATATATATATATATATATATAACCTAACTTTGCAATAAAAGAGTGTGAAAAATGGGCACAAACAAAAATTCTCTTGAAATTCAAGGTGGTTCTGTACTAAGCCTAAGTTGACTGAGTGATTAAGCCAATTTGTACTTTCATACTTAATGACCTAAGCTCAAGTGGGTTAGGACTCATTAGCCCAAAATTCGTTAAACGGTCACTTAGAAAACCCGATAAAATAGAACAAAATCACCAAGGAATAAAGAGTGTAAAAAAAAGAAGAAAAAGAAAAAATATTAAATTTGTTTTATAGATATAGTTATATTGTATATGTGTTCTTGAATAATAAATTGATTAATAAACTTGAAAATTGTTTAAAATAAAAAGTTAGCATGTTCTTTTCAAAACTTTTAAGTAAATTTCTAAGTTAGATTTTGTTTTGAATAACTATAATGAAAAGATTTTCTAAGAAGATTTACTATAAAGTTATACAAAAAAACATTCTCTTGAGTAAAACTACATATAATTAGATTACTTAAAGGTATCAAGTGATTTAATTATACATTGGCTTCTTAAATTGCCAAGATTAATTGAATTTTGTGGGTATATTCACTGCAAACCCCTCCGAGACTACAACTCATCCTCTAGTGTTACCTAGGGATTTAAACGCTTGTTGTATGCACTAAATGCAACAGAGATTCCTTCGAAAGTGAGTTAGAAATTTTCTTTCTTTTCCTTTCAATTTCTTTCTTTGCCAGAAGACTAGCAAAAGTTTAGGTGTGGGGGTATTTGATAATCATATTTTTATTACATTTTTATACCCTCATTATCTATGTTATTTAAATAAAAATATCACGCATAACATGTTTTATCTCAATTTCCAAGTTAATGAAGAATTAATGAATAAGAGCCTAAAAAGAACTCAAATATCTGATCTCTCAATCCTTGTTGAAGCCCAGGATAAAGCCAAGCAATCAATAGAAGCCGAAAAAAAGAAATCAAGTTAAAATCATATTCAGGATGGTTACCTGCAAACAAATGACGAACGACAGAATTTAACATATAATATATGAAAATCGCATATCTCGACGAGTCAAAGCCATCTGGCAAGTAAGATTATTGATACTAGTTTCGATACAGGTATCAATACTAGTATCGTTATCAAATGTACAGTTATAAACGAAAGGCTAAAATTGTGTAACTTGGGGATTAAGTTTAATCTAAGGACTGATATTGGTTGTAATACTCTATCAATAGGGGTAGAGAATGAGGATTTGAGGGTGAAAAATTTTGTAAAATCTTTATTTAGAGAGTAGGGTTACTCTTAATTGAGAAGACCTTCCAAATTTGTAACTTTATTGAAATTAATAAAAAGAAAATTTGCCTCTTCATATTTTTCTTTTCTTCTCTTTATTTGTTGATGAAGATGAATATGAAGTTGACGATAGGAGATTTACCTTCAAGGAGCTAGAACCCTCTTGCAATGTAAGTTTTCCCTTTCTCTTATATTTTTGCTTAGATATTCATGTTTTAGGAATTTATTTTATTTTTGGTAGATTAGATTTATTTTGATGCATTGTAGAGTAGAATTACTTTGGTGTTTTTATTTTTGTATTATTTTTTTGCATATTTATTTAGTAGTATAGACTTATTTTCTTGTATTTTTCTTTTTGTAGTTAGATTTATTTTTATGTTTATACTTTAGGTCTTTATTTCTTTGTTCTTATTTTTCTTTTTGTACTTAGTTTTTATTTTTCTTCTATTTTATTCTCTTTCTTTCATAACTCTCTAGTTTAGATTTTTATCTCATTACTCTCTAGTTTGATTTCTTTTATAATTTGTGAATTGCTCTCTTATACTTAAAATCATTATGTTTAGTATAATCAACTACAGAACTAAGTGGTAAAAGAAGAATTTGATAATTTATGCTTATCTTGAGTGGTTTGATAGGTTATACTAATGAATTCTAGAATTAATATCTAGTTGTTATTCGTTTCATAAATGTTAATTTTACTTGAATGATAATTTGATAGGTTATGTTTTCCTTAAGTGGTTTGATAGTCCATGCTTAATAAATCTAAAGTAAAATGTAATAAAAAGAGAATAGTTCATAAATTCTAAGTGAAATTAACTAGTGGATTCAATTCTAGGCTTCTCATTTCTCTAATTATTTTTTCTCCATCTTTTACTTGAGATTTTCCTCTTTATTCTTGATTTTTCTTTATTTGTTTCTTATTTTCCTCTAATTTCTTCTCCCTTCTTAATCTAGCTTTGTTTAATTTTATTTGCATGTAATCACACCCACTCTCTTTATCTCTCCACAATTGTCACTCTTAATTGTCTACACAACACACAACTTATAAAACTAATTTTAATTTTCTCCTACAACACCTTCCTCGTTGGATTCAACATCTTTTATGCTATAACTTGATAGTTGTGCACTTGCAACTAGGTTTTATTTATCTCTATAAATTCAATATCAAGAACTAGAACCTCCAAAATCCTCAAATCAGAGCAAGGTATCTTTCTAGTCTAATTTCCTTCTTTCGAACTCTTGGAACAAGTGATCCTTCTGGGCTCTATAGATATGGGCCCCTTTGGTGGCACTTTCTATAAATGGTTAGAGACCAAAGGGATGCAAGTTCACCTGAAGCCAGAGTTATATTAGATTAAATTGACGTGCCCCGCTCTTTATCGTTGGGATTGTAAATTCCTATCCACATTGCACAAGGACCATGGGGAGATTTATGCTAGTTCCAGGAATGTTATGTTTATGGAAGATATCTATGCTTACAAAATTCTTCTTAAAACAAAATGTAAGAAGGATATCCCCAAAGTCATTCTGTTCAGATATGTGTCTCTAATCAATGGTTGGCTCCTAGAAGGCATAGCCCTCATTGACATTCTTGGTCCTCCTATCTCAGAGGAAGTGCTATCTACTAAGAAAGGATCTGAATTTCCGATGAGCGAAGGATACCCTTCTTCTCCGTTCTCATGGAAAGACTTGGACATTCTATGGTAGGCTATGGAATACGAGGTTCGCCGTCCTCTTTCCACTGATGAGCCAACTCTAGTTCCCTCCCTCTAAGAGCCACAGGAGGATGCCAAGGGCAAAAGAGTAATTGATAATTTTTCAAATTCGCGGGAAATGTGGAGGTAGTTAAGGTAACATAATCAGTTGTGGAATCACAACAATTGCAGCAAGTCAATAGTTTTCTAGCTTGCAACCTACTAGATATTATGGAGGTTATTGTCGAGGTTAAATCTCTTTTTTTTAACCAAGGGCGTCTTGGGATAGCTTATATTCTTATCTCAAGTGAGGCCCTAATGAAGGCCCAGTTCATAGAGTTCCATTTGAAGCCCAGGACAGAGCAAACACTATCCCCTCATCATCCTTCAAGAACTCTGCTGATTTTATCTCCTCCTCAGCTCAGGTGCTTGGTTTCGAGAGGCCACCCAGACTCCGAAGATGTAGGCTCGCCCCTCTCTCGCTCTACCACAAGCCATACCATGATTCATGGCACGTTCTGGCAAATATCTTCCCCTAACTCATCGAAAGGGTTAGTCTTCTTCTACTTCCTCGCCTTTTTTAGCGCTTAAATCCACTTTCTGAGAATTCTCTATCTAATTTTGCATCTAATTGCGGCATCCAAGAGCCTCTACCTAAAGGTGCTCTGAATAAATTACAAGTTTTAGAAGTAGAGAGGGCTAAATCAATCTCTTAATGTTTGTGGTCTACATTTTTATGTTGCTGGTTGTGTTGTCCTTCTGTTTCTTATGAAGATAGATTCTTGGCATGTTAGAATGTTAAACAACCCTATTACGAGAAGATTTGTCAGAGATTGCATCCTCTTTTCCGAAGTGGAAATTCTGGGACTATAAGAATCTAAACTTGTGTCTATTAAGACCTAGACCCTCAAAGCTCTAGGAGGCAATAAAATTAATGCTTGGCTTAATTTAGATGCTATAGAGTCTAGAGGTGGTGTGCTTATAAGTTGGAATGATAATCTCTTTGATTATATAGACTCCTACATAAGGATTTTCATAGTCTTAGTTATTCTATATCATAAGATTTCCAAATGGAATTTCCTTATTACTTTTGTGTATGGTCCCTGTGAAAGAGACGACAGAGATGTGCTCTGGTGGGAGCTCCATAGAATTTGCTCACCTTGCTTTTGGATCAACCTTCCTTTCTCTTATTCAATATGCTCATCCTATTTCTTGCTCAGATCATTCACCCATCATTCTGGACTCAGTTGGTCCTATTCGTAAATCCTCTTTTAGATTTGAGAAAGTATGGCTTTCTCACTTCACCTTCAGAGAATTCATCAAATCTTGTTGGCTCTCTTTCTCCTGCCATGGCAACCTAGTGGTTGTCTTTAAATCTAAACTCAATCTTCTCAAAAGAAGAATTAAGTGGTGGACAAAAAATATTTTTGGCTCCATCAATGTTTTCTTTCAAAAGAAGAATTAAGTGGTGGAAAAAACACTTTTGGATCCATCAATGTTTTAAAAAAAACATCCTCTCATCCATTCAAGCTCTTGATATCATTCAAGAAAATAGACCCCTCTCTGCCTCTGAGGCATATTCTAGAAAAGACCTCTCTTCCAGTCTAACTCATGCTGCCAAACAAGAGGAGATTTATTGGACACAAAGATCCAGGATCACTTGGCTGAAAGAGGGAGATAATAACACCTCTTTTTTCCACAAATCAGCTTCCTTAAATATAAGAAAGAACTTCATCTCAAATATCATCCATGATGACACCTTTGTCTCCTCAGAACATGAAAAACAAAATTGCTTTTATGATTTCTTCTCTTCTCTGTTTTCTACAACTTCCTCCTCGTCTTTTAGCCTGTATTGGACAATTCTGTATCCTAACCCTGTCTAGGGCCTAGACACCCTAGACGTAATGTTCTCTCATAATGAAATCAAGGCTGTAGTTTTTGGTCTGTGTCCTAACGAGTACCCTGGTCCTAATGGCTTCTCAATTCCCTTTTACGAAGAGTTTTGGGAGGTCATCCAAGACGATATGTTCTCTGTCTTTAACTATATCTTCTCAGATGCTTCGCCCCTCCATACCAATAATTATTCCCTAATTTCTCTCATTCCTAAAGTTGATAGAGCCAGTCATGTTAAGGATTTTAGGCATATAAGTCTCTTAAATGGCTTGTTCAAAATATTCACTAAAGTCTTGTCCCATAGGCTTGCTCCTTCTTACCTTCCTTAGTTGACCCCACTCAGTCAACTTTCTAGGGTGGTAAATCCACCCTAGATTCTTATGTTATTGCTCATGAACTTCTACACCCTTGCACCTTCAAACGTAAAGATATTTGCATGATCAAAGTGGATTTCATGAAGGCCTTCGATTGTGTTCTTCTTGAGATGCTAAAAGCTAGGGGTTTTGGGTCTAAATGGTGTGCATGGATCAAAGAGGTCCTTCATTCTTCTAAGTCTACAATTTTGGTTAATGGTTCCCCAACCAATTACTTCCAATGCTCTCGGGGTGTGAAATAGGATGACTCTCTCTCACCTATGTGTTTTATCCTAGCTGTTGATGTTCTCAACAACATACTAACCTCTAGTGTTGCATGTGGGGACCTATATGAGTTGCATCTCAGGGGAGAACTGAATAATATTCATTCCCTCCAATTTGCTGATGACACAATCATCATGTGTAGAGCTACAACTCCAAACTTCTCTGTCTTAAAATCTATCTTCTATATGTTTGAAGACATATCTGGCTTGGGTATCTATGCAAAAACGTATCTCTTCTATTTTGGTAAATCCCCTACCAAAGGAGCCTCCTTTACAAACATTCTTAACTTTTCTCATGCCTCTCCTTCTTGTAAATATCTGGGTATCCCTATGAAAAAAGGCTCTCTCAATAAACATGACTGGCAACCTCTATTAGACAAGTTCTCTAAGAGGCTATCCATGCAGAAAAGTAAACAACTATCCATTGGGGGGTGTTTGACTCTAATTATCTTGGTTTTATCCTCTCTCCCTTTATACTTATTGTCCTTTTTCAAGCTTCCCAAATGACTAATCAAGGTAATGGATAAAATTAGAAGGAACTTCTTATGGGGTGGTAAAGAATCTATATCTTCTTGTAAATCTCTAGTCAAATGGAGTTTAGTTTGCAAACCTAAAAGAGAGGGGGGCTTGGGTATCATTAAACTATCTGACTTTAACCTTTCTGTTCTCTCAAAATGGATGTGGAAGGTTCTTCAAGGAGAGTATATATTTGGTAAAGTTCTTAGTTCCCTCTATTCCTCATGTCTTCCTAACCCTAGTTGCACGGTGCCAGGTCTCTCTACCTATAAATTTTGGCGAGATATTTTTTCTAGCAGTCTAGTTTTGAAGAGTTTCGTTTAATGAAAATTTGGTGATAGATCTTGTATTAGATTGTGGGAAGACAAGTGGTCCGGATATAATTCTTTGACGTCTCTTTTTCCTCTAGCATATAACCTATCCTTCTCTGTAATTGTCAATGTTAGATCACAAGGCCTCTTTCATAATGGCCAATGGATATGACACCCTATGATCAAAAGGCCTATCTCTATGCAAGAGAGGGACGAGGTTTCTTGTTTAACTCACTTCCTCTTAGCTTTCACCCTCTATATAAACAGTGGAAATGATGAGGTTTGGTGGCCTTACCATATATCTAGTTCCTTTATTGTTAAGTCAATCTATTCTTTCCTTACTAACAGTGGTTCACTATATCAAGGATTTAATTTCATATGGAAGTCAGCTAGTCATGTGAAAGTTAAATTTTTCTTATGGTTATTATCTAAGAGGAAGCTTAACACTAAGGGCGAATACGGGTTGGACAAGGGACATCATGTGTTCCTTTTGCAATGAAAGGCCTCAAGATGATGAGCATCTTTTTCTCCAATGAAAGCTTGTGAAGACTATTTGGTCCTTCTTCTTGCTTTTTCTTAAGATTACCAATCTTCTAAATGAGTTTAGTCATATTGTAGATTCTTATGGCAACTTCTTGAAGGAAAGAGAAAGCAGATTTATGTGGTCGATTATGTTGCCTTCTTTAAGTAGGTGTTTGTGGAGAGCACGGAATAACCTTATTTTCAACAAGTCTGCTATCACCCCCTATCGTTTGGTTTCTTCTCCACCCACTTTATCTTATTATGGACAGGATACTTGCCATCCAAGAGATCATCTATGGTCAAGGACTTGGTGGACAAGAGAGGGATAGCTAAGCTGCTATTGCATGATGACTCATCGTCGACCGATTTAGCCTCCGTTGCAGACAATTTCTGGTGCCCCTCCAGTCTTATACTTTTGTTACAAATATGCTTAGTTTGATGTAATTATCCTTACTTACACTCTCGTTTTCTTTAGACTTGGTTGTAAGTGAGAGCTAGTGATAGCTCTATGACTTTGTATTCTTTTTGCCTAACTTTTTCTAGTTGGTTTAGTTTGGGATTAAGCTTGATGAAACATCTATGACTTTTGCAATAGGTGATGGCCTTGGTCCTCTCCCTATTTCTTGAGTATGAGGTGTTTGATCATTACTATTCATGGACTATTTTACACTAGACTTAGTTAGTGGGTTTATATCATATTTGAATAGGGCATCTCGCCCTATTTTTATCTTCAAAAAAAAGTGGGCCTTGATAAGATTCTACCGCAAGGCCTTATCCATCTTGATCTAGACTTCTTTGAAGGTGGCATCAATCAAAACAAAATTTAACTCAGCTACAATTAATTGTAGAGGGCCCAATTAAAAAGGAAGTATAGAGGTTAAAAGGAACGGATCACAAGTGTCCTTGATTGCCTCCTTGGTTCTCACTAAATTTTAATTTGAATTTGAGATGGTGAAATGACTTTTTTGCCCTTGCTGTTGGGCATTGCCGTAGAAGGGCTGGCGATGTTCTGCTATATCTCCGCCCAAGGGGAATTGAACTTCCAAGCGAGCTATAGGAACTTAAGTGACCTCCATGTCTTCATTTATGTTTTCACCCTTTTACAAAGATGATTCAAATAAGATTACTTCTTTCCTCATAAAGTCCACAAAGCATTCATGACAACTTTGCTTTTTTTTCCCCGATGGAGTCCTTCCAATGGCTTTAAGATTGATATTGCCTTCTATGATATTGTCATTATTAGGGAACGCATATCAAAAAATATTCAAACGAGGTAGCTCGGCAAGATCGTTGGTGTTGGGAAGGACCTTGCGATACATGGCATTAGAATTGAGAATAATATCCGCTGAGGTACTGATGAACTTGCCCACATTACTCAGAAGAGATTGAAGAAAATTTGTATCCCAAAGGTGCAGTGGGAGGTTTGAGATCTGCACCCAAGTGTAAATGGATTTGGGGAAAGATTCCCAACGCATATCCTCAGTCCATCTAATAAAAGATCCACCAAAATTACCCATGTCCACATACTCTTTCAACACTTGTCAGTCTAGGGTTTTCTCATTAGGAAATTCAATAAAAAAAGAGCTAGGGGGTGCATGCATAACCCTAGTTTTCCATTTCTCGACATTGAGGTGAAATTCTAGTCCCTCAAGTAGTTCTTGGTAAGTGGGAGAACCCACAGCCAGGTGAAAGAAACCATAACGTTTATAAGCCTTGATGTTTACAATTACTATCTATAGCAAGAAATTCATAGGAATTAACTTAGCTGGTGATTGTGGCAGGGGAAGAGGGCATGGTGGTGAGCCACGTACACGATTAGGGCAGGATCTAGAGGTATGACCAACCTTGTGATAGACAAAGCACTTGAAGTCAGCCAAGATGCAATATTTGGCTGTGTTATAGATCACCACAAAAGAAACACCTTTTTTTGACAAAGTATTTTTTATGGGTGGATATTGTTTCTTAATGGAACACTGCTTCCTTTTGTTAATCACCGTAGTCCAGCCTTGACCTGGAAGAGGTAAGATGCCTTTCTGATCGGTCGTAAGAGGGAGAATGACCTTGGATTTGAAGAAGTCAACGAAAGTGTCGAGAAGAGGGGGGAGAGAGGATGGTGATTTGTTCAAAGCCTTACCAAACAATGTAGAAAAAGGTTGTCCCAGAGGTGGCAGGAGATGAAAGGTCGAAGTAGCAACTTGTGTGGGGTGAGATGGAAAGTTTTTGAGTACTTGTTCAATCACTGCTTTTCCATTCCTATAGCTGATGTAATGCCTTGAGTGTTGTGCCGCTGCTAGTGCCATGCCTGCTCTTGCCCTCTCCAATCGCCCGCCCACTCCTGCTCTTGCTATTCTTTTTTATTTCTTTGGATTGAATATTTTTAAGACAACAATATTCTTGAAATTCAGGTATTTTTATTATTTTTATATTTTAATTATTGTACTAAATTCTTAAAAGTTTCATATATAATTTATTATTCATGTGTTTAGCTACAGGTTCTTTCTTAGGATGTTGGTTCTTCTTTAGGATGAGATAACCCCCTCAAGTAATTGTCTAGCCATATTGCTTAATACAAAGAAATGTTGCTACAATGTACCCAACATTGATATAGATAAAGACACATTAATGTATAAAATTCATGTCTTGCAGTATACTTTCTCTCATTTTGATCACCTCCCAAATCACTGTCATAATATCCACCTAGCTTTAAATTTTTGCCATAGTTATGGAATAGACCAATTCATAGTATCTTTGTTTAACTCTCTCTATGTACTCAATTGTTAGCAACACATTAGAAATCCTAACCACAAAAATATAGGATTTTAATGAGTTTTGGTAATTAATGTGATTACCTATGTGTACTCAAAGTGCAAACAAGTGAAGATTTCATTAATAATCCTTAAAGAATTACAACTAATCTTTCAAGCCATAATGTATTAGTAATCACCCACGGGCCCTCCATAGTAGGGGTGAAATTCTGTTAGCATCTAATTTCGGTTGATACATATTACATGTCTATTCAACTGTTGCTCACTTTAGTAGCACGTTAGAATTAGAGCTTAAGTAATTGGACGTCGAGACGGCTTTCCTTAAAGGTGAATTGGAGGAGGAGATTGCTTGAGCCAGTCGGAAGGCTTTGTACTTCCAAAGAAGAAAATGAGTGCGAATTGGTGAAGTCTCGCATCTGGGTTGAAGGAATATCTTAGGCAGTGGAGCAAAAGATTTTACAGTTTTATGACAAAGCTTGGTTACGATAAGACTATGTTTAACATATGTGTATATCATAGAAGACTCAAGGATGGCTCATTCATTTATTTACTCCTATATGTAGATGATATGCTCATTGTAATTTGAGACATGACGGCAGCTCATGTTGGATAAATTGAAATGAAGTTTAAAAGTTGCAAGAATACAACTAATAGTTGTAGTACTTAAGAGTCGATCTACAAGAAAGATGGATTTTTTAAAAAGAAACTTTCTTTTAGTTTGGTAATTTGAAAAGAAGTTTCAAAAAATTAAGTTGATTTGGAGTTTTATTTTAAAAGAGAAATTAGAAAACAAGAGAGATGAAGGAAAACAAGAGAGAAAAAAGAAAACAAATGCAAGAAGGAGAAATAAACAAAAAGAAACAACTAATTTATAGAAAGAAAATAAGTACAAGAAATTGGAATTAAAGCTAAAAGAGAAAATTAGAGAAAAGATAGAAAATAATTTTACGAAACTAAGAAACTCGAAGTAAAGAAAAGAGAACAGCTAAAATTTAAAGCTAAGAAAAGAAATACTAAGAAAAAGAAATCTAAGGATACTACAGAAAATAAACTATGTTCATAGTTTACTCCATTACCGTTTGGCAGGCTAATCATGGTGGGATGGAGTTCCTAGATTGATAGTGCATATATTGAAGGACAAGTTGACCTTTGATGTCTACCATTAGTTTAGATGCAAATGTACTCATCGATCTGTATTATCCCGAATCCAAACTGCTATACACTAGTGAAGTAATTTTTAATTGAAAACCTAAAGAGAGATCTAAAATATGGAAAAACAAAACAAAGCCTTTAACTAACACAACAAAAGGCAATTCAAACACTCACTCCTAGACTCTCTAGGGGTAAGCCTAAAATCAAGTAGACATCTCCTTACCAAAAGTTTCTTCAGGCCATGCCACACTCTAGTTCACTTAATCAGTTAGCAAATAAGAGTAAGCCTAAAAGGGGTGTCTACTGAGTGTAACTCGAGGACAAATTAAGTAACATCCTTTCTCACGAGGACTTTCACCACCCTAACTCTTTCCTAGACACCAATTATATCAAATGAAACTTAGGTTGACCACTCTCAAAATTCTTGTTTCCTATTGAGCTCAAATCCTTAGGGGCCAACGTCTAATTTCTTTTTAAGGCATGAGTGGTGCTTTGTGATGAAATTAAGTGTTTTTTGGGCTAAGTAAAGGGTGATGAAATCTCTCACCTTATTTTGGTTAGTCGTTTTTTCCATTAAGTTATTATAAGTGCACAAATAAAGATGTCCAATATCACTTTGGTATTTCCTACTACTTGTATGTAAATGTAAGACTAGAAAGAAAATAGCAAATATAGTGGATGCCTTAAGCAAATGTTTCTAATCTTTTTTGTATTATGGCAAAGAAAATAAAGGTGATCAATTTTTATTTTATTTTTTATCTTGTCTAATAGTTGTTATATCTTTGTTTTGATTTTTATTGGGGTTGACAAAAAAGAATTCTTTTTTTTTATTTACCAAAATTGATATGTGGCAAGATATCTAACCAGAAACATGGAATGAAAATTGAAGGTTAAGAAAACTTGTCTCATTCGCTAGAGCACAATTTAGCCTTCATGTCCATCGCATTCAAGTCACTCCAATATACTCCAAGTTTAAAATTCTACACAAATAATAATTAAATAAATGAACTTTATAAAAGAAAGTTTCAAAAATAAAAACAAAAAACTTTCCCGACAATGGCGTCAAAAACTTGTTGGGTAAATTGAAATGAAGTTTAAAAGTCGCAAGTATACAACTATTAGTTGTAGTACTTATGCGTTGATACAACAGGAACAAGTATACAACTACTAGTGGTAGTACTTACGAGTTTTGATACAAAAGGAAGATGGGTTTATTTTTAGAAATTTTCTCTTAGTTCAGTAATTTGTAAAGAATGTTTTGAAAAATTAGATTGAGTTGGATTTTTGCTTCAAAAGATTAATTAGCTAATTAGAAAACAAGGGAGAAGGAAAACAAGAGAGAAGAAAGAAAATAAATCCAATAGGGAGAAATAAAGAGAAAGCAACAATTAATTAATAGAAAGAAAATATATGTAAAATTAAAGTAAAAACTAAAAGAAAAAATTAGAGAAAAGATACCAAATAATTGAAAGAAACTAAGAAACTAGAATTAAAGAAAAGAGAGCAGCTAAAATTTAAAACTAAGAGAAGAAATGCTAAGGAAATACTAGGGAAAAGAAACAAGAATGAAAGACTAGACAACTACGATTGATTCCACTAGGTGATTACTAATAAGATTTAGAAATTACTCTCTTTTTATTAACTTTTATTTTAAATTTAAAAGTATAAACTATCAATCTACTAAAATAAAGTGTAGCATATCAATTTATGTCTAAGTAAAATTAGATTTCATACATAGTAAGAATCAAAGTAAAATAGTAATTCTAGAACACTAAAAAGCATAGGTAATTAAACTATTTAAAGGAATTATAACCTATCAATTTAGATTATTCTACCAATTAATAATTAATTTTATTGTTCTAAGATCATTGATCTCATGTTGTAACCTGTAATTTCTCCTCAGACTAGTGAAGATTATTTATTGTTTCTTGTGCATGTAGGACTTGCTCCTAGCCATTAAATCCTTGCATTTTCCCTTGTCCCTTTTTTTCTTTTTCGTGAGTGTTAGTCTCCTTGCTTTGTGATCCTAGATTTAGTTCACATTTCTAAAATATCCACTATTTGTAAATTCCCATCACATATGGGGATATTGTTTCAGAGATGGGAGTCAAAGTAGAAAGACCAATAGCAAATACTTAAGAACTGATGTTATCAATTTTATCAATTTTTAAAAAATCAATCGTAAGAGTACAAAGTTGATACGTAAAATAGTCTGTAACTGCAATATCAAAGTTAGTATTCTACTAGAAATAGAATAATCATAATAATTAAATGAAAATTCAAAGTTAGTATTCTACTAGAAATAGAAATAGTATTCTACTAGAAATAGAATAATCATAATAATTAAATCAAAGTTAGTATTCTACTAGAAATAGAATAATCATAATAATTAAATGAAAATTCAAACATTTTTAAATTAGTAATAAGTTACAATTAACTAGATTTGACCCAAAACTACAGGGGGACTGTCGTTATGGTGCACTTTAGCGGGTGATTTTTTCCCTACTAACTTGTGCCCGCTGCTATTGTATGTGGTGAAAAAGAAGAGAAATCAAGGAAGGAAAGAGATGAAATACACCACTAAAGCTGAGATCTGAGCTTTATCATTGTTTCTAGGCACTTGGAGGAGGAAGATGAACTTTCTTTGAACTTAAGTTTGATGGGGAGTACTGGACCAATTGGAGCAAGGAAGAAGATATCGATGGGTGACGTTCTACAACATGTGAAGGTTAGTAAGTGCATTACTCAACCTAATCTTCAGCAAGTACGAGCAATGGTAATGGGATTGTTCATAGCGATCCTAGACTTAATCATGATATGAGTCTTAATCCCTCTATTTCAATTTCTAGTTGCTCTTGGGCTGATGACTCAGAGATAAAAGAGAGTTGCCCCTATTATAAGCGTGCTCATGTTGATTTGAGTAATGACCATAAGATGCGGGCTGAGGACGTGGATTCTAAGAAAAATGGGGATAATGGTGTTAATGCTCCAAATGATAAACCAAAATGGTCCAGCCTTTTTGCAGATAATAGGCATAGAATCTCAACTATATGCCTTCATCTACAGAATTGGTAGCCATTTTTGATGATGAGGAATGGGTTGAGGTCGAAGATTAGTTGGCATTTGCTTTAGTTGGCTAATTCATTTGGTCGAATGCTAGAGACAAGATGATGGAATCATATGTTGGCGAACTTTGGAAGGTTTCAACTACTCCCCAAATTTGTTTACTTAGACCTTAGATTTTTTGTTCAATTTTAGGGTTGTGGAGAGTAAAGATGTTGTTCTTGAGAATGGTCGTTAGCTGTTGTAGTCAGACCATTCATGTAGGGATCTTTGAAAAATTCTGATGATGTGGAACAATTCAAACATACAACATATCCTATGTGGATACAATTGCCTAGATTAAGGCTTAATCTTTGGCATGCATATGAATGGTATTAGTAAGACTGCAAGCTTGATTAGACATCCTACACTCATCATATAACTGCATCCAAGCAACAATTAGCTTACGCTTATGTGCTTGTTAAAGTGGAAATGCTGCTGCGTCACCTGATCCTGTTGTTATAAAGAGGCCTCAAAGTGAGGAGTTTGTTCAAAAAATTAGATATGGGTTCAAGCCTAAATAGTGTAATCATTGTAAGCAAATTGGCCATAACTCACGTGCTTATTTTAAGATGAAAGAGAGAAAGGAGTGGAGACCAGTGAATAAGATAAGTGCTAGTGGAAATACTGTTCATAGCAATGCTCCTGGGACAATCACTGTTAGTAGACAGTATGCTTTTGAGATTACAAATATTGGTGATAAATCTATTAATGGTGGAAACTCCTCAGGATGTTGGGAACAAAATAATGAGGGAGGTTGGATGAATATTCATTGATCTGGTAAGGTCTCTGCTGTTCCTATGATACGGGCTGCTAATCGGAACTCATTTGGTACTTTAGATGTTCATGTTGGAGGTTTATCTTCTACTGTGATTCTTTCATGTTGGAGGTTCCTTCTTCTAAGGTTCTTTCTCATAGGGGTTCTCATCTATGAACTGGTTAGTATGGAACATCAGGGGTCTTAGTAGACTCATAAACAGAACGAGGTTAGGGCACTCATAGCTCAATATCATATTTCCCTCCTTTTCCTATTAGAAAATAGAGTGAAGGTAAATAATACTGAAGATATTATGAAAAAAATAACTAGACACTGGAGTTGGATAGAGAATTACACAGAGGCCTCTAATTGTAGAATATGGGTGATGAGGGATAAGAGTTATTTTGATGTGGTGTGTTGCAAATTATGTAGGCAGTGTGTTCATTGCGAAATTGAATCTAAAGATGATAGGATCCATTGTGTTTTATATTGTATCTATGCATACAATCAAATGGAGAGGAGAAGGGAATTATGGTATGATATTAAACAGGTTAGTGCACAGATAAGATGGCCATGGATTTTGTGTGGGAATTATAATTGTATTCTAGGTCCTCATGAGAAGTGTGGCTGAAGCCCTGTTTTGGAGGTTGATACTCATGATTTCCAAGACTTCTATTCTAGACTGAAAGGAACTAGGGCCTGATAGGTATTCTAATTCATTCTCAGCTTGGAACATTATAGGTGGAGATGTTACTATTGTAGTTTGGAGTTCTTTTCTAATAACAAGCTTTTTGGGTAGATTAATGCCACTTCTCTTACACAGATTTCTAAGGTGGAATGTCCAACAAAGGCTGTTGATTTCAGACCAATATCTTGTTGCAACCTCATTTATGAGGTGATTTCTAAAGCCATTGTTTTTAGACTTCAACCTATTATGTGTTATATTATTGGGGAATTTCAATATGCATTTGTGAAAGGAAGATACATAGCAAGTAATTTCTACTTGGTCACGAGCTAATGAAGCACTACAGTAGAAAAGAAATTTCCCCTAGATGTATGATTACTGTTGATATTAGGAAAGCATGTGACACCTTAGATTGGGGATTCTTAAAGTTAATTCCATTTAGTTTAGGGTTTCTTGACCAAATGATAGCATGGATTATTAGTTGTGCGACTCGCCCTAAATACTCTATTTTTTCAATGGCTTGCTGCATGTATTTTTCCCTTGGTAAAAGAGGATTAAGGCAGGGTGATCCCCTCTCTCTCTCTCCTTATTGTTTTATTATTTGTATGGAATATTCAAGATTGTTGGGTTTATTGAAGACTGAGAGGTCTTTGAAATATCACCCTAAGTGTTCTAAGTTGGGTATTACTCATATTATCTTTGCTGATGATTTTCTCATGTTTGGGAGGGATGATTGTGCATCTATGAGGCTACTACATTAGTGTCTTAAGTTTTTTAGTGATACCTCTGACCTTGTAACTAACCCTACCAAGTACTCTATAGTTTTGGGGGATTTAACAAGGATAAAAAGCAAGCTATTCTTGATATACTTGAATATGAGGAAGTGGGCCACCAATGAATTATTTAGGGGTGCCAATAGTGTCTAAGAGACTCTCTATACCTGATTGTAGAGAGTTGGTTTTGAAAATTACTAGCAGAATTCTAGGACAGGAAGCAAGGAAACTGTCGTACTCAAGGAAGTTGCCGCTTGTTAGAAGTGTGTTATTTAACATTCAACTATAATGATCTATTTGTTATGTGTCACCAAAGCAAGTTTTGAAAATAGTGGACAACTTATGTAGGAGATTTTCTGTGGGGTGGTTCACACGATACAAACAAAATAGCTCTAGTTGCTTGGAATAATTTATGCAGGAGCACTAAGTAGGGAGGACTTAGCCTATTTTTAGCCGTAGTTTAGAGCAAAGCTGCTGCATTAAAACTTATAT
>JBAKGM010000279.1:8825800-8848943 GCA_037177215.1 Asparagus racemosus | reverse complement strand
GAGATGAGAGGAGATGAGTTGTCACCATATTATTGGTTGGTGTGGATATTTGTAAGGGTGGAAAGTGATGGAAATATTAAAAAGTGAAGGAAAGTGAAGATTGGAAAGTGGAGGAAAGTAAACAAACACCCCCCACAAGAGAAAGAGAAGGAGAAATCGAGAAAGGGAAAGTGGTGACCGTAAGATGAGTTAATTGGCTTTTTTATTTCTTTAACGTGTTTTGCTAACAGTGTGTCAGCTTTCTGCCCATTTCGGTTCATTTTTTAGCGAGTTTGCTTTTAATGGACGCATCAGCATCTTTAAATACACGTCAGCATTTTCATTATTGTAAAAAGTAAAGCCAAAAAGTTGAAAAAGGTGAAAGCTGCCACAGGACCCACAATTTACTCACTTTTTCAGATTTTCTTAACCCGACTTCGACTCGTACATATATAACGTTAGCATGGGCCTACTTTGGGCATAATGTCTGAAGCCCCGTTTATCAGAAAAAAAATCTATTTAGACGTCTATTCCAAGAATTAACCAACTTCTAAAATATTAAACAACCCCTATTAAATTTGGGGGTTATCACAAAACCGCCTTTTTCTGAGATTTAATAAAAATAAACTCTTAGCAGCGTTCACCATAATTTTTCACATTGATGGATAAAAATACTGTATAAAATATTTTTTCCAGTGAAAATCTCAAATTAATGAGGATTTTCTTATATCCCCTAAACCTAAGAAGGGTTTTCTGATGTGTTGAAAGTTATGGGGTTTATCTAATAATCATCCAAAGTTTATGGGTTTTTTTCTGATACTCAACCAAAAAATTTTATATGGAGAGAATTTATTGTTCTCTCTGAGTAAACAAACTCCTCATCAACCTGTTTATGAATTTTTCTTTGGGTTAATTATAGAAAACCCTGCTCAACTATAGGGCTTGTCTCAGGATACTCCTCGGCTATATTATCTAAAGAAAATCCCCCTCAAACTTGAGGGTATTGTGGATAACCACCCTCAACTTTCAAAATATGAGTAAACCCCCCTTAACTATGGGTGTCTCATAAAAACCCCTTTATCTTTCTAGTTTTTTTTCAAGTAACCCCTCTAATATTATTAATTTGAAATATGCAATGACTACAATACCATTGGTTGAAAAAAAAATCATGTGAGTTTAAAAATCCAATTCAATCAATATATTAGGCTTCGATTCGATGGGTTTTGATGAGGAAACTAATTTTTTTTAAAAAAATTAAAAGTTTCAATTGTTTCAAACATTACAAGTATTTATAAGTAGAAAATAAAAGAAGTTTGGTGTTTCAAAAAGGAAAGAAAAAAGGTTAGATTTGCACATAAACCTAGCAATGAAGACAAAGGAATAAGAATAGGGAGGAAATAAAATGGAAGTTATTTTTAACCAAAAAAAATAAAAAGGAACACTATAGTAAAAAAAATTAATGTCTTAGGGAGTTAAGTGAGAAACGTTGAGGGGGGATGAATAATATTTTATAAGTTGAGAGGGGTTATCTACAACAACTCCCTAATTGAAGGGTGGTTTCTGAGTTTGAGAGGGATTTTCTAAAATTAACCCTTTTTCTTTTCTTATCATTGTAAGTCAATTTCTTTAAGTTGATGCGCTGATTAATTTGACAGGAATTGCTACGTTAAACTAAATTAAATTAACTAAACACAAATTTATTTGACAATCCAAAGCCAAGCAATTCTTTAAAACTTCAGATGCAATTACATTGAGCACATGACCAAGTTCAAATCCCATGTGTATTAAAAAAAATACCATGTGTCAAATTCCCAATAAAAAAATATGTATTCTTTATCCAATAAGGAGATGACATATGTACAATCAATTTTATGAATCCTCATTAAATTAGAGCGAGAAGAGTTCATAGAGATTTCTCAATTTTTTTAAATATGAGGCGGTTATCTACAATAAGCTCAGGCTTGAGGGGTTTTCCCAAATTAAAATAGTGGAGGGGAGTTTTCTGAGACACGCTCCATATTTAAAGGGGGTTAAATGAGAAACGTTCAAGGGGTTAGCTCAAATTTTCATAGTTGAGGGGGGGCTATCTACAATACTCAAACTTGAGGGATGCTTTCTCAAATTAAAATAGTTGAAGAGAGTTTTCTAAAGTTAATGTTTGATTTTCATTAGAGATGCTTTTTACATGAGTTTTTTCTTTAATTTCTATATTTAAATATATAATTAACAGATTTTTTAAATTATGAATAGTTATAATCTAATTAGGATTACAAAAAATTTTGATTATTAAATTATTTTTAACTGTATATATTTCTAATTTGATGAGAATTCTTAAATGAATGTAAGATTAGGGTGTCCACATTTTATCTTCTTATGAGATAAAGAAGCATGTAGATAATGTGTGATACGATAGCTAATTTTTTATATCTTTATAATATAATACATATTAATTTTCTGTGTCTTTAGAAACGAAATTTCACCAATTTCTGTTTGTATATAAAGGAGGACACTGTGAGTGTTTTCTGAATCACGTTGAGGGTATTTAACAAGACAAACTTTGTTATCCTAAATGACCAACAGAACAGCCCAAATAAACCTTCAATGTCATGGCCCATGAAAAACCATTAATGGAGCCCAAAGGCCCATTCGATCAAATTCAAACAGCATACAATCACCGTGTCAACATCACGACTATCGCTGAAATCTAACGGTCAAAAAGTCGCATCAATTCACAGCAACCGAAGTTTCTAGCTAAAACCTTGTTCTAGGGTTTCAATCCTACACGAATCTCTCAGTAAACCCTAATCTCAATCTCTCCATCCCTCAATCTTAGGACTTGTAATTCAGCGAAAAATCTAATGGTATTTCTCCTCGGTCTCAAATTCTCAGCTAGTGTGCTTTAAATTTTTTGGGGGATTAATTTTTATTTTGTTTGATTTAGGCGTTGCCAAATCAGCAGACAGTGGACTACCCAAGTTTCAAGCTCGTCATCGTTGGAGATGGTGGAACCGGTAAGAAAAATTCGATCTTGGATCTCTTTGGCGCTTTGCTTGAGCTAAAAATCGTTGCTGTTTGATAAGTTTGAGCTTGAAAGGTATTTCATTGGGTGGTTTCCTGTATACTCTTCAAAATTTTTTTTTTTTTTTCAAATTTATAACCAAAACCTGGATATATTTGCTAACTTACGTCTATATTCTCTCACATTGGATTTTTATTAAACCCCACAGGGATATGTCAGCAAATATAGAGATTTGCACGGTAAATCTACATGTTTTGTATATTTGGAGAATCTTTTTTTAAGGGAGATGGTTTTTTTTTTTTTTTTTTTGTTATTTTATCATTGCAGGGGGTTAACTATGAGGCTCTATGTTAAAGTATTAGGGATGAATTAGCTAATATTCAGATTTGGGATAAATGCAAATCGGGTGCTTTAGGTGGTATATAGGCAAAATAATTTTTTTAATTGTTTCTGTTTTTATTTCAGTTGATTCACAAGTTTTATCTATTCAAGATACTATTGTTTTTCTTTCATATGTTATTCTTTGATAATTTTAGTTTAACTTTGGTGCAGGGAAAACTACATTTGTGAAGAGGCATCTCACCGGTGAATTCGAGAAGAAGTATGAACGTAAGTAAATCTTTATTGATTGCATGTAGTTTGTAACTTTATAATCGTTCAGTGTTCATTTTGTTTTTTTTTTTAAATTATTTTGTTTGTGCAGCAACTATTGGTGTTGAAGTTCATCCCTTGGACTTCTTCACAAACTGCGGCAAGATTCGGTTTTATTGTTGGGACACAGCTGGGCAAGAGAAATTTGGGGGTCTTAGAGATGGATATTAGTAAGTTGTCTCTATTTTTGCCAATTCAATGTTCTATTTAAACATGTTCTATTTAAACAGTCTTACCCGTTAAGTAAGTATTAGTGCTAAATTAGCTCTTGATGCTAGTTTTTGTACATTGCTTGCAATGAAGTGTGGATGTGAAAGATAATTTCTCTATCCTTTTTTCTTTAACATGCAAGAGATCATGCTCATGTAATTAAGTGACTTAGTAATTCTAGTTATTTCAATTTTAGGATACTAAGTTAATTTGGTGGTGTTGCATTTCTGTGTGTAGCTATTTTCTTGTCAACTGGTCTTGTATCTGTAGTATGCTGAAGAAAATTTAATTTGGTGTTAGCTTTTTAATAGCAGTTTCAATTTCAGTTCAGCTGGCACATTGTTATTAGTGTTGAATTGTGCAATCTGATCTTTTTTTTAGTTTAGCAATAAGTTTTTAACTTTTTTGTCTATGTTGTTAATTTTTTTTACTTTTAACTGCTGAACAGGCAAACTCATGCTATATTATTTTGTTAATCTGGACTTGCTTTTCTCTGCATGCTTTTTTGATATCAGGCATACCCTGCTAAAATCATAGAAATCATATCTCCTTTGGCTCTCCCATCTGACAAACATTGCAGTGGTAGCATGCATCTTCCGTAAGTTTAGTCGAGAACCGTTGTCGATTGGATAACTTAAAATATGGTCATACCATTCAGGCTTCCTAATTAACCGAGTCAAATGTTTTGTTATTCTTATTCTTTAAGATTATGATTTTAGTCAGTCTTCATCGACAATGGTCCCTATTGCTGTTAAAATTTTCTATGTGGTGACATTATTATCACAGTATCACTTTTGTGCATGTCAGAGCTGTAACTGATCTGATTTACAACACTTTGGTGAGATTTACTGTTCTTAACTGTTTTCAAATTGTTTCCTTATCAATAGAGTGAAGATTTATATCAACAAGCTGACATCTTTCTTACATTCTCATGATGTTATTTCTTACGATAAGTTGTTATTGTTCTTATCCTATTTTTCTGTTTCAAATTTGCAGTATCCATGGCCAGTGTGCAATTATCATGTTTGATGTCACTGCAAGATTGACTTATAAGAACGTCCCAACATGGCACCGTGACCTTTGCAGGTTTTTTGTCTAATCCAAAATGTTTCTGAGCCTTCTTTGCTTGTCATGGTGCTAGCTTATTAACTGTTTAGTGTCAATATTCTCAGGGTATGTGAGAACATTCCTATAGTTTTGTGTGGTAACAAGGTTGATGTGAAGAACAGGCAAGTGAAAGCAAAGCAAGTGACTTTCCACAGGAAGAAGAATCTCCAATACTATGAGATCTCTGCTAAGAGCAATTACAATTTTGAGAAGCCCTTCCTTTATTTGGCTAGAAAACTTGCAGGGTATAATAGTAATCAAACCTTCATACGCATTTTAATTTAGAGTAAGAATGAAGTTTTTGAATTTAATTACATTAATGACCGTTCAGGGATCCCAATCTCCACTTTGTTGAGTCTCCTGCTCTTGCTCCTCCAGAGGTGCAGATCGATTTGGAAGTACAGAGACAGTAAGTGTTAGCATGCTTCTTTCATTGCATAGATTTAAGATCTATCTTGGTTAAATTTCTCAAAAGACTACTTAACTTTGGGCTGTTTTTGCACAAAACCCTCTAAAATTTATCAATCAGAGAAAACTCTCCTGAACGTTAATTATACAAAATCTCTCTGAACTATTAGAAATGTCATAAGTTGTGTTAACTTGATTGTTAAATGGTCTAAAGTACCATTACCACTCTCTACGTATCCTAACTCAAAAACAGAGAATATTATAGTAGGTATATTGCGTATGGGTACATTGTCCAAAGCACATAATTGCCAGGTCATTTGACAACTTACCCAAATAGTCTTCATGGGGGTGGTGAAATTTATCGATATCTTTTTTTGAAGGATAAATGTTACATAACTGCCATGAACTATCAGGGTTCGCACAAAATTTATATCAAACTATTTTTATTAGAGGAAAATATTATAAATGTTTACAGCCGTAGAAAGTTATCACATGCTATCAGAATTACGCAGCATTGTAAAGTATTACATAGTTAAAAGCCTAAACTGTTCATAGTAGGTAAGAAGGAAAGATGTTGAGGGAGTAGTTGTGTATAGTTGTTAATATGAGAGCAAAATGTTTTTAAATATTTCAAGTTCAATGCTTACTGAAAAAGGATTGTGGTGTTTTCCTCTAATAGAACGGTTCGTAATAGTTCATGGTGATTTGGTGAAGTCCTCTAATATAACTTTGTCTTTGTCATTTTGGCAGGCATGAGGCAGACCTTGCTGCAGCTGCTGCTCAGCCACTTCCGGATGATGATGATGATGCTTTCGATTAGACGAAATGTTTGGTCCTTGGAGTATTCTGGTTTTAATATTTGGGCGAGTTTGGTTGAGAGTTTGGATGTTTTTTCTTTCTTTCTTTCTCTCTCTTTTTTTTTCCTCCCTGTTTTTTGTAGTGTTAACTATCCTAAACATTATGTAGTTGTGAAATTCTCTTCGCTGAATTTGTATCTTGTATTGTGTGAGAGGGCACTGCAAGAAGCTAGGAAATGTAGATGGAATGCTCGGTTATTTTGAGGTCGCCAAAGTGATTGTTTTGAGCAGAGTTTGGGAAGTATATCGGTACTTGGAACAGTTTAATCACAACTAATATTTTTTTTTAAAGCTTTGTAGTGTAACTAAATCTATTTACTGCTTCAAAATTAAAATTTTCTAGTGTTAACTATCCTAATCATAGTACGGATGTTGGCATGGCTTGAAAACTTGGGACCCTAGATCCTGACCGTATAGCACATTTAAGCATATTTGTTGTGCCCCAATCGTACTCAATGTTCAGCATCCAGCCATTAGAGTCGATGGTGAATTGTCCTCCACTATGGTGATCTGAATTTGAGGTGACATTTTTGTATTTTGATGATACAATAGACAAGTGTAAGGGGGTCTCGCGCGAGAGTTGTAATTATGGGTTGTATCTCGATTCTTGAAAGATGGCTTAAAATGAGCATCGCTTTTTTTTTTTTTTTTTGGGACGAAAGACCTTTATTAATCAAATCAGTGGGAAAGAGCTTTATTAATCAAATCAGGGGGAGAAAAAAAAAAGGAGGCAATCCCCACTCCGATTTTTCTGACCTATGAGTTACAACATGAAAAGTCTAGTGCAATATTAGCTAGTCAGTGAGCTACATAATTCCCGTCTCTCCTAATAAATTATGGCTACATATCATAAAATCCTCCTTAACTTTGGACGATTATCAGAAAACACCCCTTAACTTTGAGATTTTTTAAGAAAATCTCCCTAATTTAGAAGGGTTTTCTTATAAAATCTCAAAATTAGAGGGGGGGGGGGGGTGTTTGATAAAATCTGATAGTTGAAGGGGGTTTTGTGATAATCCCAATACTTAAGGCGGGGTTTTTCAAATAGTTTGAAAGTTAATGGGAGTTTTCTAATAATCATCCAAAGTTAAGGGGCGGTTTCTGATATTTAGCCAAAATTATATAACTTATTAATGAATCTTTTCAATTGTGAAACTCTCCAACCACATTCAAAGCATCACTAAAGGTTGAGATAATGGAAATACCAAGATGTTGAGCAAACTTTAATCCCTCATGAGTAACCATAGCTCCAATAGTTGCAGATGATTTTATCCTCTTGATTGAAACCGCTTTCAATGCTATCAATGTCTTGGTCTTATTGAAAATGACTATCCCCACACCTCCCTCCTTCAAATCCTTTAACCAAGCTTCATTGCTAGTCATGCATGTCTTTTGTAATGAGGATTTTTTTATGTACAAACCCTTAACTAACACATATTTTTAAAAATACTCCCTATATCTTAATATTTGCAAAACTATCCCAAAATAATCAACTTTGAGGAATACATTCAAATCAACGACCATCAACTTTGGTAAAGCTAATTTGTAAACATATTCAAGTGTTTCACGTACCATATCTGAAAATAATAATGAATTGTCAATTTGGGTAATAAGTTTTCAAAGTTTACAGTTTAGGAGGTAGTGTTTCAAATACGGATAGTATTAGGGGGTCCATATATATATATGTATATATTAAAAAAAACCTTTGTAATATTGTATAGTCCACAGTTCCTAACAGGCCGAACACTGTGGCCCGATAAAATATGCAAAAAAGCAACCCACCGCCCTCTTTTCAAACAGTATATTTCAAACTTACAATCCAACGGCCAAGATTCCCCAAACGAAGGTCCACCAAAGACGCGTAGATTCAACGCAGAAGAAAGCGACGGCTCTGCTCTATCCACGTGTACGGTTGAAATTCAATTGCAGTCCTTAGCGGGATTAAATCCGACGGCTGAGCATCTCGCGTTATTCCTAAGCACAGCCCCCTCATTCAATAATCGCGTGGGATCGAAGCTGGGACGCTCTATATAAACCCGCGTCGAATTCTCTCCAGTCCCTCTCTCGATCAAAACCCTCGCCCCCTTTCAAAGGAATAAAAATGGTATGTTTATTTTTTTTTTAATTTCTCGATTTCTTTATTTCTCGTTTCGATCGATTCTTAGGGTTAGGGTTTTTGTTGCTCGATCCCTCGCAGGCTCTCCCGAACCAGCAGACTGTGGATTACCCTAGCTTCAAGCTCGTCATCGTAGGGGACGGAGGCACAGGTGATCGATCGATCGATCGATGGATCTAAGACGATGATTTTTATTTGTTTCTGTTTTTTTGGGTTTTCATTGGAGATCTGTGGTTTGATACGGTTCGATCTGTTTCAGGGAAGACTACTTTCGTGAAGAGGCATCTTACTGGAGAATTTGAGAAGAAATATGAACGTATGGATCTTTCTATTTTTGTTGATTTAGGGTTCGTTTTTTGGGATATTTTTGTCATCTGTTGATTTTTTGTGTGCAGCGACTATTGGTGTTGAGGTCCATCCGCTGGATTTCCATACTAATTGTGGAAAGATTAGGTTTTATTGCTGGGATACTGCAGGGCAAGAGAAGTTTGGTGGGCTCAGAGATGGATATTAGTGAGTTTTTTGGCCTTTATTAGTTTGATCTTTTTTTTTTTTCTGTTTGAAATATTCGGCTATAAAAATGTAATCTTTTGGTATGAAGATGCTCTCCGAGATTGCCAATTGCTGTTTATTGATACATCTGTTGTGTGATAATTTTGATCTATGTGCATTTTCCTATTACATTTTTGTTGATGGGTTGTATCTTTGGGTATTTTTACTTCACATGATGAAGTATGTTGTATATACAGTTTACTTTTTAGGCTAAATTGCAGATAATCCCCATCATCTATACCTTCAGTAGCATATAGCACTTCAAAAACAATGAAATGGTATTTTCAGAAGAATAAGTTGCAGATACCCTCCATGAGTTTAGGGGTGATCAGTGCTAATAAATAAGTTGTTGATAGGTCCTTCCAAAGGCATAGAAGAGGAGGGTTACCTGTTTTTTATGATTTAGTTTCAGTTTTAACTGTCCGCATCTTTTTGTTGGTTGGAAATATTTCCAACTGATTTTATTAAGGAAAAAAGTAATTATTATATTACCAAGAATAGTATACATAAGATTAAAATAAATATACATGTACCATGGTACTTGTACATATGCACGAGCAAGTTATTTGAGTTGAGATACTGTGACTTCATTGATTCCATTGCTTGAAGTGTCCATGCTATCATGTATACACATATTCCAAGTGTATAATGATAAATTGAAATTTGCTGCAGTGATAATGGAGGGCAATGTCTATGTTAATCATGCTAGATTCAGAGTTGTTAATCTTGAACTCCCATTTTATGTATTTCTTTATTTTCCATTGGTTTTTTCTACCAATTTTAAAGTAATGAAGGCCATTTTGTTTCTAGCAGATCCGTAGTTAAATTATACAGTATTTTCTATAATAAAAAATATTCTAGATGCCAGTAGTTGTAGAAAACCAACTGTTAACTGTGATGGTGTTTGTTTGCAATTATGATTTATGTGCTTAGTTACTATTTTTCTAGACATAATGGCGAAAGTTATTGACTTCATGTTTAATTCTATAGCTGATCGTCGTGGTCAAATAATAGTTTCTTTTGCGATGTTATCTAGTTATCTTTTTAGCTTTCTGTTTCTTTCTGGCTAAGTCGCATTCCTGTAGTAATTGCATATATTTTTAACATTATAGTTTATTTTAGTTGCTCACATGTTACTTTCTGCCAATGTGTGCATGAGTATGGTTCAGTAGCATAGTTCCTAGAGGATAGTGTTTCTGAGGGACTAAATTTACATTTTAGCTTTAGCTTTTGAAGCTAGCACACATCAGTATTAAATTTTGCCGTCTTCTTGTTTTAGTTTCGTCATTCGCCAAAATTTGCAGATCCTAACTGTGTCTCTATGTCTGCAGCATTCATGGTCAATGTGCCATTATCATGTTTGATGTTACTGCGCGCCTTACTTATAAAAATGTACCCACATGGCATAGGGATCTCTGCAGGTGAGTCCCAAGGTTTTAATACTACTAGTTAAGGAGTTGTCAGTATTATCTACTACAATTGTTCACTGCATGACCAGAACTAATTGTTTGATGCTGTATTATTTAGGGTCTGTGAGAACATCCCCATTGTCCTTTGTGGCAACAAGGTTGATGTGAAGAACAGGCAGGTGAAGGCAAAGATGGTCACATTTCACAGGAAGAAGAATCTTCAGTACTATGAGATCTCTGCCAAGAGCAATTATAATTTTGAAAAGCCATTCCTCTATTTGGCCAGAAAAATTGCAGGGTAAAAATGATTTTCCTTTTCATGGTGTAAGCTATTTAATACTTTGTACTTGCTCCTGATGTTATTTCTCTTTTGCAGAGATCCGAATATTCAGTTTGTTGAATCCCCAGCTCTTGCCCCTCCAGAAGTTCATATTGACCTTGAACAACAGCAGAGGTAAGTGAATATATCTGTCATTGGAAACAGTGAGACCCGTTCAGTAGCTATAAGACCATTAAGCCATTATTATATATTCTAGTGGAAGATTGTAGGTGAAACTGGTAAAAGTGAACTTTCATGACTAATCCTACAACAACAACGTAAGTTTTAGGGTTTTTTTCATGAAAACCACCTTTAAAATAGGTCGAATCGATAAAAATCACCTTTGAAGTTTTATTATGCGTAACCACCTTGCAAGTGAGTTTAGTTTTCAATAGTTACATGTGCCTAACACATGTTTCCCAGGTACACGTGGAATGAGGGTAATTTGGGCAATTAAGATTTTAATTTAGCAGAATTTGACAAAAAGTGGTTGCTTGAAAACTAAACTGACTTATGCAGTGCTGAAGTATCAAAGAAATGTCAAAGGTGGTTTTTATCGATTCGACCTAGTTTAAAGGTGGTTTTCATGAAAAAATCTACATTAACCTGACTTTGTTATCTTATACTCAAGCATGTTTAGGGTACTTTTATAGGTAACTTTAAAAACCATCTATTTTTCCTGTGCTAAGAAGTCCATTTGCTTGTCAGGGCACTTGTATGAGGACCTGTTCCTTCCCTATTCTTTATTGGACTTTAAAAACCATCTATTTTTTCGTTGCTGTGTTAAGAAGTCCATCTTGTGAGGGCACTTGTATGAGAACCTGATCTTTCCCTATATCTTTATTGGTCATTTGAGAGTCATTATATTTTAATCTTTCACTTTCAAGATTATCGTAGTTTCTAAATGATTCTGATAAACCTATTAATTATTTAGATAAAATTATTATTTTGCTTACTTCTAAGCAATTGTAGTTCGTATTGTAGCATCTTTTTTTTTTGACTTTCACTCTGCTCTTTGGACATCATCCTTTTCATTCATTTGATATGAAATTTGCTCACTTTTTCCTGATGGTTTCAGGTATGAGCAGGAGATCGCAGCAGCAGCAGCACAGCCACTTCCAGATGACGATGATGATGCATTTGATAATTGAAGGACTTTCTATTCCCCTGCTACAAGACCATTACAGTCGTTCCATGTCGTAAAGTCCTGTGTTTAGTCGTATTTTGCGTCTCAAATGCTTATTGACGCGGCGAGAAACGTTGGAATCCATTATCAAATCTTTGTTTAGGACTATTGTTAGAACTCGATTTCAGTTGGTTATTGGAAAACTTTATGTCAAGGACCTGTGTCCCTCTTATTTCTGAATTACTTTGGATGTTTGCAAGTGAGATTATCCTATTTTTTTGTGCAGCTGCGTTTGTGAAAAAAGCTGCACACGAGATTTATCCTATTTTTCCATGTATCTGTGTTTATGTTTGTGAAAGATCTTACTCATGCTATTACTCTGCCATCGGTTCTAGATCCTGCCTGTGCAAATGTGTGCTAACCTAAATTGTAGTTTAGGTACTGACTCAAAACGGATACTGACGATAAAGATTGCCGTAGAAACACACCTATCCTTGACCAATTGGATACAGACATGGATATTAAATACATTTATCCAATAGATATGAATACGTAAGAATATTTTAAGGGGTAAGATATCCTGATCTGTATTTAAATATTTGAAGGGGAGAAAGAACAATCATGTTATTTAAATTATTTTGGCCATCACATTAATAAATGTAAGGTTAATTTTTTATGATCCGAACATCTTATCCGGCTTGATATGGATATGAATTTTTCTTATAAATGTGTATATTCATAGTTGTGATGGGTGAGATGATATGGATGTGATAAGTAACATTCGATTCTTTTTACCCCTAACATCTATACTACCATATACCCATCGATGCTTCTCTGACATTCATCAATTCTGAGAATGCCCCAAACTTATCCGTAAGGTAATCACTGTCCCGATTCCCCGGATTTATAAAGAAGACCACTTAACATGGAGGAGTAAACCACGGAAGCAATTTAAAATTGGGGATGCATAAGAGATCATCAAACCAAAATGTAGCGACAACATGCGTGAATCATGGAAGCGGTCATGGCAGTTATCGGTGGCCTCGAGAGTGCAAGCTTGGCCGTGGACTGTTTGTCGGGGTGCTCTGCAAACAAAAGCCTTCCTCTACAGACGCGGGGTTTTGAGTGCTATGCGATGTCCAAGGTGCGTGAGTTATGCTGAAACACACTCGACATCTTTTGTTTGATGTCCAATCGGGTGAGGCGGCTGCAACCTTTGTTGTTGCAATTTGATTCTGGGAAAATGGATTTATCTCGGTACAGCTACCGTCAGCGTTGCGGAATTAAGAGGATTATGGAAGGGGCTTGTAGAGATTCATTCAACGCTACCTGAAGGAAAGTTGGGGGGTGGAGCTAGACTTTGAAGTTGGTATTCAGGCGATCACCGGATGTATCCAGTCAACACCGCCCTGGTTTTGATCGAGGATGTGCGCGTCATGTTGAATTCTATTCAATCGACTAAAGTTTCTCACACTTTAGAGAACGATATGAGGGTTTCTAATTTTATAGCAAATTCAGCTAGAATCCAGCGGGAGTCTTTTTCCTTGGTAGGTGACGTGCGAAGAGAACTCCGTGACACTTTGGTAGATGACATTCGAGGGGTTGAGTTTGTGAGGTAGTCGACCTATGTCTTTAATTAACCAACAAAAAAAAAATCTATACTACTATATAAAAAACCAATTGAGGGTAATCAAAAAATTGTGAGAGTGATGGACATTTGCTCCTTGCAATTGTGATTTGAAAGGTAAAATTGTAATTTTGCCTTGAAATTTTCCTCTTTAATTTTATTCTCTTTATTCTTCAAGTACATTCTAGATCATTTTTAATGACATGGAAATAATGTTAGGATTGAAATGAAATGACAAAATGGCAATTGTACAATAAAGGGTTTTTCTATCGTTTCTTTTCTCTTTATTTGTTTCAAAAATATCCTAGGCAATTTACATCATGCCATGAAATAGAATTGGGTGCACAACGCACATAATTAAGCATCTTTTCATTTTTTTAAAGATATAAAATGTATAAAAGAGAAAATAATAAGTTTCTTTTACAAGTTAATAGATACATATATATAGAAAATTTCTAGGGAAAGTAGGAACTCTGAGTAATTAGTGGAAAATTCTTCCTCATCCTTATGATGTCGTGCTGTAATATGTTCTAGAGAGAGGGGGGAAAAATCAAAATTTACAAAGATAACATCAGTGGAAAATGTAATAAATTGAAAAGACGCCAATTAAAAATTGAAACGAAGAGGTACATGGTGGGGGGTAAAACTTTAAATTCTCATGCGCGTGCATTTTGCGCGTACAGAAATGCTAGTAATTATAGAAGCCACAATGAATAAAGTAGCCACAATGATGAAAGTATCCAGTATATATATCTTATCTTTAGGGACTTCCTGTATTCGGTAGGATAAGTTCTAAGCGTGATTTGGTTAGATTTGTTGGTTATTATAACAGAAAATTAGTGGTTTGCATTTTTTGTTCCCCTCCGTGATTTATTTTCTAAAATAAGCTATTAATAAAAAAAATTCGAGACAAATTGTTTGACAAATTTTTACGGAGAAAATTTTTGGGAAACTTTAATCAAGATAGTCCCTTTGATTTAGAATTACTTAGGACAGCCTTTTTTCAAATGAGATTATCCTATTTCTCCACCTTGTTTTTTTCCTGATGCTAATGATTATTTATTGCTGGATCATGAGCTTTCCTGTATTTATGCCAATTAATACAGAAATATTTTGTTTTTCTATATTTGTCCTTTAAATCTTCCATATCTTGAACCAGTCCCTCAAATCATTCGAAATTACCATCATCCCTCAGTTCATAGGGTATTTTGAATTAGTCTCTCAAATCATTGAAATTACTATTAGATCTCTCAATTCTTAAGTTATTTTGAAATTAGTCCCTCCAATCAAGAGTAATTAAAGGTATCAATTGGAGAGAAATTTGTCACTGAAATCATTTAACCTTCTATTATATCCCACAATTGCCATGATTTGTTTTAAACTAATCCCTTTAATGGATTATACTACTATTGATTTGAGGAACTAATTTCATAATAGTTTAAGAATTAGGGGACCTAATAACATTTTCTATCATTTGAGGTATTTTAACATAAGTTAAGAATTGAGGGACTTAATTGCAATTTCTATAATTTGAGTGACTAATTCAAAATAGCTTAAGAATTAAGGGACCTCGTTGCAATTTCTATGATTTGAGGGCCTGCTTTCAAATTTTGAAATATTTAAGGGAATAGTACCTGAAAAACCTTCAGGTTTTAGTACCTGATAATAAATAGTTTTTTATGCTTAGGATATATTTATGTTCACAAAGTTGTGTTCAAGAAACTATTCGTTTTTTAGGATGCTTTTCGCAAGAAGAAAAATTACAATCGTACTGCAAATTCGGGGAGGAAAAAAAAAAACAGGGCGTTGTTAGTGAATTACCCGAATCCGACCCGTTTCCGGGGGCTCCTGACCACCCAACGCACAATGACGTGGCCGCAACTGGACCCTTCGCCTACCGTTAGCCTACGTTTTCAAATACTACCCATTAGATCCTCATCCAACGGACCAAATCTGCCCAAATCTCCCATCACAGCGCGGGAAAACTCTTAAAACCCTAGCTCTCCTCTAATCCTCCAAAAAGAGAAGAACCAAAATCAAAATCAAAATTAAAATGGAATCGAACGCTTTGATGTGGTTTCGGAAGGGATTGAGGATCCACGACAACCCCGCGCTCGATCACGCGCGCAGAGGATCCAAGCATTTGTTCCCCGTTTTCGTTCTCGACCCGCGGTATTTGGATCCGGATCCGTCTGCGTTCTCGCCCGGATCCGCTTTCGCTGGACTGAATCGGATCCAGTTCTTGCTCGAGAGCCTCGCCGATCTCGATTCCAGCCTCAAGAAGCTCGGATCGCGGCTTCTCGTTCTTAAAGGGGATCCTGTTCATGTGTTGTGTCAGATCTTGAAGGATGTGAGTCGAACTGATGTTCTTGAGTTATTCTCTTTTTTTGCTTGGATTGTTGCCAATTTTGATTTTTTTTGAATGTAATTATGTGCGTCAGTGAACAGTGCAAGTGCATGTTGTTAGATAGTATTTGATGAACAAGCAATGGTGACTTCACCTCAAAAATAGAAATGTTTCTAAGTCTTTACAAAAGTTACAGAAATGAAAAATAGTTGTTCATTCAGACCATGGATAAGAATCTCAGCCTGAATAAAATATCAAATTGAAATAAAGATACCCAAAAAATAAGTATTCTATTTAGATAACCCATGTTGAGTGTGTCCTTAATTCTTTTTTTAGATGACTATTTGGATTGTAAAACAAAGGAATTGATTTTGCTTGAGGAAGTTGACGAAGATACTTTGTTCACTAGAGTTATCCTATTTTGTCTGTCTGTTCATGTGAATTAGATATCTTCCAAATGAATGTATGATGGAATCGACGTGTCAAATTGTTTACTTTGGCCTTTTATCATAACATGGAAATATCAGAGTTTTGTAAGGTATTTAATTTTCAAGATTATACAATGATCAGTTTCCGGTTTTCTAGTGGGACATTGGGAAGCTTTGCTTTGAATTTGATACTGAGCCATATTCACTAGCCCGGGATAACAAAGTCAAGGTGAGTAATTTCTAACTTATTTTTTCTCTACCGGTATTCTACAAATTGATATTTTTAAGGTGTTCACCTTTAATTTATATAATCCTAGCCATATTTCTGAAACTAACAGACAAAGGATTTTGCTTCTTGTGCATTTGTCTGAAGGATTTCGCTTCTGCATGTGGAATCAAGGTGTATTCTCCCGTTAGCCACACTCTCTTCAGTCCTGCTGCAATCATAGAGAAGGTAAGTCTATATTTGCTATACACCGTTATTTTCTAAGATTACAAAAACGATATTTGATCTCAATCAAAGTCTAGTCTGATGTTCACTGTTAACTGGATAATGATGAAAAGTACATGATAGAGAGCAACATAGTTTGCTCACTGCAACAATTAACTGTTTTCACTCAATTTTAGTACTTGCTCATGAGGCATGACATTTGTTCATCTTTTGTTTTTGTACTCCAAAGAATAGGGGAAAGCCACCTTTGACTTATCAATCATTTGTGGCGCTTGCTGGGGAACCACCAACTCCACTTACCCATACATATTCTGTGCTTCCTCCAATTGGTGACCTTGGGGGATACGAGATGTTAAATATCCCAACAATTCAAGAACTTGGGTACGGAGATGTAAAGCAGGTGTGGAGCATATTATGAGAAATTCTATGATGTTGCTTGTAAGTTTTATTCCCCTATGACCTCTCTTTGAGCTGTAGGAAAAATTTTCTCCCTTTCGAGGAGGTGAATCGGAAGCTCTGGAAAGGTTGAAGAAATCTATTGATGACAAGGTCTGTGACCATTATCTTCTTTACGTATTGTGATGAAACCTTTTCGCTGGCAAATTGGGTTTTTTTTAAAGGTTTGGGGTTGTGTGTGTGGGTCGGTGGGGTGGGGGAGTGTAGAAGTAATCTTGTATTATTGGCTTCCGTAAGTATTAATAGTTATAGATTAATCCAAATGAATGGGAGCAGAATTCGTGAAATGGCACACATATTCTGTTGCCTTATGAAATGAAAAACAAAGCCTAATGCAATAAAAACTATACTATTACAGATGGCACTTAAGAATGCAGAGGGATTTCAGTAATTGTTACATCGTTGAACATTTACTCTTCCTTCCTGACCTGCAACAAAAAATCTCTACATCTTATAAGACGAATTATATTAGGTGACAATGCAAATATAATATGTACCTCTGAGCGACATGTACTTTCTGCATTGGCTGGGTTTCCAGAGCAATATCACTCGAAAATAAAAAGGAGGGTACCAGCCAATCACATTCTTCATAAATATTTATAGTAGTTTTTCTATAAATGGAAATGAGATGTTTCATATAGTTGTTCATGGATATCAAATTTATCATCATGAAAAGGTAGCTATTTCTATGTATATCCATCCTGTCGTTTTCTGTTGATAGATGTTTGTTCTTTGTTTCTTGCAGGAGTGGGTAGCTAATTTTGAGAAACCAAAAGGCGATCCTTCTGCATTTTTGAAGCCAGCAACCACCATATTATCACCATATTTAAAAGTGAGTTCTAGCAGTATTATGCCATAGCTTTATATATCCTTTACTCTAGATTATGTATTTTCAAGTAGTAGTTAAAAGTGAGATCTAGCAGTATTATGCCACAGCTTCATATATTGGTTTGAGTTTACTTGAGTCCTTATCTTGCAGTTTGGATGTCTTTCTTCAAGGTACTTCTATCACTGCCTTATTGAAGTTTACAGGACCAGCAAGAAGCACACATCTCCCCCAGTTTCACTTGTTGGGCAGGTTAGTTTCATTTGTTCTACCACAGTTGGCTGAAGAATGCTGAATAAGATGACAAAACGGTCTGCTGGCAGTTATTATGGCGGGAGTTTTTCTACACCGCGGCCTTTGGAACTCCTAATTTTGATAAGATGAGGGGAAACAAAATCTGCAAACAGGTACACAAGGAAAAATATTTGTGACTTCGCTCAGGTACACAAGGAAAAATATTTGTGACTTTGCTTAAAAGATTTAGAACTTCTTTTTAGAATAAGCACAGAGCCACTTGACAACTGACGCCCAGGCTTCTGTTTATGTTGGCAATAATTTTAATATTTCCTAGTTACTTGCCCTTGAGTATTTGACACAACTACGAGATAGGTGTTGAAGGGGAATGATTTAGTTAATGTTGACCATCACGTTCAGTCTGCATTTTAGATAACACCTGCAAATTTCCTAGTGCTGTCTTTCTCTTCTCAACCTGCATTCTCAACTAAAGATCCTCAGTACCTTGAAGAATTGATGATTCATACGTGCAAAAAGATACATCTGACAGTCTGGGTATGAGCGTATGTGGATTGAATTTCATTCATTTGGTTGACTGCTCATTGTTATAACGATGTTTAATAGCATGAGCAAGGGCACCCTTTTAACATGTTATTTCCAAGCACAAAATCTTTGGTCCTGCAACTCTTCTCTTCTGTTATTTAACTTGCCTATTGTATGTTACCTAAAACTTATTAATCTCCAAATAACTTAACTTTTGCTTTCACGACAAATAACAATGTAACAACAGTAAGTCAAGCTCTTTCTTTCTTGATCATGTGGTGCTAACATCCTGAAGCTTCTGATATATATAACTGGTTTCCAATGTTCTCTGATCCAAAAGGACTATTTATTTCTTTTGATTCATTACTAGCTGTGCAAGTTTCTATTTCACTATTTTCCTAACAAATTAATGCATTACTAAATTTATAGATTCCTTGGAGAGATGATGAAGAACTACTTGCAGCATGGCGAGAGGGCAGGACTGGTTATCCTTGGATTGATGCCATCATGATCCAGGTTCTTCTAGTGTTATTAATCAGTTTTGCTTGATTTGCTTGCGCAATTGTCTCATCGAAGCACTTTGAGTCGTGTATATATTTTCTTATTCCTTCTCATGCCAATCTGAACCTTATTATTTATTCTTTTGGAATTAGCTTAAAGAGTGGGGATGGATGCATCATTTAGCTCGGCATTCAGTTGCATGCTTTTTGACGCGTGGTGATCTGGTACGAGCTCTCACCTAACCAACTTAATAACTGAACCTAAAAGGTAATCCCCCCCCCCCCCCCCCTGCCCCCCAAAAAAAACCTCCAAAAAAAACCACCTTTAGTCTGTGCTGTTCAACATAAAATCTTTACTATATCAAAACAACTTGTTCTTGCTTAAGGAATTTTGTCCTTTTGTTCATGTTTCATAGGTTGATTTGTATGCTGATTCCTATAAGGCAATTTGGTTAGGATATCTTCCTTTTTCTCAATTTCTGAGATCAAACAAATTCTCTGAGGTAGAGCATAAAGTGTAAAATGAACACCATACCACTCACAAGCTTCCTTCAAAATTTATTTTTCGAAGTATAGGAATCTGGCACAGTTTTCTTTTGATGTGAACATTCGGAAACATAGAAGCTCAAGCCTCAACAATCTTAAGTACAGACGACACATTATTCTATTCTTTGTGTTATGGAAGATTGGTACTGCTTATATAATAGTGATCCATGCCTAAAATTCATTCAGAATAAAATAGCATGCAGCATGCCAGAAGCCCACTTTTTTGTAATGAATCTATAAGCAGTTATAAATGATATTATTTGCCTTGCAGTTTCTTCACTGGGAGAAGGGGCGTGATGTCTTCGAGAGGCTATTGATTGACTCAGACTGGGCCATAAATAATGGTAATTGGTTGTGGCTCTCATGTTCTTCCTTCTTTTACCAGGTAAGCTATCTTGAACTCATAGAGACAGTACAGTCTGCTAGGTGCATCACATCTCAGATTTAATAACCTTTAACTCTCATTTATCACTCTTGCTTAACAGTATCATCGTATCTATTCCCCCATCTCTTTTGGTAGAAAGTATGATCCTACTGGAAAGTACATTCGACATTTTCTCCCAGTGTTGAAAAGTAAGTAGCCGCGCTCCACTACGATGATCCTTATGTTTTACGGCATCTCAGTAGAGAATACTTTTGGTTTCAGATATGCCGAATGAGTACATATATGAGCCTTGGACTGCCCCACTAAGCATTCAGAAAAAAGCAAACTGCATAATCGGGATAGACTACCCAAACCCAGGTAAGCCTGCTTTTTCTTGTATATCATGTTTTATATCTGTTCAGTTTCCCTACAATAATTGGTGTAGAAATTTTCTTTACCCTTAGATTCTAGCCAGTATCAGGCCACCAGATGGCCCTAAGAATTAGTAGGCTGCAGATTCCAGAAACCAACATGTAGAGTTCGTTTAGTTTCTTGTTTTAGTATTAAGTTAGCAAATTTAGAACACGGAACTAATTTTATTAAACGTTCTTGTATTCTGTTGCCAAAACTGGCTCTTAATTTATGAATTTAATCAAACTTAGAAAGTTTAACAACAAGTTTTAAGAGTTGAACATTGGAACTTATATCTTAAGTAAGTTTTATATTTTAGTAAATGCTAATACTTTGAATAATCATATAATCAAGTTCAGCTTTTATGAATTAATGACAAGGGAAAGACTAGAGCAGCAAAATTATGCTTGAGAATTCTTGGTGTAAGATACTTCACAGATAAAATCTTTAGGATTTTCATACGCATTATGTTCTCAAAATATGAAAAGCAACCAGAAAGGGAAAAGGAACCGGCTCTGCAACTGGATTGACAGAGTCTCAGCCTTCCAGTCTTTCGGTCATGTAGCGGGCTTGCATCGTCTCAGAGACTGAGGTTTCAGAGGAACTGAACCCCTCTTTGTCATTTTTTGTTATGGTGAGAGTACATGCATGCCAAAGCTTTGTTGGCAATGACCAATTACCAAGGTAATCCAATAGATATATATGCTGAGCTTACCCCTTCTTTCTATCATGCCCACGTTTACTTGTTGCCTAGTCACCATCTCTATTTGGGTGCCATTTGGTTTGTTGCCACTGTGCTGATTTTAACTATGGTTCTGTGCAATGGGGACATGTGAATGAGTTGCCGGCTTGTTGCTGTTTGTTTTACTGCGATTGATAAATTCAGTTGCAACCGCAGTTGCAAAAAGACCTGGCACAGTTGTCAACTTACACAGATCTGGGTGTAAGTTGTGAGCGCAACCATTTTGATCTGAAGAGGTCTAAATTAATAACTCTAATTGCAGTCAATCCCCAATAGAGTTTGGGGGGGAAAAAACTAATACCTGAAAACAAACAAGTACAAGTCCAAATTATAGAATATGAAAACTGAACCATACAATGGTAACTACAGTTGCAACAACTGCACTGGCATACAACTATACAAGTGATGCTTACATTGCAATTGGAATTGCAGCGAATCAAAGGGCACTTTAAAATTGCTGAAGAAATTTGTGTCATGGTCTGTCAGTGGGCCTTAAGCAACCGACACTGAAGCAAAGAACAGTGAGTGGTAGTAGTTTTTCTAGAAGGAAGTGAACTGTAGAAGGCTGAGACAGTTTGTAATCTAGGGTTGTCTTAGTTGAGTTTTCTTGTAAATGCACCATTGGCTATAACTTATAACTCATAAAACCTGCTCCTCTACTAATCTTTTTCCATGTTTCATAGATTATAATCATGCAAGACCCGGACAATCCTGTGATCATCAGTTTTAATCTATGAAACACAATTTACTAATTTCAGCATCTATTTCGATTGTTCAGTGGTCGATCATAGTTCAGCCAGCAAGGAATGCAGGAGACTGATGGGCACGGCCTATGGATCAAAACCTTCCGCTGAAGAGAAAAGGAAACCCAAAGGAGATGATCAAACGGAGCAGCAGCAAAATGCTTCAAAACAAAAGAGAAAGCTAATTTAAGTAATCAATCATACAAACTTCAGCCATTATACGATGTTAACCATATTTACTGCCTATTTAGATTATGTGGGACTGATGTTTGTAGATTATCATCAAAATTGTTGAAGGTAAAGAAAATACAGCCCTTTTGTATGTCACACGCTGTTGTAATTTTTGTTGCTGGATGTATTTATGAACCATTTATAAACTGCAAGTAAAAGTTTAGAGTGCGGCTTCTTCATCATTGTCAACTGGGTATTTATCCATCATCGTAAGAGATATTTCTGATTTACATGTTTAGGATCATTTAAGAAAGTACGTGACTCAGTCTGTAAATGGAATGAAGCAAAAATTCTGCTTGGACAAAAATGTCTTAAACGGTTTCTGTCAACTGCAGTGTAGTCAAATACTACTTCAGAGTAGTCAACTACTAAGCCCCAAGCCAGAAAACTGTCTTTCTGTCGACTGCAGTGTAGTCGACTACTCAATCCTTATAGTCGACTACTCTGTCCAAAAAACTGACTGTGCATGTTTTCGTGCATGTTCTTCATGGAGATTCCTCGATGATGAGGAGAAGAGAGAGGAGAGATTAGGGCTAGGGCTGTTGAAGAAGCCATTGAGATCTACAAAGAGAGGGATTTGAGCTAGGGGTTGTTTTCGTTTTATCCGGTTGTGGATAATTTGGAGCGGGAAGGATTTTTATTTTATTTTTATTTTTATTTTCTTCCCCAGCTTTAGCCTTTTGTGGGAGTGAGAATAAATTTTTGCAAATGATTTGCTACTGTTAAGAACAATTGGGCCTATTGGGCTTGGATGTGGATTTGTTGTTGGGCTTCAAGCTACTTTAACGGACAATTGTAGCCCTAACATTTCGGATTTCTAAACTAAAATTTCCCATTTTCTGAGAGTAATAAGGATTTGTATCAACATTATTTGAGTAGATGTTTGCTGATACAAGGAGAGAACATGACTTTATCATATATACTTCAGTTTTTATGTGTAT
>JBAKGM010000279.1:8784974-8798555 GCA_037177215.1 Asparagus racemosus | reverse complement strand
AGCTGGGACCCTACTTACACAATTTGAGATAGAATAATCATCAGAAGTAAGATTCTATTCATATAGAAGTTCTGAAATAGGATTTACAATGCAAATTTTGTTTAATCTTTATATGAAAATCAATGGGTGCCAGCTCACATGCGAATTTCAGATCGAAAAACGGTTTTCAACCGACCTTCTCTAAGTATTTAGCACTCGGTGCTATAGTACCCTCAGCCGGCTGCTACAGTACCGGCCGACGCGAAAGGCGTTGCTAGTCATCCTGCTACAGCCGGCTAGCCATTCTAAGCTAATAATGCGACTTTAGATTTTAGTACCCGCTCTATATTATTTATTCTATATGTAAGACACTCTTGTGCAAGCACGAACAAATTATTTGTATCAAAATATAACTATCACTTAAGGCGGGCCGGGCCATGTTTGATCAGGCCAGGTCAGACATGGACCGGATCGGGCGTGGCCGGACCTACTTCTTTCGTCGCTGATTTATAGTGGAACCAATGTCGGCCCACGGCCCGGATATATCATAGCCCAGACTAGACCCGGACCACTATGAGTCAGGCCAAGTCTTGACCCAAGGCCGATTGAGCCAGTTCAGCCCGCGGTTTGAACTGGCCCACACCCACCCCCGCATCCGACCCGTTAGCACTTCTGAAGTCTGGCAAACACGCGCGTGCCCTAATTCCTTGTCTCTGTCCTTTCTCTCTCTCTTCAAAATCTTAAAAAGCTTCAGGGATCGCTTTGTTCGATTTCTTCAACTAAACAAAACAGAAAAAAAAAATGTGGAGAAAAATTCCCTCTGAGCTCGCCGCCCGGCGATCCGCCGCCTGCCGCCCCAAAATCGCCGCCGCTCTCCACTCGTCACCCTCACCCCCTTCATCGATCCACAGCACCCCTCCTCTTTTCTCTGCGGATTCCGGTACTTTTTTCTCAAATTTTTTTAGGGATTTATTTATTTGGGATCTGGTCCTTGATCTGCTAATTTTATGATTCCTTTGTTTTGTTTTCTCGAAGCGAGCGCGGCGTCGTCGTCGTCGTCGGTGAAGAAGAGGGTTGAGGATGTGATGCCGGTCGCCACCGGGCTCGAGAGAGAGGAGCTACAGGCCGAGCTCGAGGTTAGTGTTGCCCTTTTTCTTCTTCATTCTTCGATTTAATTTCTTTTTCTTTTATATTTTATTATGATCTTGTTTTGTTGAATTAGGGGAGGAAGCGATTCGATATGGATGCTCCCGTTGGTCCATTTGGCACTAAGGTACTCTGGAATGATACTGATTTTTGATTGATTTTTGGGGGAAAGAAGCATTTTGCAATTTTTTTATTGTACTGATAGAAAATTGATATCCTTTATGGTTCTTCATGCTTCACGAGATTTAATTTATACGGATTTTAAGATTCTTTATTCATGTTTTTGCTGTAGAAATCATCAATTAGAAATCATCTTTATTTTTATTTGAACTGAATATGATAGTTGATAGGGTTTTAACACTCTTATATATTATAGGTTGAATATGTAAAATTTCATAAAAGCAATGAGGATATATCATGGCAAACAAAGGCTTTTTGCTGATTCTAATCTGTATAGAAATTACAAATTTGCAAAGATGGTGTCCATTATTGTATTTGAGAAGTTATTTTATCTTCTACAGCATTAACTCAAGAAAGCATTGACCAGTCAGTTGTGATATTTTTTGCTAGCTTCTTCTAGATTTATTCTACTTAAAATGAATACTTCTCTATTTTATTTTAAGATTGTACTATGCTGGGGGCATTCGATGTCCAAAGTCTCAAACTTTTCAAGATTTCCTATGGATTTGGGAAACACCTCATCTTCGAAAGGGTTCGCTAGTAGTCCTCATGACATGACTGCAGAGGAAGTGGCGGAATCATACTTCAACGAGATTGGCTAATCGGTTCTTGATCCTACATCTACGTCCTATTCTGACGGCAAGGTAAAGAAGTTCCGGGTGCATGACGTTTTACTGGAAATGATAGTGCCCAAGTCGATTAGGGAGAATTTTGTTACACCAGTTCAGGAACATAGTATGTGGATACCAAATAAAATGATCCGATATCTATCAGTCCACTTCGTAGATTTTTCAAGTAATTTGAAATTATTTGGGCTCTGCTTATTGACCACTTTTAAGCGTCTCTCATCAGCAAGTGTGTTTTTTCAAGCACGGTTTCTAAGGGTGTTGGATTTGCAAGCTAAACATAATTTTGATAATGGTGACTTCAACGTGATTTCTCAGTTACTTCATTTGAGATATTTGTGCTTTACTTACTATCCGGATTACAAATATTATGCTCCATGTCTTTAGATCTCGAAATTTCAAAGATGGGGTGTTCCCCAAATCCATAGGAAGTCTTCAAAAACTTATGACTTTGGACATTCATACTGTAAGACTCCCTTCTGAATTTTTAAAGCTCTAAGAATTCCGTTTTTTTTTGCACGAAAAGAGGGTTTAATATTTCCCGGAGGAATAGGAATGTTGGTAAACACGCAGACATTGGCATTGACATAGGTAGATTCATCTCAATTCAAAGGCGTGCTGAAGGATCTACGGATGCTGACCCAACTAAGAAACCTGGAATTAGGAATCAGGAGCGCCAAACCAGAACATCTTGAACAGTCTCTCATGGGGATGAGCAAATCCCTTTCTTCTTTGAAATTATTATTTTATTCTGATATGTTACTAGTTGATTCGGATGATTTACTCTTCCATGGACTTCAAAGATTAAAGATTTATGGTCGGACAGACAAAGTGTTGTGTTGAGTTTTCAATCATCAGGGTATTGTCAAGATAACTCTCCTGTGGACTGGCATCCATGAGCTTGGGTCTCAGGAGGATTGTTCTGTAAGACATCTTGGAAAGCTTTCGAACTTGATCCATCTTAAACTCGTAGCAGGTGCACTCAATTATTGACACCTCCACTTTGAAGCTCGAGAATTTCATGTTCTCGGTGTGTTGGTCATTGATCCGTCGTATTCAATGAGTTTTAAAGGAGTATTGCCTCGTCTTGAATCACTCGTATTCAGAAACCGCTATTAGGCTGGGGAAGAAGTGCGAGAATTATGAGACCCGGGCTCATGGATGCCAGCGCAATATAGAGTTATCTTGACAATACCTTGATGATTGAAAAACCAACACAACACTTTGTCTGTCCGACCATAAATCTTTAATCTTTGAAGTCCACGGAAGAGTAAATCATCCGAATTAACTAATAACATATTAGAATAAAATAATAATTTTAAAGAAGAAAGGGATTTGCTCATCCCTATGAGAGACTGTTCCAGATGTTCCGGTTTGACACTCCCGATTCCTAATTCCAGTTTTGTTAGTTGGGTCGGCATCCGTAGATCCTTCAGCACACCTTTGAATTGAGACGAATCTATCTATGTCAATGCCAATGTCTGCAGATTTACCAACGTTCCTATTCCTCTAGGAAATATTAAACCCTCTTTTCGTGCAAAAAGAAACCGGAGCTCTCAGAGGTTTAAGAACTCAGAAGGGAGTCTTACAGTACGTATTGTTTCGATGTCCAAAGTCTCAAGCTTTTGAAGACTTCCTATGGATTTGGGGAACATCTCATCTTCGAAATTTCGAGATTCAAAGACATGGAGCATAATATCTATAATCCGGGTAGTAAGTAAAACACAAGTATCTCAAATGAAGTAACTGAGAAATCACGTTGCAGTCACCCTTATGAAAATTATGTTTAGCTTGCAAATTTAACACCCTTAGAAACCGTGCTTCAGAAAACACACTTGTTGATGAGGGACGCCTAAACATGGTCAATAAGCGGAGCCCAGATAATTTCAAATTACTTGAAAAATCTCCGAAGTGGGTTGATAGATATCGGATCATTTCCTTTGGTATCCACATGCTATGTTCCTGAACTGGTGTAACAAAATTCTCCTCAATCGACTTGGACACTATCATTTCCAGTAAAACGTCATGCACCCGTAACTTCTTTACCTTGCCGCTAGAATAGAAGGTAGATGGTAGGATCAAGAACCGATTGGCAATCTTGTTGAAGTATGATTCCACCACTTCCTCTGCAGTCATGTCACAGCGACTACTAGTCCGCTACCCACAGCCTCTAGAGATGTTTTCGTTCTATCAAATGGTCTTCGGGTACTCAGGTATAAGTAACAACACTTGACGGGGTAAGGTAAGTCGTTGTAGCTTAAATCTAATATTTTCCTCATTTCCTCCAGGTTCAGATTGGTTTCCATCTCTGAACTAAGGTGTTTCAGCATATTGTCCCATTCGTTTATGTCCTTTGGTTTGGCAGTAAGAACACCAGCTATTGCTATAATGGCTAGCGGCAATCCCTTGCATTTTTCAACGATTTCTCGAGATGAGTCCTCGAGCTCCTTTGGACAAGTATGGTCAGGGAATAGCCTTCTGCAGAACAATTCGAAGGATTGTTCTTGTGATAGAGTACTATGTTCATGGATGTCGCCACCAATTTGATTGCGGCAAAATTCAGCTACATCGCTCTTTCGTGTAGTTATTATAGTCCTGCTTCCCTTATCGTTACTCCTAGGCAATGCAGGTTGTAAGCTGTTCCGTGCATTTATCCGCCACATGTCATCAAACACAATCAGATAGCTCTTATTTTGCAGATGCTCTCAAAGATTTTCAGTGGGTTTCATCTGGTCCATCTTGTTAAGATCTTCTGGAGGGATGAGTTGTCTAATCATATCTTTCAGAAGAACCTCGGTGTCATACGATTGAGAAACAGTGATCCATGCACGACACTCAAAGTGCCCGCTACTGACTTCTGGGCTCTCATAGACTCTCCTCGCTATTGTAGTCTTCCCAAGTCCTCCTGTTCCCATCACTGCACAAGCTGGGTTCACGCTTGTCCTTGTTGAGTAACAACTTGACAAGATGTCTGTGCTCTTTGATGCCAACGAGCTCTGAATCCTTGCCATTGAGGGCGAACAAACGAGATCATGACGAGCAAGATTAAGGTCGGAACTAGATGTTTCATTGGTCCTGGTGATCTCGTAGCGCAATCTTCTGTTGCTCACATCTTCAACTTGAGATTTGATGCTTCAAACTCGGGCTGCAATTTGATGGTGCGCTTTTAGTTCCCTAGTGATCGAACTCGGCGCATGCATGCCCGGAGGCAACGCCAAGAATTCTGTGCGGTAATTTGAGCATAGTATAAGTTAGTTCCACAAATTATCAGAAAAGCATGAATTCTTTAGAAGAAGAAAAAGCAACATGATATTAAGGTAATTAATTAACCACACGGTATATGTATTAAAATAGAAAGATAGATGGGTCTTACACACATTGTAAAACTATTAAAGGAGGGTTGAGCCATACAACATATGCATTGTATTTTAAGAATAAGATGTTGAAGTAGATATCTGACATAGATATCAGAACTAATATTATTTGAAATAGTTCGTCTTCTTGTATCAAGGTGTATGAAGAAATCCTTGGAGTATCTACTAATGATAAATTGTCCGATAAAGTAACTTGGTGGTTAATGAAAAACTTCTGAATCAAATTAGAGGGAAGAGAACATCTTATGAAGAATCCCAGAAGTATAGGAATGAGACAGTAGAGAAGTAAATTATTAGTTAAGGAGAAATAATTATTAGTTAAAGAAGAAAAAAATTAGCAAGACTAAATATGAGGCTTATGAAAATATTTATAAGAAGCAATAGTTTAGGGGGTGGTGAATATATACAAGCTTGCACGAGGAGACAAAAAAAAAGGGTAGAGATTTAGGTAAGTTCAGAGTTTTAATAAAGATAGTGAAAGTAAAGACTGGTGGATTGACTTATTATCCTTAACTGAAATAGTCCGATTTTGATGAAATCATATTTTTATTAATATAATTTTTAGGGGGTTTTTTTAATGAAAACCACCTTTAAAAGAGGTGAAATCAATATAAACCATCTTTGAAATCTTTTATATGTAAACCACCTTCTAAATGGGTTTGGGTTTTAATCAACCACTTTTTGTCAAATTCTGCTCAGTTAATATCTTACTTATCCAATCTATCCTCATTAATTATAGAAAAATGATAAGTGTACTACAACTTTGATACTATTTTGGCACCACCACAAACAAAAGAGTGGGGTCCTTCCTTGAAAATTGTAATAAAAAAAGTGGTGATTCATCATGGCCCCATTCTTTTGTTTGTGGTAGTGCCCAAGTAATATCAAAGTTGTAGTACACTTATCGGTACTCTTTGTTACATGTGCAGTTGGGAAACACATGTTAGGCACGTGCAATTAATGTGGGTAGTTTGGATATTTTGAGTTTTAATCAGGCAAAATTTGATAAAAAGTAATTGTTTGAAAACTAAACCCACTTATAAGGTGTTTAACACATAAAAAGAACTTTGATGGTGGTTTTTATCGATTTGACTTATTTTAAAGGTGGTTTTCTTGAAAAACCCTATTTTTTAAGTAAGACTCATTATTTATTAGTAAAATTAGTTAAGAAAAGAATGTTAGTATGTGTAAAATACCATTTGTCAGATATATTATTAAAATCACTAGTTAACAATATTAAGTCTTGTTCGTAGACTTCAATACAAACTTTATGCATATGAGAGACACCATAAAAGTTGAAATTGTGATGAGTTTGGGAGGGAATGTGAGAGTGGGTGGAAGGACTGGAGAAAAATATGGTGACAGCCATATGTGATTATTTGCAAAATATGTCAAATGTAACAGCCGACAAATGGAAAATGTCAAACCCATCTGCCAAATTTATTAGGATGACAATTTGTGGTGTTCTTTTCCAATTGGTTAGATGACAAAATAGTAACCCATTTTGTTGGCACTGGAAAATAGACTTTCCTACAGTCTTCCATTCATTTACTGGCCACATTCTCTTTTGCAATAGACCTCTAGAACATTGTGTTTATTCATTGGTCCTATTGAACCTATTGTCAGCCTTAGTGCAAGAGAGGGTAAGAAACAGCCCTTTTCAACTAATGCTTTTGTAAACATCTCATAGTTCGGTGTCCAAAAACCAATTTTCAAGAGAGAGAGAGAGAGAGAGAGAGAGAGAGAGTGTGTGTGTGTGTGTATATATATATATCTTTGGTCGTACATATAGTGTAGCATAAATAGTTTTTATGCATGATCTTTATTAATGAAAGTAGAAGTTTTCCTTACAGGTTTACTTCTGAAATTAAAATCAACCTCATGTTTCTTGATAAAAACATTACTTAGCAAATGACATAATAGACTATAACCGTGGGACATGCAGTTGGATTTAATATTGTAACTGTTACAGGGAACAACGGTTTGTTTACGTCGACATGAGTTTCTTATTTTGAGCAGTCACGGGGCCCTAGATGTGGCACTTCTCAAAAAATCAGAAATAGGAACACAGTTGTAATACATGTTTTCATCAATTTATTCATGCTTAACATGTAATAATTGTATTCGTTATTATTTTTTGTTTCAGTGATCCTTCACTACAAAGTTTTTTGTAAAATAATTTTTTTACAATGAGATATACTTATGTAGTTCTTATAAATAAAGAGTAGAGTTGTTTCATGCATTTGCAAGTGACAGATGCTGATATAGATGCATTTCATGTCTGATAAAGATAGATATGCCATTTTTTTATAGGGAAACAAGGTTCTTGCATATCATAAATTTGAGGGTGAATTTTGTAAAACTGCCATTGACTTTGGGGCTTTGCTTGAAACTATCATAAGCTTATTTTATTAGAGAAAACTGCAATGAATTTTCAAAACTGCAGAGAAGTGCCATGAACTATTGGAAATTGTTACTGTGTTAAGTTCTTGAATAAAAGATCTAAACTATCTTTATTTATATCTATGAACTCACAAAGTCCACACTAAACTATCATTATTTATACGTATAAGCACACAAGGTTCATACGTGTAATATAGAAAATGTATGAAGTACACAAGGGCAAAATTGTCCAAAACATGTCATAGAAAAAATATGTGATAACTTGTCTTAACTGCCATCTGGTGTGGTAGTTTAGACAAAGTTCATGGCAGTTTTCTTTAACAAAAATTATGGTGGAATTGAGCAAAATACCCCACAGTTCATGATGCTTGTAGTTTTATGAAATGTACCCTTGCATGAGTAGGATAAAATGAAGAGAAAGCTACCTTATCGTTTTAACTCTTGATAACAAGTGTGCCACATTCATATAGGCCAGGTATAACGCATAATTAATTGTATGCTTCATGTACATATATTTCATGATAGATGAGAGCAAATATGATAGTGAAGTATGAAAGAGACACTTCTCCCTCTCCTTAAGAACAAAATCCTGATTCTTTTCTAAAATATGACCTTTTTTTTCCTACTTGTGGTTAGTTAGAGCTGGATATGGACTACCGTTTTTGTGGTGGTTCTTGTAGCAGACTCTCTTTTGATTGATTCTTTTTACATAAAATTTTGTATGAATGGTGTTATCTGTAGGAGGCGCCTGCTGTAGTACAATCTTGGTATAACAAGAGAATAGTTGGTTGCCCTGGTGGTGAAGGAGGTAAGCTTTTCACGTTATATTTCTTTTATTATTGTTTTGAATGTAAAAGTCTACTGCTTAATACTCAAATAATAATAATAAATTTCTATAAGAGAATAGTAGCTTCTACGGAATACATCTATAAGAAATTCTTCCCCTGTACACTAATGATATTAAGTTTTTTTTTTAATGAATGTGATTCAAATTTTAGTATTGCCTTTTTACTTCAGTAACAACCAGTGACATTACCATATTGGCTCTTGATTAATTTTCAGAGGATGAGCATGATGTTGTATGGTTTTGGCTTGAGAAAGACAAGCCTCATGAATGCCCTGTGTGCTCCCAATACTTTGTGGTAATTATTTCTATACTTGTTATTCTAAATTAAACATACTCTCTCTAATCTTTGACAGAAATTTCCTTCTCTCTCTTTAGCTGGAGGTAGTCGGCAACGGTGGAGACCCAGACGGACACGATGACGATCATCACTAAGGGCAATAATATTATTGAGAGAGCAGTTTCAAGTATCAATTATACTTTGTACCTTCAGGCAGCTTTTGTCGAAGTATTTATTTCATCATTTTTGCGCATTACATAATGTTACTGTGGGAGAAATATCTCACCCGGATTGTTCATTTAACTGAGCTCTCGATTGAGTTTTTGTTGTTATGGCTTCACATTGCATCATCAAATAATAAAGAAATGACTAAATGGACAATGCATTTATATTTGATTATGTTGAATGACTTGCAAATCAGATTGTATGTTGTTTTTGGGTATGAAGTTAGTTGGATGCTGTGACATGCATGTCTCAAGGTTTTTTTTTTAAAAGGAAGTTTTAAAATGTTTAACTGAAATGTGATCTTTTGTGAAGAAAGCCATAGTATATGACAGAATAATGAATGTTTATTTACAACTGCAATCTATGTGATACAAATATGTGAAGAAGTTGAAACTTAGAGACCAAGGAAGTCAGTGAAGGAGAAAGAGCTCGATTTATTTGCATACTTTAAGGATTATGTATCTTTTTCACAATGCGAAGAGGTTTTATCACTGTGTTATAATTGCACCCAAGGATGTTGAGGAATTGTTTGGTTCGGTGCAACTGTAATTATTTTAGGATCTCCTTTTGGATTTTTGATATTTACAAATGCAAGGCTTCTTGGATTTCTTTTAGGGTTTGGTTGCAACTGGAATTAGAATTTATACCTCTTTTGTTGATCAAAATGTTGCTATTGTTATTCTATGCCCTAATCTACGTTGAGTTATAGTTGTCAACGCAGTCGTTAGTTGCAGTGAAACGAACAGCTCCAATTGACCTAAAATGTAACTACCACTGTAGCGAGCTAAATAACCACTTCATGCTTTATCTTACAAAAAGATTGGTGCTTGCGTGCAATAAAATCTCTTTTCTCTGTCCAAATTCTGTGCTTCGACAGTAAGAAGAAATGACTTATTTTAGCCTCTTTTTTCTTGCTGATTGTCCTTAATTATAATGAAGCCTTCGACCCCCTGGCAAGCAATGTAATCTATGACAAAACTTATGTCAGCGATGATGAAGTTCGATTATTTTTAAAATAACTGCTAGCCATTTGCAGACGTTCAAGCTGAGTGAGGAGATAATTTGTAGATTTTAGTCTCGGTATTAAGACCATTTTGCACGCGTCAAAAGATTTTGAACTGTTCCTAGTCTTACTAGGCTTCGTGTATTTATGTAGCAACAATAAAAATAAATAAAATATATAAGAATGAAATCTCTGATAGCTTAAGCTTTAAATGCTTTAATAGTCCCCTTGGACACAACGTGGTTCATCAAGTGATATCAAATAACTTGATACAAATTGGAGAAATATGATTACTATCATTCAAAATTATTAGAAGCAAACTTGATAGTCACAACATAGATTAACCAAGAACTTGGATCTAATCTATCATCACAAATTTTCCAATTTAAGACGACTGATCATTCCTATCAAAACTGTGCTCAACTTGGAAAAAGGGGGGAAAAAGAGAGGAAAAAGTTGGTGCTTCCCCTCTTTCCTTCTGTCAAACACATGCTTGCTCAGTATGAGATCGAAAGGCCAATAGCTCTGTCTTGCATTGTCATTCACATAGAAATATTTATGTTGGGGAAACATAGGCATAAGATGGATATATGTTCTTTTTATCTGCTACTGACACCAGAAGATTTGGATTTCACAGTTCATACTTCTCGGTAGCTCATTTTTTGCTGAACGTGATGGCTCCTCATATCCAATATAGCCTCATGTAGAAACAACAATCCAAATAAGCAAAACAATTTCTGACAACTCGAGCTTCAGGTCCCGCAACATAAAATGTGGCAAAACCAAAGATCGCATAACAGGGAAACAAATTCTAGAAATGTCTGCTTCCATCCAAAATATTAGAAACTCAGAACTCGATCCCACAATACAGATAACTAAGAACTCAGATCTACAATATGATTATAATTCCCGTTTATAATATCAACTTACTGCTCATGTGTACTCATCCTCTTTAGTTCCTTCTTTATTATTCTTGGAATAAGGAGTAAGAGGCGGGAATGCAGGCATAGATTGAAGTATAAACTTGCGGACATTCCTAAGACCAGATGGAGGAGGGCTTTCACTTGTACTGCACAAAATTCGTTGAGGTGGAGATACCCTCTTTGAATTAGGGGAAGAAGACTTTACCGTCTTAATTGGTGACCGAGTTTCCTTCAAAATATCAGGGGTATCATCCTCTTGGTTGCAAGGTACTCCACTATTTGAATCAGGTTCTCGCACAAACTTACTTTCTTCAAATTCAGGTATTGGAGTTATGGGTGAGTTATGCCACCGAAGAGAACCAAGTGATATTTTTGTACTACCTTGTGGAAATTTAAATATTTTATGCTCTCGGGTTTTGGATGCGGTTGAGGAGCTGCCAGCACTAGGAGAAACTGAAGTTTTAAGCAAAGGGCTTAGGTTATATATATCAGAAAACACATCCCATCCTGGTGAGAGTGGATCAACTTTTTCGACATTATGATCATTCTGCATTGCATCAAGATCAGCACCAGAAGATTCATAAGATCTTACAATAGATGCAACAGAGTCTGGAGAAGGAAAGAGGCTTGAAGGAAGGTGATGTTTGGGCAGATCATTTCCCCTAAAAACATAGATGTACACAATTAGGAGAAAGTATTGAGTGTTGTTAGAAACAAGGTATTTATGAGGCCAGTATAAAATCTTACATTGAACTTTGGAGTAATGGAGTGAGAGGGGAGAATCTTGAATGCCATCGCTTAGTATTTGTCATTTGTCCCTTGACTTCTATGCTCTCTAGTTCACCAGAGAGATCCCTTTCCAAGCTTGCTTCCTTGGGCCTTTTATGTTCTACTGTTACTTCAGATATCTCATATTCTGCATACAGAGGCATTGAGAGGATCACGAAAGAACATCACAGTAAAGAAGATGCATGATGAAATATCAAGATCAGTACATTATCATCTCTACTTCATCAAATAACCATTATAGTAAGGTACCATGCGTCTACATCAGTTTTTCACCTCAATGAGAGAAGTCATCAAGACGCGAGGCAGAAAAAGCTCAAACTGATCAAGCAAAATTCTGCAAGAAATTACATCCAAATAGAGGCAGAGACTATTTATTTTACTGCCTAATATAATAATATTGATCATGTAGGTACTGAAGAAAAATGCAACTGCAAACCAGATTACATGATCCAGTTTACAACTTAAGAATGGGGTAAATGAAACAAACAATATAAGGAGTGATCTGGGAATAGTCTTCTAACTTTACATGCAAAAGAATCAATAATGACAAGATTATCTTTTTAAACAACTCCCCTTCTTATGTTTTCATCCAGAAGAACTGAGAATAATCAGAGCTTGTTAAAACAACCCGCCCTCCTGCCCCACCCCCCCCCCCACCCCCCCAAAAAAATGAAAATGGAAAATTAAACAAAATGAAATATAGGTATTACCCACCAAACAAGTCAAGTGTCAAGTGTAAATGTCCAACAGTGTCCAACAAGGTAATTCTTAAACAGGACAGACACATGTATGCATGTCTTTGGAGTGCATCTGAGTTTGCAGCATTAGCATGTAAACATTCCATTAAATATAAAACCCTCGATTTAACACTTACTACGTGGCACATTCATTAGTGGTCACAATTACATTATTCCCTTACTATTATTCACCCTTTGAGATTTTGATTATCTTATATCCCCATGAAGAAGAGGGGGAAATATGTGCTAGATCTACTTTTCAAGATATTCGCGCGCGCGCGCACACACACTCGCACACCCACCCGCACATGTATGCCACCCACCTACACACACCACATATGGCTTAACCTAGGCTCTTTCTAAGAGGAAGACATTCCCTCTTCTTCCACTTCTCTAAACATTGGATCTATATGATCCAATAGATGTAAATTAAATAGGGGGCAAGACATCATTCAACAGAAAGTGGAGATGATATAATCTCACTTTTAGTACCCTAGAAATTAGAATGACCTCATCTAATGCTAGAATAACGAAGCTAGTGATGAAAGACACTATGCTGTACAAAAGCATCTCATGGAAGAACTATAAAGGCATACATAAGATAGATTTGGAGCTAAAAAAACAGCCAAGGTTGCTCTTAACAAAAATGAACGTTAAATACCTGGGTTAATTTTAGAAAAACCCTCTCAACTATAGGGGGTGTCGCAGAAAACCCCCATCAACTCTTTTAATACGACTAACAACCCCCCCCCCACCCAAAAAAAGAAAAATAAAATAAAATAAAATTATATATATAGGATGGTGTAGATAACTGCACTGGACTTTTTTAATCCACCTTAACATAACGACACGATGAAGATTAGGGCTTATGTGAGAACCAATAGTTCAAAGGTAGGCCTGTCCATCCAGGCCGGCTTGGCCCGGACAACCAGGTCGGGGCCGGGCAAAACCGGAGCCTGGACCCGGGGTGCCCCCGGGCCGGGTCTGGGCCAGGGTCGGGCCCGAGCGGGCCGGCCGGACACCGGGAATGCCTTGTTTTTCAATTTTAAAATTTTTTTAGGGGCAAAACGGC
>JBAKGM010000279.1:8751317-8763188 GCA_037177215.1 Asparagus racemosus | reverse complement strand
TGTGTCCTGCGGCTATACCCGTACACATGCAACATAGCTTGGTAGTTTACCAATATCCTTCAACATGAGATTATGCAGTGAGCGGCACACAATGTCCAATATAAATGAGGATATTATTTTTTGAATTTTGCTCCCATAACAAAAAAATTCATTATCAGAACTAAATAACATAGCAAAAGATTCATAACCAAACTAAAATCATTTGCTAAATTTTCACCTGCATATTTAAGACTAGAATGTGTTGGGGACTATTGGAGCACACAAGCACCACACAAGTAAGAAGCGCAAGCAACAAAACATTCCAAGGAGTTTTTTTACGTGGTTTAGCTAAAAATGCATGCATCCATGATTCTTAAGCTGGGAAATCCACCATCTTCACAAACCAACACAACTAGCACAAGTAATACAAACGATACAAGTTTTGCATAGACAACCTTGAAAATATTTGCACATCTCTCAAGGAACTCAAGAACACGGATCACTCAAGAACTCCAAGAGGCCATCATCATACTACATCACTCAAAGAACTTGAAAACATTGATCGCTCAGGAATTCTAAGAGGATCCTCCCTCTCACCTAGAGGATGACTGTCTCAACACGAACATGTCTCTTTTTATAGTCTTTCTCCTTTACTATTTTCAATGACCAATTAATACTCATGGCAATTTTCAATGACCAATAAATACTCATGGTAATTTCCAATAGCAACCTTCAAGCTTCTAATGCATGCACCCTTCAAACTTCCACCATTTGCATTCTTTTGATATTGACTAGCCCTTCAATCTTCCTAGTCAACACTTACATTCTTCATTTATGAGATTTGGGGAGAATCCCAACATTATCTATAATGACCTGGACAATATTCTGAGGACCTATGAGTTTAATTTGCTCACTAAGTATCGCAAAAATCATGTCACCCGTCTTGATCTCATTAAATGCATCAATAGAGGAAAGAAACATCATACCTTGGCTTGAGTAGAGTTCACAAGAAAGTTGATTGATGTCCTGCCCTTCCTATCACTCCAAAGTCGATAAATTGTATTCATTGTTTGAAACTTGGTTACAAAGTTTACAGCGCATGCCTATTTATAGGCATCCATAGAATTCTCTAGAACATATATATTTTCTTGAGATATCTAAGTTTCTAGCGAATTGTACAATATTCTTATTTCTACATATGTCCATGCTTATCTAATTCTATTAGCTAGTACTTTCGATATTTCTAAGTTACATGGCGCTTGTTGATAACTAGTTATTTTACAATTACAAATTATCTTCTAACAACCAATGCGCATAAGCCATGCTCACACCCAAAGATAAATATACAGCAGAAAGAGAAACATACCATGATCCTTGGCCCTTGAAACATCATCCCCATCACATTAAAGAGAGAACCAAGAAGTGGGAACCCTTAGCGAGCCCTTGTAGAAATTGGTAGAGAGTGGGACGTTCACAAATCCAACAGCATTAACCTCTTCCTCCTCTGCTTCACCACCTTCACCCTCGTAAAAAAACCCCCACTTTCACCTCTTCATCCTCATTAATCTCCTTATCCAATTCAGAACAACCATGAGGTTAGTTGGTTAGTTAGGTTTTTTATCTTATATTGTTTGTCCTTTGTTGTATCAAAATTTTTATAAATGAAGGCCAGAAAGCAATGAACTAACTTTATTTGGTTTATAAGCATCAGAACTTCAAGCAATTTTTAGGCTTATTTATTAGCAAATGAGTTTCTACATGCTTAATTATCACAGATTAGACATATTTTGTGCTGAGAATATTGCATTAGTTGCAGTTCCAGCATGTAGTTTATTTGGAAGTTTATCAGCTTTGAAGTTTGTTAATTCGTTGTTCATTCAATATGATTTTCATATGCTTTAGTGCAGTTCAGATGAGTTGAGTCGAGGATATTTTGCTGACATTTCAGATATTCGTAAAAATGGTGGGAAGGTGCGCTTTTGTATGTTGACCATTATTCAGCTCCTGATAGGTTTATTTTTTTATGTAAATGTTTTTTGGTTGTATCACCTTTTATTATTTGCGTTTACTAATATCAATCGCCAAATTAGCTGAAATTTGAATAAGTCTCCCAAAGATCATAATTTTTATTAAATCGCCAAATGGCTTAAGCTATAATAAATAAGTCTCCATTAGTGAGTTTACTTAGAGCTTCTCTTTTCTTTCTTCTCTCCTTCATTTAACTTCTCGTCCTCCTTCCAATCTTCTCTCTCTAGGCCTTTTTTTTACTCTGTATGGTGTTTATGCATGTATTCTTAGGAGTTCAAGTCTACCTTCTGTTTAATGTTTCATGAAGGAAAATGATACTACCTATCAGTTCATTCTTAAAGATCATATTGATTTGTCATTGCTTTAAAGTATGCTATCCTTCAGAAAAGTTTAGTTGTTGCTTAATAAATATCTGTTTGTTGGTCGCCATCATAGTGTGTAATTTTCATTCATATGAGAAAGTTAACATATCACTGTTGAAAACATGGGTTTTCACAATTATACCAAATATGATATCTTTCTTATTAAAAAGTATGAAACTCTGGAGTTTTAGGCGTTCAATGTCTATATTGTAATTGAAAAGAAGACTTAATTAGATCAATGGTAGTGGTACCATGTGTATGTATCCTGAGGGTAAGGTGGGCGAGTGATATTAAGGAGTCAGGTGTTAGTAAAATAGTCACATATCACACCCGTAGGGAGTTACAAACATTTACATGAAAGCAGAAGACCTATCAGCTTAAAATGTGGATTTGGTCCTGTACCAAGTATTTAAATATGAGTGATATATGGTTAATAAGTTTGGGCTAGGAAATTATTACTGGATTCCATCTTGAGGTAGATTAGATCCCAAGCTTATTAACCAATTCCTCTCGGTATACCGTCTCATGATTTGGCCATTGTGGAACCCTACAATTGGTATGGAAGTTCAGGCTGTGGCTCAATGGAATAGGTATTTGATGCTTATTGTGTAAAGGATTGAATTATCAACATATAGATGGGTGTTCGAAGCCTGATTCCTTTTTTGATGGATGTTGAACCACTTGGTTCTTGTCGATTAAGTGGTGTGATGAAAACTTATCTGAAGATTCACATGTTGGAGTAATTGTTAGCAACAGAAAATACAGAAAGCAGATGGCGTAAGTATGAAATTGAATCTAAACCCATCCACTTAAAGTTTTGGGCTTAGCTTAGGTTTGAGCGCATAGGATTGCGCTCTGCATTTATCCTATTGACAGAGGGAGGGAGCCATTGGTTAATTTGAAGTGTTAGTATCTCTCCCTATTCCATTCTTTGCAAGAATAGGGTCGCAATATGCAGCACATTTACTGCACTATTTCTTTTGCAATTAAAGCCTCAAGAATCAACTCAACAATACCTGTGTAAAGCACAAAGTAACTGTACTTGCATGGCAGTAATAGCACTCCTGAACTGAAGAGAAATCTGCTGGTCCAGTCCAATCACACTACAAACACCTAACAGTGTGTTCATATTGCACCAATTCTTCCTGTTCACTATAGCAGTTTGTGTTACTTAAGTAAGTGGGTATTCTATTATGTTCTTACTATCATTAGATAGTAATGATAATAAGATGACAGGAGAAAAGAGTCTATAGTGCATATTGATGTTAAGAAATACCACTTTCATTATTTAGGATTAATCATTAGTCATGATGGTGAGATTAAGGATGATGTTGTCCATCAAATCAAATTGGGATGGTTAAAATGGAGAGTGCTTCCAGAGTCTTGTCTAATCATAAAATACCTATGAAATTAAAGGGAAAACTCTATAGGACAATTATTAGACCAGCAATGCTTTATGAGCCAAAATATTGGGCAATAAAAAATGTGTGCAAAAAATGTGTGTAGTAGAAATGAGAACATTTTGATGGACTTGTGGGTACACACTAAAAGATAAGATAAGAAATGAGTGCATACGTATGAGAGTAGAGATTGCTCCAATTGATGATAAAATGAGAGAATCATGTGAGATGGTTTGGTCATGTACAATGGAGGCCTTTTAGTGCACTAATTAGGGAAAATTGATAATATTATAGTTAATAAGGCAATGATTTCTATAGGAAAACCTAAAAGAACTTGGTTTGGAAGCAATTAAGAAGGATTTGATAATAGTTAATTGATGATCCAAAACAAAACTGAATAAAGGAAAAGGATTGATGTAGTTGATCCTAAAATTTTGGGTTGAAGGCTTAGTTGTTCTATAAATAGTATCTTTCTATCATTAAATGTATTGTGTACATGTATAGTAGCTTAGTTACTTGTGCGAACCCCTATGATTGGTCCTTCATACTATGGTTCAGAAAAGTTATGACCTTTGGTCCTTCATTATGTATGTCATGATGTATGCTGTTGTTTGATATGAACCAAATTACAAATTGAGCTTAATAATATCAGTCAAGTGGCTGCCCACACTTTTGGTAGGTGTATTAGATAATTTATAGTTGTTCTTAGTGCTCTCTATTTTGAGGTCCAGAGAATCTGATTTTTTGTGCTCGTGCCTGATTGTGAATGTCCATCTGATTGATAGTTTTACAGTAATATTTAATAGTTTTTCTGATCAGGAAGATACCAACTCATGCAGATTGCTATGGCGAATAAAACTCTAATTCCACCGTTGGAAGCAATAAAGTTTCCTGATCTTGAAGTAAACTTGTCCAACGGCAGCAGTTTTAAGTTACCAGTCGCATCTGGAGAAAGTACTGCACACACCCATACTCCTCTAGCATCACTATTATGTCTTTCTTTCCGAGCGAGTTCTCAGGTATGAGAACATGCTTATGTTTACTTCATCATTTATCTATTTTAGTAAGTGCTTTTTTCTTATTTATAAAACCTTTCAAATTCTTTGGTACATGTTGGAAGAGATAACATCAACCCTGATGAAATATCGTGTTAACTAGATAATCACTCTCTAAAAACAGTCTACAAGGAATTCGGTTAAAATTTGTGATTTTCTTCTATAATTTGGTAATACTTATATGTGGCATACTTGTTTAAGGGAACAACTGTGCTTAACATGATTTTAGAAGGCTCCATCTATCTATGTCTTACCTGTATATGTTGAAGTTGACTAGTATTGTCTTTTGGAGATCTGGGTTTTGTCAGATGTTGGCGTATGCAGCAGTTTCCTTGAGGATATACTCAATAGGCTTAGTAAAAAAACACGTCGGATGCTGGAACATGCAGCAGAGATCTTTGAGGATATACCTAAAAGGCTTAGCAAAGAAATTAGTCAGATGGTGGGATATGTGGGATATGCAGCAGTCTCTTCAAAAATATACTTTAAAGGCTTTCCCATAAGCTCTCTTAATCTTAGAGTTGCTTCTTCACAACTACTTGTGAAGGATTTGTGGTCCCTATTGGAGTGGTTTTGTGCTTGTAAACTCACCTAATAGTGATAAATTTCTATAACCATTTTTTGTCGTGTCATATTCTTAATCAACTGAACTTTTGTCTTCAAAGGCTTATGGAAGCTCTTTATTGTTATGCATTGTTGTATGGCACTTCAGGAGTGCTTTCTTATTTGTAGTATTGGTTTATAGTGTGTGGAGTATATAGATAAAAAGGTAGGAACATTGCTCCAATTTATGCCCTTTATGGGAGATATATGTGTTAGGTTTGATTATCTCATTTCACATTGATGGAAGGACTATTTAAACTTTTTTTCAATAATATAATGTTGCATTCTACTCTCAAGTTTAGTCTCTGGTGAAACTCAGATTTCATTTCAGGAACCTCAACAAATCAATCAATGTGACATGCTACTTTCTATTATTTTTAGCAGTATATTTGCTTAAATTGACATATTTCAATCTGCCACGTTAGTGGATCAACTAAGTCGAGCACCACATTTAGTGTTGTAGCTTCTTTTCTTTCTCCGATATTTTAAAATGTGTATTTTTTGGACCAGTAGAGGGTCATGAACCTTACTGCACAGGACATTTAAACTTTTTATCGTTCAATGCCTCTATATTACATGGTTCGAGATATTTAATCTTAGAAATCATATTCTAGTAGGGTTTTCAACGTATCTATTCTTTCTAACCCCAAAATCTTTGGTACTTTGAAAACAAACTTTCAAGTGTTGCTATTTATGCCCATTAAATCAGTAAAGATGCATTAGTATACCCTAATAAACTTTATTGTTAGAGAAGTAAATGAAAATATTCTGTATATTTTGATTAAGGTAACTATTATTTTGAAATATAAGTAGAGGACACCTATTTACTTAATTAAAAGTATTTGTTTTATCTTCTCCTATGTCTTCTCTTACTCTCTTCTCAGAGCTCGCACCCTCTTTCCGAAGTGGTCTTACTCTCTTCTCAGATCTCTCTCAGCTCCTTTGAATATACGGTAGCGGTTGGGGGGGGGGGGTGGGTGGCGCAATTTTATCCACATTAAATGAGGAAACTAAAATCTATTAATTGGAGGGATAGAGTTCTTCTAAGTATATGATTTTGGTATTGGTAGATAAAAAGATTTGGAGGGTAATTCTCAAACTACCAAATATTGGATAGGTAAATATATAAAAGTATTATAACCATTGATGTATTCTTCTACTTAATCTTGAACTCCTATCAGAGGATTATTTGATCACAATAAATGATTTCCCAAGCTGTTATATGTTTCTACTACTAGTTTTAAATTGCAAGGTGTTTTAAATTGTGTTCTGATCTGTTTTTTTAAAATATAATACTGTTTCTACAAGATAAAATCTGTAAGCTACAAGTTTGTATTTGGTCCTCTGAGGGCTTTCTCAAAGTTTATCATTTTAGCGCATGTTCCTTACACTTCTTCTTGTAAAAAATTCCTCTGAAATTTCTACTGGACATGAATCTTGCATTAATTAGTTTGAATTTTGACTGGGATTTTCACGATCAAAATATTACGTATAGGACCACTAAGGTATGTCAAAGATGATTATCCATAATACCAAAAAGACAAAAACATACTGGGATGAAGTTATTTAGTGCTGTGTAACTAAGATATTAAACGGACTAAATGAGGAGTTGTTGGAAGGTTTTGAGTCTTTTTGGCGGCCTGAGGGTTCATGTATGGATACGAGGGAGTGCTGAATGATTGACGTGCATACATTCTTCGAGGTAGTGGTATGAGGGCAAGAAATGAACAATTCCATGGACATGTCCATAAGACTTATCCTTACTATTTGCATTGGCACTAAACAAATTTGTCCACCAATCATTCCGATTAAGGGTGGTAGGACTACAGATTTTATGCTTGTCAAGGATAATAGAAGTACACCCATATGGATATTCCTCATTTATTTGCCTGCAAAATTGCAATAAAATTGATGATTATTATTCCGCAAATAAACTTAGTTCTAGTACATGTGTTTAACTTGATAAATGGAAATTGGTCCAGGTTGTTTGTAACTGAATGGTCTCTTATTATTTTCCGAACAGACAATGGCTGAATCGTGGAGTGTTCCTTTTGTGCATGCTTTTAACGACTCTGCAGAAGTCCAAGTATATGAGGTGAGGACAGAGATTAACTGCTCTTTGCTGTATACGAATTTGTTCTCCTGTTTCTTGCAATAGTTTATGTTGTTTTCTTAGCAGTAATGTTTGAGCACCATATTACTTTCTATATTTTATTTTCTGAGAGAACTTAGCTTATCAAAGGTTTTGCTAACTGACTAATTAGTCAAATTCCCATTCATCCAAATAGAAAATTAATGCTTTCCATATATTTTTCAAATTAACTTAGTAAATTTTAAACCCCTCTTCAAGCATCATTAAATGAAATGTCAAGTTTCTTTATCCATCTGAAATCACATCATGTTGGTATTACGGTTTTGTCCACCATAAGCAGTCATCTTAGCATATATCTGTTGCTTGTACTTGTTGATTTAGTCTTTTGACCTTCCGATATGAATCAACAACTGCCGAGTGCTGAGACTTCGCTTCATTGTAGCAGGACTTCTTGGATACGGATCCATAACCTGATAACTGTTAAGGATTCAGTCGTAAAGAATTTCTGCTGATTAGTCATTCTATAGTTCCTACTAGGAATTTTCTCCTGTATTTCTATGTAACTGATTTATACAATCTATCTTCTATACAGGTCTCTTTTGTGGACTCCTGGTTACTATCACTAGGTCCCATGAGGAAGATGTTCATCAAAATGATGAAGAAATCTGCTTCTCCCCAACGACAGATCGTTTATTCTTTTGGTGACCACTACTATTTAAGAAAGAAACTGCATATCTTAAATCTTCTCACTGGGTAATATTGATATAAGTTCATGACTGAACTCATCACTTTGTACATGAATTATTAGCAGTTATATATTTGATATTCTTTCGACTTGCAGATATATTTTCCTGCTGGATAGGTTTGGGAGAATTAGATGGCAAGGTTTTGGTTTGGCAACAGAGGAAGAAGTGTCATCTCTTTTGTCATGCGCCTCGCTTTTGTTGGAAGAGAAATGAGGCAAATAGATTTGTTGTATTATGTTTTCTGCATAGCAGCAAATTTTGTATCGTCTAATTAACTAGTCATGGTCCTATAATCATGGCTTTTTTGGTGGGAATAAAGTTGAGTCTACGAAGCTGCAAATGTTTAGCTCTGCAATTTGTTATACATGCTTATTCTTGAATGATAATATGATCTTTTAACAGTTTTTGATTTATTTTTAGCAAAAGAGGCTTATGCACTGGTCTCTACTTATTATTGTGAGCCTGTAGCCATTTCTGCAATTGGCATATAATTTTTGCAGATAATGCAAGTTATCCAGTCAGAATATGATTACGAGACCTCCAAACTTTCCTCCTTTTTGTTGTTTCTGATTCTTCTCTATCTCTTTGAGATCTTAACTCATTGTGCATTTTAGCAGATCCTCAACTTCTAGCTGTGGTCCATCTGGTGGTCCTTTCAGAAAGAGACATGAATATGGGCACTGATGGAACCAACACTGAGATTTAATGGAAATGGTGAACATTGAAATAGTACAAAACTTTTTTGGTCCTGCAGGCTGCTGATATGCCAGTAACTTTTAATCTTCAAATCCGAGACATTTTGGTCTCATTAAGGTATGTTTCAAACCTCTACTATCACTGTTTATATTATGATATTTTGGGTTTTAAAGGAATTAATTCTCCTCTATTTGCTTTCAGTTTAACGAGCATAAATATGGGTTTTTGTGCTTGTATATTTGAGAGGGAAAACAAGAAGGAAACTTGTTTTATTACATAACAAGGTTTTATGGTTGCCGATATGCTATTGACTTTTTTTTCTTCAATCTTGTGTTTCTATCTGGAAATCTCAATTATTCTGTTTTATCTTGCAATCATTCTTCTTAACTCCTAGTGCATTTCTATATCTTCTCTCCATCCTATGTTTGTAATTCCAAGCCTATTTATTTTTTGGGCATCTTTCCCTGATTACTAAAGAAAGATATGCTATTAACTTTTAGTCTTCAAAATCTTGAACATTTTTGTTTTGGGCTTTTTCCTAGAAACCACCTTCGAACTAGGGTAATTATACGGAAATCATTTTTCATTTTCAATTTATACATAAACCATCTTAAAAGTGGGGGTTTTTTGGCAATCAACCACCTCTTATTGAAATTTTCACTAAAAAACCAAAAATATCTTACAAACTTCAAGTTCAAAGTACGAGTTATATCCTAACAAAATCTAGACTCCAAGAAATGAGTCATTTGCTTTGAATGTGAATTTTAAAGGGTAATTTAGTGAAAATTTTGACTAGGGGGTGGTTGATTGCAATAAAAGCGCCCTCTTAAGGTGGTTTATGTATAAATTAAAAATGAAAAGTGGTTTTCGTATAATTACCCTATTTTTGACGTGGTTTGGAGAGGGGGGGGGGGGGGGGGGGGAACCCTTTGGGTTTTCTTCAAAGGGATGTTGCTAACTATCACCAAGGTATGTCTCAAACCTTTACTGTGATCTTCTAAGATTTTAGAAGAGGTTATTCTTCTTTATTTTCTTCTTAGTTTAATTAGGATATATGGGTCTTTGACTTGAATAAAGAGTGAGGACAACGGCGACAACTTGTTTTTGTGAGGTAACAAGGTTTTGTGGTTGCTAGGAGCAAAGGGGAGCAAAATCTTTGGTTAGGTATGGTGCTCTTTTGGGCTTTTCCCCATACATTTACCTCTCTCTCCTCTGCTGCAGTCTCTGCACTGCATGATGTTGGGACTGAAACCCAAAAAAAAAAAAAAAGGAAAGAAGAAAAACAAAGGCTAGTAACCTCCTGTAGATAAATGGAGAAAAAACAATTGAAAAGAGACCAAAGAGCAAAAAGGGGGGAGAAAGCAAGCTAAATTTTGTGCGTATTTAATTGCAAAAGCAGAAGAACAGAATCAAGGTTCACATCCTTCCAAAAATCCCAAAACCCACCAGCAGGGCAAAGGGGTATGCGAAATGAGGGGAAAACCAGAAAGGCAATCAGCAGGGCTGAGGTGTTTTCTATGCAAATGCTAGTGTTGATAATCATATCCACTTTTGCCTTTTAGCATGGTGTTGTAGCAGGGCAAGTGGTGCTCATGCTAGGGTGATGGGTCTTTGAAATTCATATTGTGCTTTGCCGGTTTTTTTTCCTAAAGATGTTTTCCTTTTGAATCTGTAGCTGGGACTTTTTTTTAGTTATTAGGTATTCGGTAATGCTAAATGTTATCGTACGTTCTGAACTACTTTAGTACTACAAGATATAAACATGTGAGGTTTTTGAGGTTTTTTCTTATATATTTTAATCAGGCTGTTTCTTATATCTGGTAGTATCAAAGTGGTATTGTCTTCCTAGTATCAAATTAGTATTGTCTTGTAGTAACAGAGCAGCAGCATGATGAAATTAGGGTACAATTAACATTAGTTTTTAGCGTTCCCTTTGCACTTAGAGAAAATATATTGGGAGACTGAAATTGTGGGTCCACTTGCTACAGAATGGGGGCACACGTCAAGTTGGCCCTGCCTAGTGTTGGTTTTAATTTGGATAATGTCTAAGTTATACTATTTTTGTAGTATAAGAAACAAAAATACGAACTTTTTCAACACTCACAATTAATCATAGCAAATGAGGACTCAAACTTTTGTTTCTTATTATAGTATAAATGTATTTTAGAGCACGTAGTTTGGTTAGTATTGCCCTTCTAATTTGGATTGGGCAATGCTAATTATATTACGAAGTATGTACAACGCAAAAATAAACATGGAATATTTAGAGATCCATAATTTTTTATAGCAACACATGAAAATATCGCACGGTTGTATGTCTGTAATGCTAAAAATCATATGACATTATCCTTTTTAAATTAGAATGGACAAATCTCTCTTTATTAAAATAGAATATTGGGAGTAGGTCAAGAAACTTTTGGAAGAGAGGCGAGAATGAGGTAGAACAGTCGTGTTTGAGTTTGGGCCCTTCGCTATGACTTAGCTTTGAAAGGAGCAAAAGGCTTTTGGTTGGTATAGTCCTCCCAAGCCTTGAAAAACAACCTACGTGGCACTCATATTAATGTACTTTCTTGCGTTTGACTGCTTTTTTAGTGACGCTGGCTCATGTGCGCATAGGGACAAGACAATCTAGGTGCCAAGTTAGTGTCATTTTATCTCGTCTAGTAATCTTGTGGACGACTAAAAAACATCATCAAAATGAAAAATTATGGCTCCGTTTGGATACCATGGTGTTTTACTTGTTTCCATGGTGTTTTTGTAAAAAATAAAACACCATGCGTTTGGAAACCATGGTGTTTTTTGAGCTAAATCATTCTCAAACCAAAAACACAACACTTATTTCAAAACACTTTTTAGGTGTTTTAAGTTTGGTGTTTTGGTTTTGAGTTTGAGGATGTGTTAATATAATAT
>JBAKGM010000279.1:8670262-8725780 GCA_037177215.1 Asparagus racemosus | reverse complement strand
CCTCTCATTATCCATGTTGGACTATTAGCCTTTTTCAATTATATTTAATTATATATATCTAATGACACAAATATGTGCCGTGACTTGCTATGCTATTTATTTGTGTCACTATTGTTTAATCATCTGCAAATAAAATGATACTTTTATATGTGTCATAAAATAAGTGCGGACACAGACAACTTTTATTGTAGTAGTATAATGATCTATCATCTGTGACTATCGATTATCTGCGGTGTTTATACAAAGATTGGGTATTACTTTTTATAGCTTTCTTGATATATGAATAATCTTATTAGCTTAAGGGTAGTACATTGTTGTATCATAGTGTAGCATGGTAGGCACAAAACACATAATGCAATGATTATGGTCACCTGAATATGATTTGGTGATTGCATTCACTCATTCTAAGGCTAGATTACCTTGAGCATCTATCCCTCTCTTTCTCCCTTAAGATCAGTTTAAAATATCAATTTCAATTTCTTTAAATCATTTGACCTGGATTTGAGGCTTTCTGCCCAAATAAACAACAGGGAATTTATCCAAGTATGATTCTTGCAAGTTCGCTTAGGTCATTCTAGGGTTTTTTTTTTCATATATACCCCTCAAATCTTCAATATTTGCAAATTGCCTATCAAATCTTGGTATTTACAAAATTGCCTCCTCATAACTAGCAATTGGATCTTTCGACTGCTCCAACTTAAGAATGTTGCTTTTTAAATAAGTCAATTTTAAAATTCCCATTAGTTTCCAATAGATTTGCAACAATTTTCTGTTTAAAAACTAAAATTGGTAAGTGAAATGAGTATTAAAAAAATCAATGAGAATTGGGGGCCAATTTTATAAATACCAAGATACGAAGGGTAATTTTACAAATGCAGAAGATTTGAGGGGTATATATGCTAAACCCTTTATTCTATATTATCTGAAGAAAAATTTGGGGTGAAGGGAGACTCGAAACTTGCTATTCACGACATCATAGGACAAGTCAAGGGTGTGGCCGCTTCATTAGATCTCATACAATCAACTAAAGTTTCATACATTTATAATAACGCCCATAAAACTCCTAACGTTTCAAATAAAGTTTTCTGGAATGCAACGTAATTCTTTGTCATTTAGTAGATGAGATTACAGGGGAGCTCCTTGTGATTTTCTTTAGATAACATTCAAGATGTCGAGTTTTAGAGGCTGAATAGGTCTTACAAGTCAAAAGTAGTTAAATAAAAAATAAAAAATAAAAAAGACCCAGTACACTTGAGAAGAAAAAGTTTCCCCACGAGAAGGCTCTTAAAGTTACAAGTTGGTTTTTGGGCTTTATGTTGGTCTTGTTGCCAATGGGCTTAAATTCCACGATCCTGGTTGAAACAGTTTATCTGGGCCTTATCGAGGATTTTCAGTGAATGATGACCAGTGGTTGATGCGTGGTAAGAGAAGGCCAGCCCACTAGTTCAAAAGATTAAATGTGGTTTATTAGTCACCACGCTTGATATATTGAACTTCAAGCTCGTTTGGGCCGGATTCATATCTTCTACACCGTCACAAAATAATAAAGAGATCACTACTTATAAACCAAATGTTGATTATTTCGTAAATGATTATAATTTGTCATTTTGAAAACAACAATGACAATTGATAACAAGGATGATTACATGTATTGTTTGCATTGATACAGGTAGAGCACATAATGTAGGCATAGAGGACGTAACAAAACATACCGCGGGTATTTTGAACAGGGCATTATGCGTTGAGCTAGATAGGGTTTCTTTCTACATGATCAAATCATCAGTAACACTATCAAATCAATGTCTCTCAATATATGTCACTAAATAATCATTAAGCCAATCATCTCTTTCATTAATAATACTACTAATCATAGCATCAACATTAACATTACTAATCATAGCACCACTTTCGTCTTAGGTGAATTAACCACTGGTTTGTTACATCTCACACTTTTGACAGTGGCAGCTGTAAATTAGACTACTATGTCCGATTATCAATCAAGTCGATACGTGGATTTTGCCGGGTAATATGGTTTAAACTGTAGCATCACTTAGACGTTGATCGGTGAGAGAAAGAGAAATCAAGTAATGGGGTTCTGGTCCTATTTAAGCAACTCGACTTGGAACCGTAAGATTACGTCCTAATTTGTGCTGATTTCATATTGTGTTTCTATTGATGTTTACTTCCTTTGTAAGCAGCTTAAAACATGGAGAAAATTTTTGTGAAGTTAGGTAGCAAGTTTGCTGGATTTGCTATCACGTGCCCATGGTATGCACCTATATAGAACCTAGTACAGTAACCATTTGAATTGATCCACCGTTTTCTTCTTCACTTTATCCGATTCCAAAACCATTGGTGCGTCTAGCAATTTTCTATGGCTTTTGTGTTTGTGTGTCACGTGAAACCAACAGAAAAAGATACCTTTGCAGATTAGAAAAGAGAGCGGTTTTTCTTTGGATCCATACTCTTCACTTTGGTTAAAAATGCATAGATCGTCTCGAGTTTATCAAGACTTAATGTCACTTAAACACTCCTAAGTTTGGGTACAAATTAGATCAAATTGCCACTATTTTTAATTGATTTAATTTAATAATAAGAGTGTTGATTTGAAAAAAGATTTTGGTCTTTTCACAGCTCTCGTAGGCCTTGTCGGGGTTGGGGACGTCAATGAAGTTCTGATTAAAAGAAATCTCACAACACTAGGGGTTGGAAAAATTAAAAACGCTTGGGGGGTGTTTTTGAACAAATCAATCCTAAGGGGCCTAGGTGGTATTTTTAAAGTTCAGAGGGATCATCTCACAATTGGCAAAACTTAAAAGATGTTTGTGACATTTACCCCAAAAAAGTCTAATTGTGTGAATAGACTCTTGGAGTGAATTTTTTACTCTTAAAATAACAACCACAAAAAAAAGTTTTATGGTGGCAGATAAACAACCCGTTAGTTCTATTGGTGCATATAAAAACCCAATGCTAATTATTTTGCTCTTAAAAGAGTCAAAAAGGATTTCACCGAGAAGGTCTATCCGCACTTCGGCAAATATTACGGATAATATATCCACGCAAATAGAACTACAAGATGGTCTATCCGCTAATAAAGGGGGTCTATCCCCAGTTTAAAAACTAAACATCTAAAAAGTTAGATAGTTTCTGAATTCATGCACCTAGTCATTGGTAAAATTACTGCACTAACCACATGACGTAGCAGTTTTTTTACTAGCCCTGAAAGATGCTCCAAGTAATAAAAAGATAACTAAAACAAGCAACGGATGCACATAAAACCATCAACTCTCTCCCTCTCTCCACTGCCTATAAATCCCCAGCTCTCCATCAATCTATCATCTTCATCCAAAGCTTAAGAGGTCCTCTGCAAAAACTACAAATCTCTCAGCAATCAAAATGGTGGCCTCAGTAACTCGCTCCTCCCTTGACCAGAGTCTGGCCGTGGCCAAGCGCTGCTCTCATGGTAATTAAATACAGTGCTCTCTATGACTTGTTTTTATTTTCTAGACTTGTTAGTGTTATGATTATGCTAAATATATATGAACAAGAGAACTTTGCCCAAGTCTTTATATAACATTCTTTATATAAGTTTCATTTTATCTTGAATAGAGGGAGTTATTGCTGGAGCAAAGGCAGCCATTTTTGCTAGTGTGGCAACTGCTATTCCCACTGTAAGCTTATTATTATTATTATTATTTTCTGTGTGGTGATATATGTAAGCAACAGAGTTTCAGAATGAGACAGATTTTACTAATAATTGACAGCCAGAGTGCAATTATGTAAATTCTGGATCCCGATGATACAGTAACATGCTTATTTTATTGATGAGTATTCATTGTTGGAGATTTATACATGAGTATAGTCCCACATAAAATATGTAAAAGCTAATAGACATAAACAATAAATTAGGATAATTAAGTTAAATTTTAAAGTTAGTTTGATTCAGGGAAGTGACTAATGTATGTTTTGTCCATTCATGTATGGTTAACCCCCACAAACCATGAAAATTGATGCATAAAATTGCTATTAATCTGGTTAATGAATTTAGTTAATTTTTTTTCATTAGCATATCTTAAGTCCAAGAGAGGCCAAACTTTCCCCCAACAATTGATATGGTTTATTTTGATTCAGTTGGCTAGTGTTCGGATGCTGCCATGGGCCAGAACCAACCTTAATCACACAGCTCAGGCTCTGATCATATCTACAGGTACTAAAAATTATTTAATTACATATAGTTTAATACTTTTTAGCAGTTCAAATTTGTTTAATTGTTGTTGAGGTTATTTCCAATTTCGGATGCAGTTGCTGGTGCAGCATACTTCATAGTTGCAGACAAGACAGTGTTGGCCTCTGCAAGAAAGAACTCTTTCAAGAATGCTAGCTTTGCTGACACCAAAGCATGAATTTTGATGATAGTAATGTTGATGTTTAATCCCTTTGTTGAGTAGTTCAACAAGTTTATGTCCAATGTAAATTGAGAATGTTATAATAAGAGTATGGTTTTGGTTATCATTACTCTTTGTGGCCATGGAATTGCATTGGATGCTCCCTGCCTAAGAGCTGGAAGTGACTTACAAACTATTGTCTGAAATGAATTACAACTGACTTGTGATTGAAATAATGATGTCTCTAAAGCTTTTGGGGGGCATCCAAATTCTAATGGAGCAGAATTTACATACTAAGAGAACATAGAAATTGTTGGGGAGAAATCGGACCTAATCGGGAGTTATTGAGTCTTAAATAGAGAACAGAGTAGTGAAACCAATTGAATCCAAAAACTTACAATTACGGTGCAAACTCCTATTAACTCATCACCCTTTCTTATTCATTCTAATATGCAATACTCACACATGAATATCTGAATAATGTTTTCCTTTTTATTTATGAGTGTAGCTTGAATGATGCACCTTTCGCTGTCTTAGTTTGAACAGGTAACTGTGAAGAGGCGAGATGCCTACTCAACATCCATAGGCTCTTCCACTATCAGTAGGCTAACTATTATGAATATCTGAATAATGTTTTCCTTTTTATTTACGAGGTTGTTGGGTCTTAAATAGAGACCTATTAAACCCAAAAGTTTAAACTATTATGTATTTTCCCTAACCGCTATTTAATCTCATAACCTTTGTTATCATTTTCACTGTAAAACTATACCCACACATATCCTAAAAAAATCCTAGTAGTATAAAAAGGGCATGCTTATATAAGCCCATATTAGAATCAGATTTGGATCCTCTCCAATTAACCGGTACATTTGGTGAATATATTTTATTTATGACAAAATAAAATATTTCTAAAAACTAATAAAAAACAGAAAACTACGTTGCAATTATACTCTCCAATTAGGTGTGAAATAAACAAATCTCTCTTCTATTTTCAAATTTAATTTCTAAACTCGTGTGTAATTAAATCTTGTATCAAGAAAAATAAATCAATAAAAATGATATATTGTAGCCAATGAAAATAAATAAGTCATCCTTCTAAAAATAACGCTATTTATATGTTTTAGATTATTTTGCATTAAAAAACTCCATCGCCTCTATATCATTAACTATGTAAAAAAGTCTTTGCAGCTGCAAAGGTTGGTTGAAAGTTTTGCGTAACTGTTTTGGACTATTATGCCCTTGTCTTTTGACCTAACAGCAACTCCCATACATGAAGCTTTGAAGTGCTTTGTTAACATGGCAACCTACCCTCACACTTAACCATAAAGTCACTTAATTGGTTGAGCAATAAGGTTGTTTTCTTGTGTCTTCTGCAAGACTACAAAAGTCATTTTCATGAAATTTATATTTTTAGAAAATACAACGTGATACGTTTGCTCTCTAATAAAAAAGTAAAGGCTAAATTTTAGGAAAACCCCTTTAACGTTTGAAGAGTAGCAAATAAACCCCATACTTTTCAAAATATCGAAAAGAAAAATATGCTTAAGTTTAGTTATTGAAACCCTGTTTAACTTTCAGCAAGGGTTAAGTAGGAAAAACCAAAAAACAAAGTATTTGCTAGTAATTATGTTGATACATATACAACATATCTTGGTGTAATTAATTATGAATCTGTTGTACACTTTGATCCATAAAATTATAAGTACTTACACGTATACGCTGCAAAAAAACAGGTTCATCATCTAAACGTCTCTTCATTTAGAACTTTATAAAGATGTATAAAAGAAACTGTCAAAACATCTTGCTTTATACTGCTTAACATAAAATTTAGAGAATAATTTCAAAAGTTCCAAAATTTAAAGGATATAGGAGCGAAATTTTGATGACACATCTTTATTCGTGCAAATATAGAATATTCCGCCCATAATGTGAAATGTGATCGAAATCTTGGGGTATCAAAGTGTTAAAGAAACATTTTGAGCTCTCGAAGTGAAATAAGATCGAAACTTTAGAGTACCAAAGTACTAGAAAAATATTTTGAGGCATCAATTGAAAAGGTGGGCAACTTTAAGGTACTAAAGTGAAAATAAGTCACCACATAAACAAAAAGTTTTTACAATAGCCCATTACATCTTTCATATTTTGAAAGTAGTCCTCCAATCAAAATTAATCTCTCAAATCATTGAAATTATTATGATTATAATTCTTAAGTTATTTTAGAATTAGTCTTTCAAATCAAGGGGCCTAATATGAATTTCAATGTTTAAGAAGTCCATAGAGCATGCATGTGCAACACACGTGCCCTCTTTACTATGTTGAGAACAATCCGAACATATTAATGATATAATATCAAAAGAGTACAAAAGCAAATTTATACTTGAGTATATGTTTGCCGTTAAATTGTAGGAATTGCCATCTAATTGGAGGGATTAAGTAGGGTATTTTATTAGTTTTTAGAAATATTTAGTTTTCCATAAATGAAAATATTGTCACCAAATTTTCCGTGGTATTTGGAAACCCACTGCTTTAATTGTAAAAATCCTATGTGGTATTGTCTTATTCTTTGAAATTGAGATTTACGTTGAGTATTTAAAGAATTGGATCATCTCCAATGACCACCTATCAAGATCTGAATCCAATAGAATCCCACCACAAGAACGAAAATACCAAATAGGTAAATGGGAAGAAGATGGTGTCCCACTTGAAATTGTGAAGAGAAAGTATTCAATGATTCCAATTCATTTCCTTTAATAATATGGTAAAAAAATGGATAACTATAAACTCTATCACTGTTTTGAACTATAAATTATCATCAATAATAATAATAATAATAATAATAATAATAATAATAATAACAATAATAATTCTTTGAACTATAAGAAATAAGTGTATGGTCATATATCTTGAATTGCTATCAAAATTTGATGAGTCATTGAAGACCTTCACTTTTATTTCTAGTACTATAAAAATAGTTTGACATTTGACATGAGATATGGTAAGTATTAAAACTTAGCATAGCCACACTTGAAAAATATAATAGTTGTAACTGAAATTGTTGATCTCTCTGTTACTTTTCGATAGTGAAGATGCTCAAGACAGCCTTCTTTGAGTGCATTATTAATCCAATATACCGAGATCACTGTGTACTTTTCGAAATCCTTAGTTTCTCTTTTCTTGTGGTTTTCTATATATAGGTAATTACCAACAATGTGAAAGGTTGAACAGGAGAAGTCATTCACCTTCAAAGGGAGTTCTCAAGCTTGGCTAGTTAAAAGAAATTAATGCACTCAATTAATGCTTTTGGCAGCCTCATATGAATAAATTTGTGGTCATAACCCATTATTAATTGGGTTTTGCTAACCATTGCTGAGAGGGGAGAGAGAGAGAGGAGAGAGAGAAGAGAGAGAATGAGTGGGAAACATAGGGTCTCACTCACTATTTACTCTGTTTTTCTCTCCTTATTTATTGTCTTTAGGGCAATGGTCAGCAAAACCCTTATTAATTAGTCACGCTCTACCTCAAGCTAATGAGAGTTCTCTCTCTAAATCATCGTTAGTCACGCTCTTCCTTAAGGATTACTATGTTGTTCTCCTTTGGAAACAAAGTAAAATTCATTGGATAAATTTCTCTTTAAAAGTGAATTGAAAGTATGAAAGTTAAATTTTCTAACAAGTAATTCACATCATGTCAGCATGAAAGTAAAATATAACTTTTGTTTGAAATAAATATTGTTGAAAGTACAAAAGCAAATTTGATGTGGCAACCATTTTTATTTATTTCTTTTAATTGTAGTTATGAACACCATTATTTACCAAAATAAAAAGTCAAGTGGTCCTCACCTTCTCATTTTCAGGTGACCTGAACAGTTTCTTATAGTAAGTGAGGGCGTCAAATATGATGTAAAACTTTTTAGCAGTTCACTTTGGAGTTTGGAATCACTTGCATTCGTCATTTTTTTAGCGTGCCTTTGGCGCACACGGAAATCAAACCTAGGCACCCCACAAAGGAGCGACATGACTGCATTTGTCATTATTAAGTGTTAAAATTGAGACAATTTTTACACTTTCACTTTTTCATTTGCATGCAAACAAGCAACATTTAGTATTTTAAAGTTTATTGCAAATATATTTATTTGAAGAAAAGAATAATTAACAATTACTTGGGTACTTAATAGACACATGTCATTTTTTAGTAACCAAATAAGCGCATATCACCTAAATTAGATTACAAATGCTATTAAATCATACAAATCCCATTAAAGATTTTAAATAAATTTCAAGGAAAAACCATATTGTATACAAAAATATCATAAACAATATATTAGAAATATCAGACTTGAAAATATGCAGAAAATACCACACAGGTCCTTTAAAAAACAACTTTGACCCAAATTAGGCGCCAAATTCTCTACAGGGTCTTTTTAGCCTTTTACATAACTTCTATTTATGGAAACCTAAAGAAATCCACTGTATCAAGGGTTTAACTGGGGTTTAAAGAATTTGAACCGCCTTCTTCTTTTAGCTAAAAATTCCTCTTCCCCGTTGTTTTCTAGGGTTTCCCATTTGGTAGTAGGGTTTCTTCGTCTCAATTCCGAGTCAATTTCGGCCAAAGGTTCGTCCTCGTTCCCTCTCTCTCATCTTTTTTTTTTTTTTGAAACCAGTTTCCATTTTTAATTTAAATTTTAATAAATACCCATTTAAATTTCCCCTGTGTTTCAATGATTTCTGCAATCAAAATCTGATCTTGTCACTTGGGTCTTCTTCGAAATCTGATCTTGGGTTTCCAGTTTTTCTCAATGGACACCCAAATCCGATCCCAGAGAAGCGAAGACGCAATCGTCATCTCCACCCGACAGGAATTCAAACAACCCATTTCGAAGAAACCGAGAAATTCAGAAAACCCCCCTTCAGACCCTTCAAAAAGACCCAACTGTTTGTTCTTCAAGACCCGTCCCTGTTTGAGATTTAAATCCGGCAACTGCGCAAATGGCCTTAATTGCACCTTTGCTCATGGGTCTCAAGAACTCCGTACCCCTCTTCCAAGTTGGCAAGAATTTGTTCCTAAAGATAGTAGCCTGAATCGAGAGCAACTGGTTCTTAAGAACAGGATATGCAAGATGTTTTATCGAGGGGATGTTTGTACTTACGGGGAGAAGTGTGCTTTTGCGCATGTAGAGCCTGGAATGCTTGGGGATAATGCGAATGCGAGCAAGAGGAATTCTTCGGTTCTGGTGTCGGGGAAGGATTCGGAGGGCGTAGTTGCCGTTGGGTCGGGGAATGGGAGCGTGCAGAAACCGACATTTTGGAAGACGAGGATGTGCAACAAGTGGGAGGTTTGGGGATATTGCCCTTTCGGCGAGGGATGTCACTTTGCTCATGGGCTTGCAGGTATTCTTGAATCTTGATGTTCTTTTTTGAGAATTATGGTGTGTATATGCTCCTCGTATTTCACTGATTAGGGTTTAATGAAACATTGTGACATACAAGAAAAGGGTGTATCTATATTGATAGATAAATTAATGGTAAAATGCCCCAAATCTTATCATGAACATCTGGATGTTTTACACAAAACTATCAGACTTTTTAGTTGGGGTTAAGTTGCCTCGTGCCTAACATGTGACATGATTTGAACAATTTTGACCTCACTACTTCATATATCTTATATGCTACCCTTACTAGCTTTGTGGGTTGCTAGAATAAGTAGGGGTAGTTTAGACCTTTTGTCCAAGACATTGACGTTTTAAGTAACAATTTTCATTAGTCATTATATTTTACTACAGGTTTGAAAGTTCATGATAGTTTCCTCTAAAAAACAAATTTTATTGTAGTTTTTCATGAGATATGTCAATCTGATCATGGGCTTGCATGTTCTTTGTTGAATCTTTATGTTTTCTTTGAGAATAATTATGGGTATAGCATCTCGTGTTTCATTAATAGTGGTGGTTTGAAAAATATCTTCATACCAAGAAAAGAAGTCTCTATATATATAAAAATGGTAAATTCCAGAAATATACCATGAATACTTGGATGTCCTGCAGAAAACTATCATAGAATTTTTAGTTGGAAAAGTTATCATGTGCTTAACACACGACGTGTTTTGAACAACTTTGACCATATGAACTTTATATATCTTTTATACTACCCTTACGAACTTTGTAGGATGATAGAACAAGTAAGGGTAGTTTAGATCTTTACCTAAGACATGAACATTGTTAGCAATAATTTCCAATAATTCATGATATTTATTCCAGTTTTAAAATTCTGTGATATTTCCTCTAATAAAAAAAATTTATGGTAGTTTTGTGAAATTTACCGATAAAAAGTAACTGGTCTTATAGAAGCTACGGATGAATTTCCCAGCCTTGACAAAATATCCATATGTACTAAAAAACTATAAGTCTTGAAGATAAAATGATGCAAGAGTGCAGAACAATCATGGACCTTCCATGTAATGCGATTAGGATTTATTAGAATCTTTTCTTTTTTGGGTAGGATTTTATTTGATTCTATTTAATCTTTTATTTTAGTTAGGATTTCTTTAGGATTTGATTTTGAAATCTCTTTCTATTTTAGCTAGAATTTTATTTGATTGTATCTTTTAGTTTTGTTAGGTTTTGATTTAATTATAAGATTTATTTACTTCCTCAAGTGTTTAGTTACTTTCTTTTCCTATAAATAAAAGATATAATCCTCCATGAGGGATAGACATTGATGAATAAACAACTTTGAGTTTTAGAATCTCTTGTGATATTGTGAAGTGTTTTTTGGCATGTGATTTGTCTTTTGTTTAGGGTGTGAAGCCCCTAGATGTAAGGCCTAGTTATTTATCTAAAATTTTTCACTTTCAATCCTAGTCTTCCGATCTCAACCACAAACAAAAAAAAATACATCTTTTTTTTTGAGATCGGATGACTAAGATTGAAAGTAAAAAAATTTAGATAAATAATTAGGCCTCACATCTAGGGGCCTCGCACCCAAGAGCTTCACACCTTAAATAAAAGACAAGTCACATGCTAAAAAACACCTCACATGTTCAAGAGAGAATTCTCAAACTCAATTTTTTTATTCATCAATGTCTATTCCTCATGGAGGATTACGTCTTTTTTATAGGAAAAGAAAACAACTAAACATTTAAGGAAGTAAATAAAAATCCTAATCAAATCAAAACCTAACAAAATTAAAAATTACAATCAAATAAAATCTTAGCTAAAATAGAAAGTGATTTCAAAATCAAATCTTAAAGAAATCCTATCTAAAATAAAAGATTACATAGAATCAAATAAAATCCTACTAAAAAAAGATACTAATAAATCCTAATTGCATTACATGGAGGGTCCACGATTGTCCTGCATCAAATCTCCCATTATTTGAAAAAAAAAAACTCGACCTCGAGTTTTATAGTGAGTGAGTGTATTGTTTGACTTGACTGTTTCTCTTCAAATTTTAGATCCTTCGTCTCTGATAACAAATGATGGGGAGCGGGGCGAGGGCTTCGATTTAGAGGCCAGAATTCGTTAACAAACACTGTTCATTTGTGAACAGTACTTTTTCTTTTTTGGTTTGTAGTTGAGATCGGATGGCTAGGATTGAAAGTAAAATTTTTTTAAATAACTAACTAGGCCTCAAACCTAGGGGCTTCACGCCTAAGGACTTCATACCCTAAACAAAAAGGCAAATCACATGTCAAAGAACACTTCACATGCTCACAAGAGTTTTTCAAACTCAAAATTTTTGTATTCATCAATGTCTAATCCTCATGGAGAATTACATCTTTTATTTATAGGAAAAGAAAGTAACTAAACACTTAAGGAAGTAAATAAAAATCCTAATCAAATCAAAACCTAGCAAAACTAAAAGATACAATCAAATAAAATCCTAGCTAAAATAGAAAGTGGTCCCAAAATCAAATCCTAAAGAAATCCTAACTAAAATAAAAAATTACATGGAATCAAATAAAATCCTACCTAAAAAAGGAAAGATTCTAATAAATCCTAATCACATTAAATGGAGGGTCCATGATTGTCCTGTATCAAGCATGTGAGGTGTTCTCTGGCATGTGATTTGCTTTTTGTTTAGGGTGTGAAGCCCCTAGGTATGAGGCTTAGTTATTTATCTAAAATTTCCACTTTCAATCCTGGTCATCTGATCTCAAGCACCAAAAAAAAAAAGAAAAAGTACTGTTCACGGATGGACAGTGTCCACCGACATCGAAGCCCTAATGTTGCTCCCCATCATAAAACCAAAATAATCTTTATGTTTCTTTTAACGCTATTATTTAAACAACTAAATCTGCTTTGTGTATTAATTTAATGATTACTGCATAACTTATACTTAGTGAGGGGTGTGCTATTTTCTTTAGTGATTTGCATTAGACTAGCGTAGGAAATTTGCAATTATAGGACACTGGCATAAATTAAAGAGTCAGGCTGTGTAGATCAGCAAGTTTGGGGTTTTTAACTTAGGTAATTGGATGTTAGCTCAGAACTGCACATGTGAGATTTTACTGTTTTGCTTGAATGGCTAGTGCTTGGACAAGGCTTCACAATGTGGAACTCTGTTATCAAGAAATTTATCCCTTATAACTTTGTACTATAAATTTCATTAAACGGAACTCCAGAGCAAGCACGTGCACACACGTATACATATTTAAGGGGGTTAATTGCACATAGTCCCCTGATGTATCACTGTTTTCGACCTACTACCCCTGTAGTGTCATTGTTTCAAATAAACCCCTGGGTTAAATTTCTTTGACTCTCTTACCTTTGGTGAGAGTTTGGTAGATATTGGCCCTGGGTGAAAATTAGTGAGTCTATGAGGGTAAAAGAGTCACAAAAAAAAGTTTAACCCTGGGACTATATGCAATAGTGAAATTACAAGGGTAGTAAGTTCAAGACAATGACACTACAAGGGTCTATGTGCAAGTAACCCCTATTTTTAAGGGTCTACATTGGTGTTTTGGCGAGTTGTATTTGATTGGTAACGAAGTTTTGATCTTTCTCCTTCATTATGTACAATTTGTGATTATTTAACGTCCCTAATTCTACTAAATTTGTACGTTTGTGCAGATTACACCCTATTATTTTATCTTAATTTTTCGGTTCCCAATGTCTCTGATAGTTCTGCATTCATATCATCCTATTTCAAATACTCATCCTTGTAAAAAACATTCATTTTTTCGCGATATAGCATTTAGACAAAACTAACGACTAGTGCGTACTGATGTTTTAACATTTTCCCTGATAAATCTATGTCATGCTCCAAGTTCCTCAGGCTCTTCAATCTAAAGACTAATTGAAGAGATGAGATTATAAATAGCTACAAATCAAGTACCTATATCTGCTTAGCTTTCTGCGTGTCTTACTGGTCTCTAAGGTACATCATTGTTAATATGCGACAGAGCTGATGGACTTCAAAAACCAAAAGGAGTTGGATAATCCAAATACCACTGCAGCAACTCTGAAACCCCCTCTTCATCAAGCAAAGGTGTCATCAAGAACAACACCGAGTGTCAAGCATCAGAGTCGAGGTTTCTTGAAGTGGAAAGAGCTTGAGAAGATAAGCCGCATCTATGGAGACTGGATCGATGACGTCCCATTTTGAGTCTGCAACTCACCATCCAGAGCTGCAACTTGAGTTTATCAGAGTTTATGAACTTGCTCATGAAACAAATTTCATGCTTGGATATGTACAGTTTTCCCCCCTCCTGGTTTTTGATGTAATGAAAGTAGCTTGCTTAAGACTTTACAGTTGGAGGTTGGAAGTATATTACATTTGACAAGTATAACAGGATGTTGAATTCTTGTTTTACTTCCTGAAGCATTGAAGAGAAACTATTACTTCTTTATATGAGGAGCTTTAAATGATAGCTGATATTTTGATACATGGAGATTTGTTGTCACTTGTCATGTTTCTGGTTTCTAGTTTTGTTTGAAATGGAGGGGGGGTGGGGGGAATAAAAAGAAAAGAAGACTAATTTTATATTCCTATCTTCTAGATGAATTTTTTTCCCTTGAGTAAGCTTCATCTTTAATACGTTATATGCTCTCATATTTGTAGAAATTTTCTTGTCTTTAACTTTGTTGTGCCATCAGCAAAACTACTTTAAGGTCAAACCTCATTTATTTGGGAATACTTCTCTATTGACCCACACAGTTTTGAGCCCATGATAAAGCAATGGTGTTGACTTAAAGAAGATTTTAGGCTCAAATTTTGAGTATTTATTCCAATAATTAATTATGATGCACGTATAAGTAAGGTGGTATTGCAGATATTCAATACCTATATATATGAAAACACAAGATTAAACACGCAAGTTGTGAACCCTTTATTTGACATACACCCAATGAGATCTAATAAGATACACAAAAACAAACCAATATATAGTTTCTCCTGGTTAGGAACTCAAATAAATGATTTATGAAGTTCCATTATGCCTTTTTGGATCATGAGATAGATAAACTGGAAAATTTCAGTATTCTGGCCAAAGAAAGAAAATTTTGGCCGGAGGAGCACATCTATATATTATATTAAATATCTTACCACTAAATCTGCCACTTGGCATTTTTTATTATTTAATCAAATTTTCTAAAGAAAAAAATTTTAAAAACTAAATGTTACAATCTTTCCTAAATAGAATCCTATCTCTTTACCATGGAAAACTTATCAGAACATCAAAATGGTGTTTTAAGTTTGGTGTTTGTGTTTTGAGTTTCAAAGGTGTTAATATAATGCCTAATATAGTGTATTACTAATAGATTTAATATAACATATTCATTAAATAATATAATATAATATTAAATTATATTATTTAATATATTACATTATAACACTAGTTTCTAAATATATCAATACTATGTTTAATACAATTAATAAATAATAATAATAATATTATTATTAATATAATACAATAATTATTTTTTAGTACTATTATTATTAATAGTAAATAATAATAAATTAAATATATTAATAAAAATACAATAATAAAATAAAAATGTATTATATTGGTTTCATAACATAATATAATGTAATATAATATAATTTAAATATTAATAGTTAATATTAATAAATTAAATATATTAATGAAAGTATAATAATAACATCAAAATATATTATATTTATTGCATAACATAACATAATATAATATAATATAAAATTACATTATATTATTTAATTTATTACATTATTATATTAGTTTACTAACATATCAATACTATGTTAATACCATTAATTAATAGTACATATAATATTATAATTAATATAATATAATAATTATAGCTTAAGTACTATTATATATATATCATATAGTAAAATAATAGTAAATAATAATAAAAGAAAATATATTGACAAAATAATAGATAACAATTTATTTTTAATAAAAATCCTATGGTAATGATATAATATTGCATTATGTAACAAAAAACTACTCTATTGTATTATTTAATTAATAAAATATATCATTAATGTTTGAATAATATGTTATATAATATATTTAAAAATTTTAACATGTTATGAAATAATAATATTTAATAATAAAATAATAACAAAATGAGTATATATTATAAAGTAAATAACTTATTAATGATAAATTACATGTACTATAACAAATATTAATATAACAATAATAATAACAATAACATAATATAATAATATTATATCATATTATAAAAGGATAATGTTAATACATCATTATTAATAAAAGTTAATATATTAATAATAGTAACATATTTATATAAAAATAATTAAATATATTAATATTTGAAAATATTATTTAAGTATTATAATATAATATATATTACAAATATGTACAGTATATAACATTATAATCTATTAGTTATATATAATATTATATCATGTTAATTATATGTATAATATTATAATATACTAATTAAAACTGATTATATTATAATTAATATTTAATATCTTAGTAGTATGTTTAATATTAATGTTATCAAACTATTGTTGACCAAAAACACTTACCATGATGTTTTGAAAACACTTTTGGAAAAAAACACCATGGAGTTTTGAAAACACCACACAAAAATCATTATGATATCCAAACATACCCTATATAATTACCAATGAATCACTCATAAACCAATCTCAAGACCAATAAACTGTTCAAATTTTCAATTTGATTCAAATCCGTGCATAGCACAGGTCTGAAACTAGTTCTGTTCTTAAAATGAGTGGAGATTATTTTCTTTTTCTAAAAAATAAAAGGGTTTTTTCTCTCTCTCTCTCTCTCTCCTTATTAGCACCTTTAATCTTCCATATTTTCCAATTAGTCCCTCACATAATGAAAATTACTATTAGGTCCTTCAGTTCTTAAGTTATTTTGAATTCATCCCTTGAATCATCAAAACTTTTATTAGGTCCCCCACTTCTGTAGTTATTTTGAAATTAGTCCCCCTAAGCAATAAGAGAAAGATCAATTAATTCGAAACAAATTATGAGAAATCGAGGAAGCTTGCTATCCACAACAATAGTTTTATTTGGTAATCCTTCTCATTGTTACTTCTACTCTTGATAGGAGAGACTAATTTCAAAATTAGTTAAGAATTTAGGGCCCCAAGAGCAGTTTTCACGGATTGATAGACTAATCAAAATATGAAAGATGTAAGGGACTGATATAAAAAAACCCAACATAAAAGCCCTTATAAAATTCAACGCGGCAACTTCTTATAACATAAAAGTCCTTAATAAAAACCCAACATCTAAGGGGCTAACTTTTTTTTTTGTGGCCCCCATAAGTCCTTATAAAATTCAACGTGGCAACTTCAGAGCTACTCAATTCACCAAACCAAACTCCCCCTTCTCTTCCCTCCTCAAATCCTCAACTACCGCCATCAAAGACGGAAAAAGACCGCCCTCATGGCGAGCGAAGAATGCTCACTAATGCCCCTCTAACCCTAACCCTAAATTCCCTCAGAATTCAATCTCCACCTCCCAAAACCCTAACCCTAGCTCCATCGACCATGCCCCTCAATCTCCAATCCCACGCTTTCGCCGGCAACCCCCTTCGCTCCAAATCCCCATCCTCCTCCGTCGAAACCCTAAAAACCCTCCTTTTAACAGCAACCCAAGAGGGCTCGGTCTCCAATTTCAAGGTTCTCCCCTTTCGAAAGGGCCGGCCTTTGGCTCGATCGTCGGATTCGGGCTCCGATTCGCCCCCCAATTGGCATCTGGGTTGGGTGTCGCTGGAGAAATTCAAGGGATTTGAAGCTGATTGTTTTGTGTATTTGGGGGAGGATTTGGAGGAGGCTGTGTATTGGGCGGTGGATGTTGGTGGTGATGAGAGTGCGGTTGAGTTGGGGAGGGGAGGAGATGGGTTTTGTTTCGTGGAGCTGAGGACTTTGATGGTGGCTACTGATTGGGGCGATGCCCGTGCGATGGGGGAATTGGCGATTGCTGGCCATGTAATGATTTCGATTTATCATGATCTAATTTTGTTGCTTGCTATTGTTCAATTGAGTATTTTGAAGTTTATTATTACTTTTGATGGATGCTTATATTTGCAGCATTATAGTTATGTTTCCCACAAAATATATTAAGAAGATGTTGTGTATTATTGTGTAGTTTTAGATGCTGGGTTGGTATGGAATCTGACTGCGATATCAGATATTTTGATTATAAAGATTTAAAATGCTGTTGATTAACTTTGCGAATGCTAACAACTTTAATGTTCACATCACAATGACAAGAAAAACTCCTTAATGACTGAATGGTGTGAAAGGCTTTTCCATTGAATATCATTACTGTCCAAGAACTTGAAGTGTATATGAATTTTGTGAACTCGACGATGGGAACTAAAATCAGTAGCAATACTAAAACTTGGTAAGATGATATAAGCGTTCCATCATATGGTCAAATGGAATATCATGTTTCATTCTTGGCATAGTAAAATTTGTTTTGCCTTGACAATTGCCTTACATTTTAAATAGGTTATGGAAGTTTTAGCTATTGCTTTATCATCATGTCACAAATCAAGTATTGGACACAATGGACAAGTTTTACTATTCCTGCAATGCTTTTTTATCTTCCATAACATTCAAATTTTTTTATTTTTTCTTATCCTTTGTCAGGGACGTGCGCTAACAGAGTGGCATATCGTATCGCGTTTTTGTGGACATTGTGGATCCCGAACAGCTCCCATTGACGCAGGGAGGCGGAAGCAATGTACAAATGAATCCTGCAAGAAGAGAATATATCCTCGAGTTGATCCTGTATGATCTGGGTTGCAAATTATTTTCCTCTTAGTTAATGTAAATACATGTGCCTTAATTTATGTATGGCATGTGTACAAAAATATGAACATTCTAGATTCATTAGGTCTGGAAGTAGAGGTATATATGTACATATTTCCTTGAAATAAGTTGATACTAATCCTATTTGTGTCATGTGATGTCAAACAGGTTGTAATAATGCTAATTATCGACAAAGAAAACGACCGCTGTCTATTGAGTCGCCAATCAAGATTTGTACCTCGTATGTGGAGTTGCCTTGCTGGTTTCATAGAGGTGAGGTGTTTCCTTGTTGGATGTTTAAAAACTTAAATAACCTTAAGTTTTATTGCCCTCCTTGTTGGATGTTTAAAAACTTAAATAACCTTAAGTTTTATTGTCCTTATTCTGACAAGCTAGTTTGCTGAATATTGCAATCTCTGAGCTAATCCTTTCTGACATATTTCACTAATCAGAGGCAGCAACTTAATCAACCTTTAACACAACAACGATAACTTGAGTGGCTTGATTCTGACTAGAAAAGGATTCTTGTCATACCCAAAATTTTCTTCTTTGTGATACCTGATAAGATGCATACAACTGTAAAGTTTGATTTGATGGATCCTTTTAGTTAATTTCAAGCAGATTAATACTGTTAATTATAAATCTTATGTACCAAACTAGTACAAGAGCTCAAAACATTATTAGAAATTTTAGGGCGATATATTATACCACTTCCGCAATGGGATGTGTTAGTTTATACTGATTTTAACTCTGCTCATTCTTAGCCAGGGGAAAGCTTAGAAGAGGCGGTAAGAAGAGAAACCTGGGAAGAAGTTGGTGTTGAAGTGGGTGAAGTTGTTTATCATAGTTCTCAGCCATGGCCTGGTATTTCCTTATGCAATATCTACTTGGATATTTAGTTGTGAACTTTTTAACTTCAGTTTATGTATATGCTCAAGATATGTGAGTAAAGATTGTACCCTAGCGTATCCTATTCTCAATTTGTAAAGGTTATGCCTGTAGCTTATTGCATTTTATATTTCAGCCCAGAGTATAGCTTTTGTTGGTTGACATGAATATTCGTCACCAACTGAAATCAAATTCACATCAGAAGTGTATCAGTTGCTGTGATATAGTCATTACTATTTACATTTCCTTTTCTTTTTGCAATCTGAGTTGCATTATATGACAAAAAGAAGGCATAGCTGACACCTTATTTGTTATTCTTTCAGTTGGTCCGAGTAGTATGCCATGCCAAGTGATGGTAGGGTTTTTTGCATATGCAAAATCACTTGAAATTAATGTGGACAAGGAGGAGTTAGAAGGTACTTTCAGACCATTAAAATTCTGTGCGACAATTTCTGAAGTAAATGCTTTGTGAATATTATTGTTTTACATATCACTAAATGTCCTATTGGCTTGTTCACTTTGTATATGAGGTCCTGTTATTCACTTTTCAGTTCTCATTGTGTTTTCAAGTGTGCTGTCTAGATTTATAAGCTATGAGTAGATCCTATGCATATAAGCAGTGGCTAACTACCTTTTTTGTATGGATATCAGTTGCATTTTGATTCATAATAGATGACTACCAAGGAGCTGTTCTATAATTTACTTCAGTTATTCTACCTCATATTCTTGTCTTCTTTTGTTTGGGGTAAAATTTTTCATGAATCAGTGTTAATCCTTAAATTGGAGTCTAGGTTGACTGATCAAGAAATTTTCAACGTGCTGGTAGGAAATTTTCAACATGCTGGTAGGTAAAATGTCTTACGGTTTGAGGGTTGTATTACAAGGTCCTGGGAATCAATAAATTACCATAAATTATTCGTGGTCATGAAGAAGGAAATAAAGGGCTTCATACTGTAGTCAGCAGGTTTAACAGGATGACACATGGCATTTATGAAGGAAAATGCCATGTATATTTGTCATCACAAGGGTCAAATATCACTGCTGAAATTTAGGAAATAGAAGAAGAATGGGCCATAAATCTTTGTTGAAAGTGACTATAGAGAAGCCAAATTAAGTCATATAAGAATGGCCAGAATAGTGATGGTAGCATGTTGACAGATTGTTTCTTACATCTCCTCTTTAGTAGAAAAGATAGGGGAGCTAAAATTTGATTGTAACTCAGTCTAATTCTAATAATTCTGACATGAGTGAAATTAATTTCATAATGTTTTTTTGTGTGCAATACTCTTTTCTTTTATCTGTGTTACTGGTCAATCTTCATCCATGAATATTCATACTTCAAAAGTAGAGGTTTTCCGCCAAAACGGATTAGACTCGCATATATTGTTTATATAGCGTATCTCACACAAATATCATACATGTGGATTTGGTTTTTCTGTATATTTGATATATACAATAATACATACAAATAAGTCGTGCTCTATTTAAAAATTCAATTTTGAATATCTATTGAACTGCTTGAAGATGAGCAATAAGAATGTCATGTTGATCATCTATGATAACATACATATGAATGATCATCTTGCTGATTTTGTAGATGCTCAGTGGCACAGTAGAGAGGATGTTAAAAAGGCGTTGACGTTTGCAGAATACGAGAAAGCTCAGAGGACATCTGCCTTCAAGGTGAACCAAATGTGCAAGGGCGTCGAGAAAGGTCAAAATTTCTCGTCAGACTTCAACGTGGAGAGTGGTGAGCTGGCCCCAATGTTCGTCCCCGGCCCCTTCGCCATTGCCCATCATCTTATCTCGGCATGGGTTCACCAGAGTTCAGTCAATAACACAGGACCATCAGCAAAGCAATTGAACAATGTGTCCAATTTATGACAAACCCTTGGAAAAGTTTTGAAAAGGACGTCATTTTTCTTAATGGATGTTGTTCATAAAAAGCCCAATGAAGCTGCTTAATGCAGATACTGTTGATATATTGTATGTTGCACAACCGTGTCATATGTCTTTATGTGTTGAAGAGAAATGTCATCTAGCAGATCTATATGATCTATGATGCACCGAAACGGCAGGGTTTTTATATATTTTCTTTTGTCTCAATGACTTAGCTCTGCCACAAGCCTTATGATTGTGATTCTTATATCAAAATGCATTTGTGTTTTTATGAGATTAAATTTGGCTGGAGTTTGCAAAACTAGGATGAACTATTTGGGATTTGTATGAAAGCATCATAAACTTTTTTCTATCGTAGGTGTTAGAAACAAATAAAACAACAGAAATAATACCTTATACGCTATAACAACATAGCATTCGTATAGCGTCAACCTATTTGTTTATGTTTTTGCGACATGGATTTTTAGACAAAGTCACAAATTATCATGACTTTATTTTATTATCAGATAACTGCATGTGATATTTCACTGTTGACTTCAAAGTTCGAGATAATTTTATGAAATTTACTCATACATACATATAATAGGTTCTCCTATATTAACTTTTTTTGTTTGGGTGAATTGCACATAGACCCCCGGTAGTATTACTCTTCAAACTTACTATCCACGTAGTTTCATTTTAAGGTATATCCCGTGCTGGCAATTTTTAAGTCTTCTACCTCAACTGGACTAACTAATTTCACCCAAAGGCAGTATTTACCAAAAATGGACAAAACAAAAGAAAAAAAAAAAATCTCTCAGGGGTCTATCTTTCAAAAGAACACTACATGGATGGTCAAAAACACTAAAGGGGTCCTATGTGCAATTAACATAAATTTTTATTGGATCCAGATTTGCAATTCGGGCCCAACCCTTCTCCGTCGAAACCTCTGGGTTATTATAGCAAAACTCAAGAACTTGGGACACTCGTTGAAGAGGACAATATTTCCCCCAAAAAGAAAATTTTCCACATCAATCTACAGTTGTGATGGGATCCCTAGTTTCAATCTCCCTCATTTTATTGGCTTTGTTAGCCTCTCTGCAAATCTCTTCTCCTCGCAAGTAAGATTTTGATCCCAATTCTCTTATTTCAATCATGGGTTCTCAAGATTGCATTGTCGGGTTGTATCATCTACCTGATTTTGCAATTTAGGTTTTTATAGTTTCATGTTAATCTGTGCTTAGAACTGTATTGATTGGGAGTTTGCCCATTTGGGTTTAAGCGTGAACTGGGTTAAGATTGATAGGGTTGGACAAAACAGTCACCATTTATGTCAAATTAATGGAATATGCGAAATTTTTGGAAGGTGTATATGTATAGATAAAATGTGTGTTAGTTATTACTGCTATGTATTGTTAAGGACATGGATGTGATATAACCTTCATCATATTAATCTGAATAAGTTTTTCTTTTAAATTTTAATACGGTTTAGAGAGTGATCAAAATTCTGAACCGCCTGCAATTATACCTTGAAAGCATGTGACCCGGGAAAGATAGAGGCTCCTGTGTTACCTGTAATGTATGGAATTAGCAACATAATCTCATAATGCTACCTGAAGAAAATGAGCCAGATCATCAGTGTTTGATAACTTGCATTATTGGGTCATGGTGCGTTTCAGCTCATACAACCAAGGGTGACCCTGGTGTGTTTGGGAGATGACTAAGGGAAGGGAAGGAAGGGAAAAAATTTCCCTTCCTTCTCTTCCCCTTCTTTACCCCCCAATTTGGGGGGTAAGAGATTTAGTCAAAATTCCCTCATCTTCACCTCCTCTACCCTCCTCAAAAAACTCACAAACAAGGTTAAAATCTAAATTTCCCCTACCTTCCCCTTCTTTACCCTTCATCCAAAAGGTTGCTCTTAGATTGAGTATAAAATGGTAAGTATGATGGATTTTCTGTAGTATACTGCATTCGACATAAGTTGCATTTTGGTTTGGTGATGTAATTCTTCCCATATCTAGTGTCTTATTGAATGAAGTTTCCTAACCGGATCATTGATTGAGTACATCCTTTCCCTAGAAAAAGACATTAGGCTTCAAGATTAAGTTTTACTCTTCTATTTGGTGAAGGTTTGAAGCTCTTTGCTCTTGTCTTCTTTAGGTTTTAAGGTATCTTTTTGGGAAAAAGAAAGCCCTGAGATTTTATTTTAGATGAAGACCCATCTGGTTGCAGTTGTTTCCAGTGCATTGAGATCTCTGCATGCCACATTAGCTAAAACACGCACACGCACACGCATACGCATGCACACACTTGTGTTAGGATACAATTTATACTACAATTTTTCGAATACATTGAGAAACACACACACACACACACACACACACACACGCACACACACACAATTGTGTTAGGATACAATGGATACTGCAACTTTTCTAATACATTGAGAAATTAGGATATTTAAATTTTCTAATACATTGGTAAAATATAATCTAGAACCAAAATTATGATCTTTAGTCTACCAAACAAGCTCTTAGTCTTGGAGGTCATGACTAGAATGCTCTAGGCTTGAATCCACCAATTAAACACCACTCTCATAATGGAATTGATGCAAATCAGATAAACCTTTTAAATATAAAGCTTTTGTAGTGGAAGCTAGTATACATAGATAGTCTTCTGCTTACTAAGACAGTAATATGCAGGGGGTTAATTTCACATAACCCCCCTGAACTTTGGGGTGTCTCATGAAGCCCCGTAGAAATTTGAACTTTTCTCACCTGACTCCCCTATGTGTAATTTGCAAATAAAATAAAATTTCATTGGGGAGAGGGTATGTTTCCTATAAATGACAACTGACAGAATTTGTAATTTTTTTCTCGCAAGGGCATTTTAGTTATTTGCAAATTGCACATTAGAGTTCTGGTGAGAAAAGTTCAAAGTTCAGGGGGGTTTTGTGAGACACCCCAAATTTCAGGGAGGTCAAGTGAGATAAACAAAGTTCCGGGGGGTTATGTGAAACCACCCCAAAAGATCAGAAGGGTTACGTAAATTAACCCAATATGCGGGGGTTATGTACATACATCTAACTTCAAGCTAAGTTCCCAAAAACAATCACATACTTTCATATTCCTCAAGATTCCTGGCAAAAACTAGTTTAGTTTAAAACTAATCCATGCATGTGGGTTTAGTCTTACCTCAGTCAATTTCTCACTTGACAGTGTCGCATATTGTTACCCAAGGCAGACATTGCAGTGTTGGGAGTATATTCATGCAATACTGGATTTGACTACTGGACACTGGGGAATAATTTCTATTGTAGGTTCAATTTAAGTGTAAGGTTTTTAAACCAATAAAAATCGTTAATTATTGGCTCCAACTAAAGGAAACTGTAGTTAAGAAAAAGTTAACGTCTCCAAAATGCTATGCAGTCAAATCTCAGTGGCAGAAGTTAAGAAAAAGACTTACAATCGGGCAGAGGATGTCGATGGAGAAGTAGCCAAAGAGTTTTTCAAAAGTAGATATATTTTCTTTTTGCGTGATGTTCATGTAGATTTTGAGTCATATATAGATACCATTGGATAGTTTTAGCACACTTATTGGCCAAACAACTCTTCACATTCTTGAGGTTTACTTGGATATTTTCACAGGAAATTTTCTTCTTCTTGAAATGAGTTCTTCGCCTTGTGATTTCTTTGCTAAGCCATGTGCATGTTTTGTGACATTTGGATGCACATACTTATCCATAGCCTTCATCAGTGACATGTTGAGCCTGAGGACAACCTACTTGGCCTTTTTCTTATTGCTATCCGATTAGGGGATTGCTGCTTACCTGAGCCTTTCTCATCAGTTAGCATAGAGTTATCTAAGAAGTAAACAAGGAAATGACTGAAGGCTTTGAAATATGTACTTGCTTTCTTTAATGTGTAAGAAATAAATTTCGCTACTATGCATCTCGCAAATTACCTATTCATAGCATTGGCTGATCCTCTATTCATCAAGGTGCTCAGTTCTGGATTTCTCTTTTACATTCTCCTGGTGCATTGATCACTTAAGGATGCTCAACACAAGTTTTCTCGTGATAATAATTCTTATGCATGAAATTTAACATGTATTTCACTCTTATATTTGTAATAAATTGCATCTGTTGATAAGTAATTTACCCACTTTGGATGTTAACAATTTGACGTATGCCGTACTTAACTGATTAACTTTTGACCTCTTCTCTGTCGATTATCTGCAGGATAGGAGGGAAAAACAAGGAGGCAAAGATTGAGCCTATCTATCATCATGAGAATGAAAATTCATCCATTGGATTTGACCCCTCAAAAGTAATCCAACTATCTTGGCATCCAAGGTCAGTTCTTAGAATTATTTATGTTTTCTTTTGACGACCCTTTTGTTTTGTTGTAAATAAATACCAGGGCGGTCATTGGAGTCTTACATATTTAATGTTGCTTACCTCTGTTTGTATAAATGGTGGTTAAAACCAAGTAACTAGTATCAATTTTGGTAGAGTGTCGGACTATGACAGGATTCAAGGCTTGAGGAGAGCTACAAATAAAAAGGGGAATTGATAAACTTCCATGATTATACTAAATATTTCACCTGAACTTTGTTTACAAAGAAGCACTTTAATGTAGGCATTTTCATTTGATTGACCCTGACTTCTCTTTCTTTAAGTTAGGGCCTTCTTGTATAAAGGATTCCTTTCTGAAGAGGAGTGTGATCACCTCATTTCTCTGGTAAATCTCTTGCTCCATCACATACACAAGTGGCTTTCTTAGTCATATGGCATCTTAAATCCAATTTCTTTCGTGCAGGCACAAAATAAGCTAGTCATACCTTTGGCCAATGATAATGATACAGGAAATAATACATCAAGCTCCGAAGTGTTCTTGACCCGAAAGCTAGTAAGTCATTCTACAACTTCTGCTGAATGCTCTGCAGATGACTACTTAGTTGGCCCAACTTATTTTATTTATTATTTCAAGGATGAAACTGTTGCAAAGATTGAGGAGAGAATATCAGCTTGGACTTTTCTTCCCAAAGGTATTAATTAGACCCATTCTCCATTATTACATCATCACCTACTTCTATCTTTTTTCTCCCCATATTTTTCTTTCTTCGCTTCAGAGAACGGGGAGGAAATGCAAATATTGCACTATAGGACAAATGAAAGTCATGAACCAAATTATGAGTATTATCAAGAAGGATCCAATATGGCGAATGGTGGGAATCGAGTGGCAACAGTTCTGATGTATCTCTCAGCGGTGACTCGTGGAGGCGAGACAGTCTTCCCCAAGTCAGAGGTGATACATGCCTTCTCATACTAAAATTTAGGGTAAATTTCAAGAGACTACCATGAATTTCTGCTGCTTTTTTTTCCCTTGAAAAAACCATAAACTTTGCATGTTTATGAAGCTACCATGAGCTTCCATTAAGCAGTCACTTCTCCTTTTTGATCATGATAAACATTTAAGTAAATTATCTCTCGACCACTTATTGTACTGTCTTTACCCTTCTTCAACATTTTCAAAAAAAAAAAAAAACTACCAAGGATCTAACATGAGCTATAGTTTTCACCGTATCAGTTTGTAATAAATAAATAAATAATGATAAATGTTCAAGGTAGATTTTTCAAATGGGTAAGATATACTTCTTGTGCTGTAGATGGTTGATCACTTATTGCCCCTAAATCTTTTTTATTAGCACTTAGACCACCCGAGACTCAGTTTTCTCTTCATTATCATAACTCCTATAAGAGAATAAGGGCCTTTTTGCAACATACTGAAATATCAAGGATCTCCTAGCAACAGATTGGCGTCACTTGACACCCACATTACTGATACAAATAATGAAGAGATAACTCTGTCTGGATATCAGACGGTCTAAGTGCTAATAAAAGCTTAGAGTCTATAATAACCCACTATAGCATAAGGTGCATCTGCAATTAACCCATATAAAGTTTATCCTAAAATTCAGAGGTCTACACGTCACATAGACAACTCTTGGTCAAAGCGCGGACAACTACTTAATAGATTTCTCACTAAAGCAAACCTGAAGCCTCTCTTCTTTTCAACTTTTGCAGCTTAAAGACTCTCAAATCGAGGATGAAACTTTGTCAGATTGTGCATCAGCTGGTTACTCAATAAAACCAGTCAAAGGCGACGCCCTTCTTCTCTTCAATCTTCATCCTAACGCAACAATAGACGAAAGCAGCATCCATGGCAGCTGCAAAGTCATCGAAGGCGAGAAATGGACTGCAACGAAATTGATACACACGAGAACTTTCAACATAAACAAAGACTCGACGCCTTCTCTGATTTTGGAAGAAGAATGCACAGATGAAGACGATAATTGCAGTCGATGGGCTGCCAGTGGAGAGTGCCAGAGGAATCCTGTGTTTATGTTGGGTACTCCTGATTACTATGGATCTTGTAGGAAGAGTTGTGGTGTTTGCTGACAGTTCTGAGAACTTTGTAAATATTACAGAGGGGATGAATTTCAGGAGTTGGTATCTTAGTCCATGAATGTTTGTAGCGCAAATAAAGATTGCAATAGTGGGGTTCGTTACAATGTGATCTTTGCTTGTTTTCTTGCATATATTTCACTTTGTTTTGGAGTTTGTGGTTGTAGATCAAGAAAATAATTAGAATTATGCAAGAAAACAGGTTTATGCTGACAAAAGGTACAAGCTATAATAAGGGTAAATTACACCACCCCCATGAACTTTAGGCATTTTGCGGTAAACCGCTATAGGCTTTCAAAATCACACTAAACCTCGAATAGCTTTTCTATTTTGCAGAATACCCCCACTAACTTTCTGCATTTGCAGATAACCCCCATACATTAGAACCAGAAAAACAACATAAATAGTTATTGGGGGCTTGTGTGATTTGGACAAAAGATATTGGGCTTTTTTTGCAAAAGTTATTGGGGTTTAGAATGATTTTGAAAGTTCATAAGGGTGTACTGCAAACCGCTGAAAGTTCATGGGGGTTTAGTGTAATTTACCCCTATAATAATTGTAACTAACATTGTTAAATATCGTCATTTCCATGGTTTTGTGTTATAATTTCATTTTATTTGCAGCTATTTATGTTTAACTGCCCATTTTAAATAAATATATCTGATATACAAAAATTTTGTATAAATAATTGAAATATCAATGTATAGGTGATAAATAAACGAATCGAATCGATTACTAAGATGATCGTATTTGTATTTGTTTAAAATTATCAAATTCGAACCCGAACTTGAATATCCGTGTCTGGAGTTTTTCGAATTCGAGCTCGCATACTCAATATTTGATAAATATTCATGAATATTCACGAATATTTATCGAATGTCAAAGCGTATTTATTCCACTAAAGAATTTAATTTTTAAACAATATTTAAACTTATAAATGAAAATTATTTCTTTATAGTTATGATGTCTATATATTTAATTTGAATATTTCATTAGACAACTAATTTAAAAATTTTTAAGTCTCTCAAAATTAGTATGTAGAACTTAAATAGAAAGTATAAGTGGATTGAAAATATAACATCACATGCGCAATAATATAAATTAGAAGCGATCAAATTTTAAACGAATATTTGATAAGCAAACGATCAAATATACATCTGGTTAAATTCTATTTGTTAATAATCTAGAATACTGAATATTAATTATTTAGTGTTAAATAAACTACCGAAATAGTTACCGGAATAATTAACAAACTATTTGGTAATTATTTGATTCGTTTCCACCCGTAACTGACTAAAGAATTAATACATTTCTCAGAAGGTGTATGGGAAGGCTTTTTTTTGAAGCTTATAAGTTATGCTAGTTTTTAGTAGTTTTTAGCTTTTATGATAAAAAAATTATAAAAAATGTTTAGGTAGTATATTAATTTGTTTGGTCAAAGTTAGTTTATTTAGGTGAGCGTATAACCTAGTTTTGCAAAAGTTAAGTTATACTAGCTTTTAAAAATATGACTTATAAACTAACTTATTTTGTATGTTAACAAATAGATAAAAATAAAAAAAGCTTGCTTAAGATCTAAACATAAGCCGCCCCATACAACTCTCAGCACGGATGTCCACGTGGAAAAACCATCTCCCATTTCCGTGGCAATCACGCTGTCAAAGGTCAAATCTACTCCTAGAATCGGGTTTCATAGGACACGAGTGCGCGTCGATATAAAATTATTAGAGTGAGATTAGCACACTGCACTTTTCTTTCCCCTATAAACCCTCGACTCAAAAGATCACTTCTTTTTCTTCACTATTTTTCTTCGGGGAAAAAAAACAGAAAAAATTTGCAAAAAAGAAAAATGGCTGTTAATCTAATGAGGAGGCTCTCAACCTCGAGGGTATTGATCAATTCGTTCAGAGAAAATCACAGCCGTCGATTCCCGATCGCAGCGGCCGCCGCCGTTTCTGGCGGGATCGCCTTGTACTACTGCAGCTCGCAAAGCTCCACCGTGGTAATGACGATCTCTAGCTACTTTTCCCTTCTGGGTTTTGTTTGATTTTGTAGAAAATAAAATGGGTCGATGTGGGTTTTAGTTGTAGTTGCTTAGTTTGATGGGTATTTTTAGATTTGATGCAATTTTTTTAGGTTAATGGATGTTTTGTGCCTGTCTGTGACTCATTTTTATAGCAGTTTAGATCGAGTTATAGAAATTTACTACACTTTATGGCTGAGTAACAAAATTTTTGGATTTTAAATGAATCAAATTGGTGGTTTGAGTGTATGAAATGATTTTGGAAGCGCGTAGGTTCAAAAATAAACCAGGTTAGAAGAGTGGATTTAAAATAAAATTTCCTTTGACTTCTGTTTTTTTGGACTAATAAAAGTTTCTGTTCAATTTTGACAGTCTCATCTTGATGGGCAAAGTGAACAAACTGCTGGCAGAATTGGTGAGGTTTTTTTTTTTGAAAAGTGAATTGGTGTATTAGTACTGATTGTAATTATTATTATTATGGAGATATGTTAGCTTTAATTTCAGACTGGATTTAATATATTAGGCACAGATCTAGAGGCATTAGATATTGGAATCTTAAATTATGCAGAAAAAGAATTGGCAAGTTCGTACCATTTTAAGTTATGGAGATTTATTAGCTTTAAGTTCAGAAAATTTAATATATTAAGCATTGATCTGGAGATGCTAGATATTGAAATCTTAAATTATGCAGAAAAATAAAATGGGTGGCTTCAAATTTTTTAATTGTGGAGATTTGTTACCTTTTTGTTCAGACCGTATTTAATATATTGATAACAGATTTAGAGGCATTAGATATTGAAATATTAAGTTTTGCAGAAAATAAAATGAGTTACATGAAGTTGTTGGACGAAGTTTACCTGTATTATGTGGATAAATACCAATGGGACTATTAGATATAACTTAAAGGATTGGAAAGACTTTAAAAAAATTTAAGTCTTTGAGAGGCTTATTTTAAGACAAAGACGATTGAGGGACAGATATAAGGAAAACCCATGTATGTGAGAGTCTGCAGCTATAATTCTATGTATAACGTATGAGATTCTGCAGCTAGAATTTTAAGTTCGTACAAGTACAAAGGTTTTGTGAATCTAAAGATTCTAAACCATTTAAGAGACTGGAAATGCTTAAGACAAAAAGTATAATAATGGTGTTAGTTGAAGTAGAACACGCAGTGCAGATTGATTTTTACCATAATGTTTTTCTCATTCAAATAGATTCTGTTTCAATTGTGCAATTCTGTTATCTCAACTTCCCATCCTCACTCCGTTCATGGGTTGGAGTTAAGTTGCATTTCAATCTCAAAAACAGCAAGCCTGCAAACATCCATGTTGAATATGATTTTTCACTTCGTTGAGATGTAGTTCTCTTTCATGAACCCATATGTATATACTCCTCCAGGTATACTGTTTCTTGCCAGTATATGCTACCATAAAGGTCCTTTCATCATCGAAAAGCACCATCCCTCTGCCCGTGTCTATTTACTTAGAATCTAATTTAGCCACATGGCATAGTCCATGGGTAGAATAGCTTTGCACCATTTTCATTCCCATCCCATGCATTTATGTCAAATGGTGGTAGTTCAAACACTGTGCCTCATATTAGACAAGATGATTTTATTCAAGCACTCATTGTATGTGGAATGTTTCTAGAGGTTTCTACCTGAGCTAATAAATTTCCATCAATTGAAAATTAATGAAAGAAAATGAAGTGGGTGTGCAAAGTTGGATGCTAACTGAAGGGACTGCATAATATCCATCACTACCAAGTGAAACAGTTGCATAATCTTCTTTTCTTTGAAGGGGAAGAGTTTGTTGAATAATTATAAAGCGTTTGTCTCGTTAACCCATGCATGTATTTTGGATGTGGGCAACATTTCGTGTGTATACACAGTGGGAAGAACTTGTGTCATATGCTGTCTTTAGTTACTGATTTGTTCAGATCTATTCAATTTCAGCACTCAACCCAGATAAGTGGTTGGAATTTAAGCTTCAAGAAACGGCAAGAGTCAGCCATAACACCAAGTTATACAGGTACTTGGTTTTCTTATTTTTTTCTTTTGCCTAGAACGCGGTAGTGAGCCTGCATTTTCTGCGCGTGAAGTTGCTTTCTAGAAATTATTTGCTATTGTGGGCATTTGTGTATAGTATCTTTCTTTGTAACTTTTCTCTGGGCATGTTCAAATATAATGTTTGATTTTAGAAAGGTTTGTCTCGTCTTGGTATGCAAAATTATGAGTCATAAAGATAAAGATATCAACCATTTGGGAGATAGGCTTCCGTTCTTTTTCACAAATACAAGCATCTTTTCACATTTTCTTTGACCATGCAAGATTTACTTTCATTAACTAATTGCTAGTTTGCTTTCAACTTCTTGCAGGTTCACTTTTGACCCTTCTGTCAATTTGGGTCTTGATGTTGCTTCGTGTATCCTCACAAGGTATTATTTGGCTTCTCTTGATCATTGTTGTCAAACTGAGAATCTTTATTAATTGTTTATCCTAATATCCTCCTTCAACATATGGTTCAAATCCAATTTATTTTCATCTTAATATAACCTTGTTTTAAACAGTTTGTAATTTTGTATAATAATCGAAATGATCTTATTGACATTTTAACAAATTATACAGATAATAGCTTATCCTGAATACAAGCAAAGATAAAAAATTTCAGTGGTGATATTTTGATCAAGTTAAACCTTTTCCGATCATGCTATCTTTCACGGGCAAGGATACATGGAGATTGACAGAACACACTCGCATAACAAATTCTAAAGATTAACAAGTCTCACATGTCTAACAGATGTCTCAATACAAAACAACTTCACGATGTAACTCTATCTGCTAGATAGCAATCAAATATCAATGATAACTTATTTGAAAATCATTCTATGCAAACTTCTCAAAAGTTTTGCCTAAACAGTGGTTGTAAAATTAATAAGCTAAAACAAATACTTTGTTATTTCACCAAAGCTTTACAACTATTTAACTTCAATATGGAAATTCGCTCTTGAAGGGAAAATATATCGCAACATACATGTAAGTCAGTTATTGATGGAAGTAAAATAGAATGTCTCTTAAGAGCTGGAAGCATGTATCAGTAAAATTGTTGTCCCATGCATGCCATGAATGTTTCCTTTAAGTTCTTGGAATGTCATTACATGTCCATGTTAGAGATCTGTTCCCAGGAAACATGTGCCTGCACAATTTAATAGGCTATATTTTAACAGTTAACTGATCCTAAAGATTCTATCTATTAGCATGATTTCTGAAGCTAGCTGCCAAAGAGTATCTTTAATAGTTAACTGATCACATATATTCTATCTGTTATGTTAGGCCAATAGTGTAAAGGTCTCACCTTTAGCACTTATCTGAAGTTAGCTATGAAACTTTAAAGATTAAAGTTCAATGTTACACAATAATTTTTTGGATGCCATAGGTGGAACTTGATACGGCACTAACTAGCTTTTCCCTGGTGAAAAGTTTGCATTTTTATCAAAGGCTCCATGAGAGGTGATCCCCTCGAGATGATTTCAAAAAAAGGTTGACCATGCATAAGATCTTGTTCTCAAACTTTATGAAATATTTATAAATAATTGGATATAATTAGTTGATAGAGCTGCCATAAAATTTGAGATGTTGTCACGCCTTTTTCTTTCGGACAATTTTAGAGGATGCAAAAAGATGTGAAACAAGTGATTCAGATAACCTTTTGTCAGTCCTGAAAGTAGATTTTCAAACTCAAAAATAGAACCGTCAAATGGGCAGGATTTCTGTAAGACGAAGATTACGAATAGAAAAGAGGAGTTGGGAGGTGTCCCAGGTAATGTATTTGATGGTGATGGGGGTTGTCATCGGTTGGAACTTTGTTTCCAACATATGGAGAATCTGTTTCTTGATCCAGAGGCAGCATGTGCGAAAGTCCACCTTATCATTTTAAAAGAAATTTGGACAAAATAAAATAATAGCTAATAAGATAACCTCTGTATTAGTTAATTATGAATTTCTCAGACAACAAACTCTAATGCATATGCTCATAACAGTTTTTTCTAGTAAGCCAAATCTTCTTGTTAGTTAAGTAGTTATAAACTTATACGTCCTTATTACGGAATTGTGTTTGACTCTAGAATTAACAAGTAGAGAAGCTCGAGTAAGACAAAATTTTGCTGCTTTCTATGTTCTCAAAAGAAGGGGAAATATCCATTATATCTTCTAGTTCAGTCCTTTTTTGACACTTTCTTTCTCATAATCTTGACAACTCATTTGAAACATAAGAAGGGGTTCAAGTTAAGCTTAATTTAAAGTTCCTTTATTAAAGTATTGATGTTGAGAATGTTTCAGTATTTCCGCATTAAAACAGGCCAAGCAGGATATTCGAAAGCTAAAATATCTTTAATAGAAAATAAAATGAGAAGAATTCGAGAGTCAGCACTATTAAATGAGAAGAAATTGAGAATCAGTAAAGCAAATGATTTGCTATAAAGATCTTAAGAAGTTCTACCCCTCAAGGAATGCCCCATGTTGCGTACATTTTGTTTGTGTGCACATGCATGTGAAATTTTTTTTCTCGATTTTATTGGGTGGGTTTGTGTGGGGGTTGGGGTTGGGGGTGCGTGGTTGTGACCATCCTATGCAAAAATGGAAAGGAGGAATGACTAAAATGTCACCCTGAAAGAAATGAAAGTCACATGTTAATTTCACCAATATTTGCTATAAAAATGATAATTATTTGCATTCAGCGCGTGACCTGCAAAATAAAATGTATATCATTCTAAAAAAATGTGCTGGCAATCAAAGAACTATAGACATCAACTATCTAAATATGACTGTGGCGCTGATATTGGAATGAGGAAATCATTGACTAAAGCAAGTTCCCACAAAACATTTTTAACTTCCATCCATTGCGCAATCTCAGTGATGATTTCCTTGTTGACAAATGCAATCTGAACGGTATAGCCATCATGAAAAATACCTGGAACCTTTTTCTTTTTTATACAAAGCACTAAATGTTAAATGCAAGGAACATTTAATGTTACTTTACATGGTATCATTAGTATAAAGGAAATAGTTCTGACGATTTTAAGCGTCTTACTTTTTCATGAATGCCAAAAAATATGGAATTATAAAAAATAAAAAAAGGAATGACAATTGGTGAATGTAATTACTTTTCTATGTTTTCAAGAGTGGATTACAATTATGTGCTCGAAGAATGACATGTGGGGTTCAAATAGAGATATTATGGATATGATTGGAGAAGGATCATAAGCGGAATCCTATGTGGACATTAACATTATTAATTTATTTGTCATTTTCTATTCTCTTTTTGTTTGGATTTAGTAATTAACTAATTTGCATTGCAAAATAGAACAATGATATAAGAAACGAACTTGTCATCTATTCTAAGTTAATGTTGATTACAATTTACAGGGCTCCTGTTGGAGGAGAGACAGCTGAAGGAAAGAATAAATTTGTAATCCGCCCGTAAGTTTATTGTCCTTTTCTTTTTACACAGTATTACTGTTATGAAACTTGACTATGTTGAACATGTTAGAACTTTTTGAAAGAGTGTGTATATTTCTTCTAGAGTCTTTGGTTCTTAGCCTCAGATGAGTTGATAGAGGCATTAATTTTTAAATGAGGAGCAAAGGGCATTGGCCAATGAAGAGTTTGAACAACTACCCCTGGTTACTTGACACCCCACCTCGAGTGAACTAGCCGATGCTTTTTTTTTTTTGTCTTAACATGTTGCAGTTATATGTTATCACTTATGAGCCTAAACAGAACCGGACAACATGCTAAGTTGTTTTTCCATGACTGAAAAGAAAACTCTAAAAAAAGTCTTAAACTAAATTTAGAGTCTTAGACAAATTAATGAGGTTTAACAATATCTAGACCCGAGGCTGGAGGATGTGCTGAATCTGATCTATCTAATCCAAAGTTGAATCTGTTGTGTGTTCAAGAGTCATCTTAATAACTGTAACAGCCAATTAGTGTTCTATTGTAACTGGTTCAATACAGAAATCTTTGATAGTGGTAGGATAAAGTACTAAGGTTGACTTTGGTGACAAGACTTGGTCAGAATTAAGGCCAACTGCTGGAAAAACATTTTTGCAAGTTTAGGAGTTAAATGGTAATATTGATATCTTTGAAAATATTTATACAAATATCTCTCTAGTTTTCGGAGAGCTTTGAAGTTATAAAATTGCCTCTCAAAGAATTAGTCATATTCTTGATGGGACATAAGATTTATTTATTTATATTTATTCTTATTATTATTATTTTAGTTTTGGGGGACATAAAATATTTTCTTGCACCTCTTTATACATCTTGATTCCTCTAGCCGAACAAGGTCTAAAAATCATTATATTTATGTTTAAGTTAGTGTAGGTTTCTCTAGATATGAATTTCTTTAGGTTTACTAAATTTGAGCTGTTGTTTGCCAGATTACGTTGTGATTACATGCCCTCTCTTTTTTTTTAGAATTTATATTTATCTGTATTTAGGCCATTTTTCTCCATCCTATCATGTCGACAGTGAAAAGGGTCCAGATCCAGATATTTTTATTTAAATCTATCCATTAAATGTCACATGAACCTCCTTTGTCAATAAAAGTTCTGTGCTATCATCCGTTGATTGCTTGCTTATATGATATCTTTATACATGTCTATCAGGGACAGGATATTTGGGTTTCTTCTGCCAATTACCGCTTTTATAATATATGGATGAGTAAACTATATGATGATCTGACTCTATTAAGATGTGTCAAATTCTTATGATATGATTAGTGTTGTTTCCTTTCTTATGTTTCTCTAACCCTAATTAAACATTGTACACTAATCTGCCTTATATCAGGCTTTATTTATTTACTCTTAATAGGGTTTATATGATCAGTTGACCTCAATAAATGTTATAGTCTTAGAGCTGTTGTCACATTTTCAGGTATACTCCCATATCAGACCCTGAATCCAAGGGTTACTTCGATTTGTTGATCAAGGTATGTATTCTGCTGAATAGGTTTGCATAAAACTTTTTTCCCTTCACTCTTTTCAGAAGTGCCTTCAGGTCAGCACTCAATCAATAGAATTTCATTACAATTATGTTGTTATTTTCAAGACAGCATTGGGTTTTATGTTATATTAAAAAATATCACATGCCTTTCTTTTCTAAATCTTTATCCAGGTTTATCCTGAAGGAAAAATGAGTCAGCATTTTGATAAATTAAAGCCAGGCGATGTGGTTGAAGTTAAAGGGTGATTTTTATATGAGCTTTGAATCTATTATTTCAATAGGAGCTGACAGCTTTTTGTCTTATTAAACCCTGCATCTCATCATCTGCTACAGGCCAATTGAAAAGCTCAGATATAGCCCGAACATGAAAAAGAAAATTGGCATGGTAAGTCATTAGATTGGCAGAGCTACATTATTAAATTCTCTAATTGTCAGTTTTTTACTTGTTATATTCTTTCTGAGGGGAAAAAGATAACCAGGTATGAATGCCCTTGCATTGCCTCCCTCAATTACAAAGCCATGTTAACTGTGACTTTGTCCTGATAAACACAGAATCTTCTCCCCAGTTCACATGCCTAATCTAAATGCCTTTTTTTTCCCTCTAGCTAATTCGCATTCCCTCACTCTACTATTTGATAAAATACTTTACGAATCTTCAGTAAGACACTAAACAAATAGAGAGCCTTTTTATCTCCCTCAGTTTGAATGCTTAAAGATAAAACTTCAATTTGACTATATTAATTTGTTTTCTCATTTAGTTTCATGCTCCACTAATTAAATATTTGATACTGTCTTCTTTTGAATGTTTTCTCATTCTAAATCATTTAGGAAAGACGCACACGTAAAATAGTGAAGATTTTCTTCTACTAAAATTTGACACGTCAATTCCCGAGCAGTTTTCATACTTTGTAATAGATTCATGTTTATTTATTCATGAAGTTTAGGCGTGTTCGACCTTCATGAAGAAATCGAGCTTTGATTATTTCTTTCACTATTTTATTCTTGAGTTTATTCTGTCTAAAACTTCAGATACGTGGATAAATGAAACTACATGTTTAAACATAATTTTTGGGAACGGCCTTGCCATTGTGTCTCTATTTTGGAGGTCTACCGATTCTGGCTTCTTCCCTGTTTGAATACAACATAAGTGTAGTTTAGGTGATAATGCTTTAGGTTTTCCAATTTGCTACTTCAGACATCCTGCCAAACACTCCAGCATTTATTCCTTGTGTATAATATAACCTGAAGTGAACTTGTTTTGTGTCTGATAGTGAAACATATATAAATCTAACCTATGTTACCTGGGTACTTCTAATCTAAAGCCGTACCAGTACCCGTACCCAAACTCCTTGGACGCTCCTTGCATCTACACATACATTTATTTGGGCATATACTCAATTACACAATACATGTTTTAATTTAAATCACTTGTCATACATGTTTTGGATCCACATCTTGAAACTTGTTGGACATAGGTCAGATTCCTACAAATTTGAAGGGTCATTTGGATGTCTAGTTCAATATTTTCCAATTTATAATCAATGTAACAAAAGAAACATAAATCTGTTGAAGGAATTATAATTCTCATCCTTGTTCTCATATAAGTTATTAATTCCAATATATAATATTTGTGTATATAAATATTTGTATTGTCTTGTCCCCATACCCTATCTTTCACAAATTGGCCGTGTCCCGTAGCCATAGCCGTATCCATGCAATGTAGAATCTACCTGGCATCATTGAAAAATATATATATGAAATGAATGAGAAGTGTGGTATCCATTTCTGAAGTACTGGGGGCAAAAACCTTTGTGGCAGTAGGCAAATTCCAGAGGACAACTCTAAGCCTTATATTTTAACACTTCTGATAGAAACACTGTACAGTTTTGTTTGGGTGCATATGTATTTTAAAATGTAGGTCATTAAGAGTCTGGAATTTATTCACATAAACATGTAGACATTGTTGGAGTACATGTATTATTGATTACTGTGTCATTTTTGGGGGATAATGGTGGCCTTTAACCCTTCTCTGTCACATTAATACACATCATGGAGGAGTATACATTTCAAAGTGTGGTTCCCCGGCACATACATTATGGAGTCTATTGGTTTTATACATTGTTCTAAATATCCCCCATATATCCGATAATATCGACCAATATATCCTTTTAGAAGGCTTGCCACAAAACGATATGGTCATAATATCCTTTACCTCTTTTTGGCAATTTTTGGGCAAATATATCTCCGACATGGCCAATGCATCAGCCGATATGTCCTTTTAAAAAGTTCTTTAATTTTGTTAGCAAAAATTCCAGCTCTATAAAGTTTTTAGCAATTTGTAGTAGGCTCTTTCAGTGTTTTCAAAGGCGTGTGCCTCATTGTGCCTCATGCGCCCTATGATGCGGGGCGGTGGCGAAGCGCGCCGCATCTAATGTGGCGATGCCTCTTTGCTCCTCACAAGTGCCGTGCGATTCGCACAGGAATCTAAAATTTTAATCAGGTCTTTATACCCCATAATCCATATTGCAAAAAGAAAAATAAACTCACTAGTCTATTTTACTAGACCGATTGAGGACCCTAACTCATTCTCATTCACTATTTGATTTTGCTTCAAATTAAATTATGAATTTCACTACTATGTTGGATCTGTTACTATGTTAGCAAAATGAATTAAGACCTCATTTTGTTATTTGGTTGTAGATTTTATCTTTCTTGACATATTTTTTTATGTGAAAATTCATAAAAACATTCTTTCATGCTTTATTATCTATCTTGAAAAATTATGTGTGGTGTGCATCTCACTTAACTCGGGCATGTGTGTCGCATTGCGCCTTGCGCATGAGAGCGCAAAGGGACTTTGCGCCCCACATTGTGCATCGCGCATTGATAACACTGGGCTCTTTTCCTTAATTAACTTTCTAGAATTTGTTAGTTATCCTAAACATATATTATTTACATTTTTGTACGCTAAAGTTTTATTGTGTTTAGATTATAGTTTAGGACATTATATTACTTATGCACATCATTTCATATGACACTCCGATATTTACTACATATCCCCGATATCCGCAATCCGATATGGATTTTGGCCATCCGATATTTAAAACCTTGGCTGTATATATACCTATGTTTTTTTAAGGTTATAATCATATGAACAACACCGCAAACAATTGCTCCTCTTGATACTACTTCCTGTAAAACAACAGCTTACAGTGCTGTCTTTAATTTATCAGATTGCAGGTGGCACTGGGATCACACCAATGTTGCAGGTTATCAAGGCGATTGTGAAAAATCCTGAGGACTGCACTCAGGTATGTTGTTCTTTTATATCCCAGTTTGCAACTGCCATCACTTAATGGAAATGTTTCCCACTCTATTGTTTTTATGACGCAATAATCATGATTGGTACTGTATTTGCTACCACCTTTTTATGTTTATTTAAACAAATTATTCTCTTCACCTTAAAATTTCAGTAGAATGATTCAAGTCTTGGTAGCTTTTTTCATAGTAGCATAGTGGAGACCAATTATATTAATGCACAATGGATGCAATATCGTACATTGTTTATTTTATTTCCACCATTATGTGCTTCTCTGCTAATAAAATTCTTCACTTCTAGCATAAATTCCATACGTAGTAATGCACCTCGTTCACTATGAGTGATTTGTTAGAACTTTTGTTAGCAGTATTTCTCTTGTATGAAAATCTGGGCGTTTATGGTGCAAACCTTTCTTTTTGCAGGTATCATTGCTTTATGCTAACGTATCACCAGATGATATTCTATTAAAAGCAGAGCTTGATAGACTTGCAGCTAGCTATCCAAATTTCAAGGTAACCTAAGGATAACTTTACATAAAATCAACGCAAAATTTAATTCTGTATTTTATCTTAATGTTTCTTCTTTTGATGGCAAAATATTCTAGGTGTTTTATACTGTTGATAACCCTTCCCAAAACTGGAGAGGAGGTTCAGGCTTTATATCAAAAGATATGGTTTTGAAGGGCTTGCCTGGTCCTGGGGACGACACGCTCGTACTTGTGAGTTGCAATTGTGTACAGAAAACTTTTGTTTTTCTTTTTTCTGTTTTAAAGCAGTTAGCAGAATATCATTTTTCTTTATGGTAGATTATATCTTATTGGTTAAATTGCAGATAATGCCCCTCATCTACACATCCAATAGCAGTTAACACCCCTGAATTTGCATTTTGAGGAGAACAAATTGCTGATAAATCCCCTTTGCCATTATGATTGAGGGGTGGTAACTTCTGGTAAAATTGTTGAGGGGTGGTAAGTGCTATTGAAGTATAGATGTGGGGAGTTATCTGCAATTTACCTATCTTATTATAGGAGTTTCAGAACTTGTATAAAGAATTTTAAAACAACTTTGGATTGAGGGTCAAAAGTGTGTTGCCTCTTGGAGCTCATGTTTAATGTTTTTATACAGGTTTGTGGTCCTCCAGGATTGATGGATCACATATCTGGAAACAAGGCAAAGGATTATACGCAAGGCGAGGTATGACCACATTTCTTTATTACAACCTTTTCTTATTCAGCAGATTGAATTTGCAAAACCGAAGAGCTAAGAAAACCAATATTTAAATGACCTGTTTTTAAGTTGGCCCAGTTTGATATACAGGTTAATTGCGGATAGACCCTTGTAGTATTGTTGTTTTGCACTTGCATCCCTCTTGGTTTGTCGTTGTAGATAGACCTCCTGAGTGAAATATTTGACTCTGCTTTGGGTGAAAGAAAAAGCTGTTTTTTGACAATTAGACCCCTGAGGGTAAGAGTCAATTTCAGTCAGCGGATCTATTCGCACTAATAAAACTAGAGGGGTGGTAAGTTCAAAACAACGATACTGCAGGGGGTCCATCCACAATTGACCCCTGATATATTGAGCCAACTCTAATTACGACACATTTTTTCTGGTGCTTTTCAGCTTTCAGGGGTACTCAAGGAATTGGGTTACACCGCAGAAATGGTGTACAAGTTCTGAAACGTCCTTTGGTGGTGAAGGGACAAGCTTTGGTTGAGCGCTTAGTTATTTTTCTTCTCGCAAACAATTGTACACTGTGATCTTTTGTGGATTCCTGCAATAAAATTTTGGCGCTAGTTGGATGAATGCTAAAAGAAGAAACAAGATGTGAATAAATAGTCTGATCTTTAGATCAAATTTGTGCGTTGATTGTGTTGCTTTTTTTCAGTTTCTGTGAGCCTCACATGTTTTCGCGATCAATGGAGCATATTTTGTTGGCTGGTAACTTATTTTTTAAGAATAATGGTAGACATTGAGATTTTAATGGTGTCTCGTAACAATTTAGTCTGTTGCTTTGATTGTTTGCTTCAAGGTTGTAATCAACTGTCGGTGAATATGATTCAACCAATGGTTTTGGTATGTTGGGCAATAATTCTGAGATAGTATAATCTCTGTTGCATGCAAGCTGGTGAGACCTATATTGACTTGCACCTGGTATTTCCTGCTTCCATTAAAAGTATCGATAGTCGAATTAAAATGTTCAGGGGCTTCTGCGACAACCCTCGAGGTTCAGGGGGATTTTCTTAAGTTAACCCTAGACTAATAGGCAATAGACACACCCATACGCTAGAAGGGGGTTACAGATATCCATCAACCAAATCTGTGAATCACCAACAACTTGCTCAACAAATGACTAAAGACTTGCTGTTGCAGAACTAGATGAATGAATGCCCTAACCCTGGTGTTTTCAACTTATAGACTATGTAGCACATTTGAAGCAACCACCGTGGAAATCAACTTATTTTGATAAACATTAGCTTGCTCTTTTTTCACATACAACAGAATAGATTTGTTCAACCACTGAACCAAGTGATATAACAAAAGGAGATCTGGTAACTGTCATAAGGCTACTATACCCAAAATTCCTCAGAAACAATAGAAGAGTGTGAGGATAAAAGCCTGCACTCTGCTAAAACTTCAACTTAGCATCTGACATACTTGGTAATGCGCAAATAACTGAAAACATGGTGATGAAATAACAGGCAGCAGCCTCAAGCCAAAGTCTGATGCTGGATACATAAATCTTTTGAGCACTGTTAAAAGTCTCAATGAGAAAAATCAAGAGTGCAAACCGAACCGTCAGTTGAAAGATAATAATCAGAGATCATGCTAAACTGAAACCCTTCAACCGACCAAATCACATTCAATCTACTATTCATAGTTATATATAAATCATTAGCAAAGTGTAGAAATAATCCCAGATGGTAAAAGCTGCAAAATTACATTGTAGGAGAAGCCGAACTGTAGCCAATAACCCGACCAAATACTCCAGGAGAATGTTATACCATATTCCAATTGTAAAAGCTGCATGAGTGACCAAAAACAAGAACAGATGCACTGTACAAAATGAAACAACATGCTCACTCAAAGAAACAAAAAATGTAAGAGAAGTCTAATTCATATAACAGCAACCCTATGATTCATCTGTCTTCAGAAGTAATGTTGTATCCAAACAATAGCTGAGAGACTCATGTCACGTTTATGAAGAGAGCATTTTTATGAGTTTTTCATGAAGGATGTCTTCATCAACATCATCATCATCATCATCGCCTACAAATTCACTCTCATACCCATCGCTCCCTTTCCTGAATGTTTCTCGCACCAGTTCCTTATCTCCACTTGCATTGTGCTCTGCCACGGGAACAGATCTTTTTTCTTTCAAAAGTTCATTTAAAGGTTTTGGGCCCTCAAAGTCCTTGGACCAAGGCCTTCTAGGGTTTCGAGGAATATGGCATCCAGAGCTCTCATTACCATCTACTTCCCTCCCTCTCATTTTCTCTTCTTTTATCTGTGCAAGAGTCTTAGGCCCAGAAAAATTAACACCAGCGGACTTAATTTGTGATGATTCTGTCCTTTCAGAAACAGGTCCCCGTGAAATCTCAGAGAACAAAACTGGTGGAGGCTTTCTAATTCTCCGATTTTCCCTCTCCCTTAGCCTCGATCGAGGATGCCTAATAGACTGAGACTTGCCTGACCAACCTCTCCTCTGGAAATCCCTCAATGCAGCAGACTCACTCTCATTATGTGCTGAAACTTGCATGTTATCATGAAATGAAGGCCTCATCCTATGCCTTCGAACTCTTTCCCTGCTCCTCTCTCTACTTCGAGAGGAATGGTGCTTGTGTGGACTACGATCTGTTCTTCTTCGCTTCCTCAAATGGTCCCTAAGATCCACAACTTCTCTACCACCAATCGCTTCATGCCTCCTTCGTGATGGCTTCCTTCTTCTATGTGGTGATGGTTCCAAATTCCTCTTCCTCAAGTTATCAGAAACACCATGGAAGTATTCAGGAGTATTTCTGTTGTCTGCATGATCAAAATTTTCATATACACCATACTCATATAAGTAACCAGCATCTGGACAAGCTAGAGGATTAAAGCCAGCGGCAACTTCGTAATCATATGGGAGTAGCCCTCCATGGAGCATCTCGGACTCTCTTTCTTGAGCTAGTAAATAGTCAGCATCTTCTTCGTAAGCTAACTGTTCTGATCCATCATCCACAAGCACATCAAACCCAGGGGATGACTCCCACCATTCGTCTCCTTCAGCAGATTCCTTCACAATGTCATCCGAACTCTGATCTGGGCAAAGTTGAGGACTGCCATTCATAAACTCAGTAGGGAAAGGTGATTTTTCTTCTGGAGACTTAATGCCAGGTTCCTCACAGTCAGGTACTGATGACTCTGCAGAGGGGCTGGGTTCTTCTAAAACAACAGCGGGAGCTGGTTGTTGGATAATCTCTTTGGAATTTTCTTGTTTGATAAGCTCCATGGTGCCGTTAGGAGGATTAGATGGCACTTCAATTGATGCAGATCCTGTATCACTACCAGCTGATGCTTTATTTTCCAGAGGAGGATGGACAATGGTGGATTCCGGGGCTGCTTTCGGAAACTTCTGAGCAGGCATAACCTCATGCAAGAAAGGGCATTGATCACCTTTGATGCAATATGCATTGTAATAGAAGTAACATGGAACATTTGCCCTTGTTGTGGGGACTAAAGCATTGGACTGTAGCGGAGTTGCTTCACTCACAGTTGCAGGAAGCCCTTCTAGAGGCTGAAAAGGGACAAGTAAGAAATCAGATTACATATTCAAGGTTATGCTGTTATTTTTATGGATAAAAGTGTAGGAATATGTAGTTGGTCTTACAATGACCCATCTTGGAGCAAAGAAGTTGGGCCTATTATTTACTAGGACTAGACCAGTTCTAAAATATAAATGCAATGTAAATGTGCCCAGAAAATATTTCAAGTTATTGCTGTTTAGAATATTTATCCATTTGAAATAAGTGTAACCCGAAAGTAAGGTCTGCTATAAATCTATAATATCACGTACCAAGTCAATCAAGGTGAGATGACGAGCAAGATACATGCATAACAGTTGGAGTTTAAGGGAGCATCAATGCATGTGTATCAGAGCTCATAAATGTAAATAAGCATATAGCTATACATGCTAGAACACCAATCAAGTCTCTGCTGACTTATAGGTATTGCTAAAAACAATGTCACTGGATTTCTTTTGAGTACAAGCAGCCCATCCAAAAAAGATGCTGCGATATCTTTTTACCCTATGAATGCCATAACCAATAGATGATAAAATTTACAGCAGAACTCACCGGATGCCGAAAAGCACAACTCGGGTTGAGACAGGCACTGTTCAACCAATACCAACAATCTCTTGGATTCAGTCTCGCATTCTCACTATGACGATACTCGCATTCACTCCCCTGAAAAGAAAAACCAAATAAATAAGCATTCAGAGCACATCCTTTAGTAGCCAAGCAAATTCAAACTTCAGAACAACATTAGCAGACTGCCTTGATTGACTATAGAAAAACCAGAATCACAACAATTTTATTCCGAATGATAAAAATAACATTGTGGAGCAAATTAAAAACCTATAATTAGAAAACCCTAAGATCCACATAAGAAAAATCCCAACAGAAACCATGGGCAACAAACAAAAGGATGCCAAAATGGGAAAATCAAGCCACCACTCCATGCTGCTCCACCTCAAAGCCTAGATCTCGATTGCACAACAAAAACACCAAATTTGAACGAAGAACGGTTATACATAGAAGGAAAAACCAAATGCCTAGACCTCAATCAAAACCACTTTGTAAATCAAGAATAAAACGTAAAATTCAGACCAAAATTGAACAGCAAAAGGACAAATTTTGAGGGGAAGGAATAATGAATCGGGACCTTAGAAGCTAAGAAATGCACAAACATATTAAGTTATGGACCTCCAAATTTTTTGTTCATCATGTGGTTCTCTTTCAAATCTCAAAAACCCTAGACCTCAACTCCACCAAGAAAAGAGCCAAAATTCAACAAAGAACAATCACACGCAAAGAAAAAAAAATTCTAATACTCACAAACCTTAACCAACAACCACATTGTAAATTAAAAAAAAACAAATTCAGATTGAAATTAAACAACATAATGAGAATATTTTGGGGGAAAGGGATCATGAATGGGACCTCAAATGCACAAAGCTCTTAACTTATGGGACTCAAAGTTCAGGTTTACTGTTGCATCATGTGTTTTGGTTCAATCTCAAAAACCCTGGATCTCGGCAACAAAAGGGCCGCGATTAAGTGCAGAATAATTACACACAAAAAGGAAGAAAATCAAATACACAGACCTCAATCAAGACCACATTGTAAATTAAACAAAAGAAACCTAAAATTCAAACCAAAATTGAACGAGAAAACACTCGCTGCCGCTCAATTTCACAAACCCTAGATCTAAATTCCACAACAAACGAGCCAAACTTGAACAAAGAACAGTTACACATGCGCGCGCGGGCACACACACACAAGATGGGAAATGCCCACAAGCCTAAACCAAAACCACATAGTAAATTAAAGAAAACCCTCAGGATTTCCACCAAGATTGAAAGAGAAAGGACAACTTTATGAGGGGAAGGGATGAGAATCTGAGAAGCTGAGAAATGCACAAACATATTAACTTACGGGGCCTCAAATTTTAGATTTTTTTTGATTCTTTATGTGGTTTTGGTTCAATCTCACAAACCCAAGATCTCAATTTCACAACAAAACTGCCAAAATTGAAAGAAACACCATCACACACAAAAGAAAAAAAAATCACATGCCCACAAACAGTGTTGTAAATAGCGGCTGCAATAGTGGTAGCGGCCTATGCTCGCACTGCTATGGTTGAAAGTGGTGGTTTTTTGCGGCATCAGCGCTATCAGATCGAAATAGCGACCAATAGCGCGTAAAAGTGGTTCAAAGTGCTTTATAGCACTATATAGCGCTTTAAAATACAAATTATCGGGTTTGTACCCAATCCAAACCCAACCCAAAAATCTTAAGTACATGGGATTTTTCATAGCTAACCCGAACCTGACCCGTTTTTTAACTTAAAACCCATTCCTTTTCCCAATCCCCTCTCTCTCCGCTATTCGAACACAAAAAAAACCCTAACCCAAAATCGTTGCCACCGCTTCTCATCATCAAAGATCGTCGAAGCTCCACCACAACCTCTCATTGTCGAAACTCCACCGCCTCTCGTCATCGAAGCTCCACCTCCTCTCATCATCAAAGGCTCAAAGCTTCACCTCCTCTCTGTTCTTCATTGAAGCTTTCTCGTCCTCTGTTCTTCGTCGAAGCTTACAGGTCCTCTTCGATCCTCGTAACGCTCCTGTCTCCTCCAACTCCGTCTCCACCTCCTCTCTTCGAAGCACCGCCACCACCTCCTCAAAGCTTCATTTAGTACAGTACTTTGTTAATATTGTGTGATTATTCTATGCCTATTTCAATTATACAGTACTTTGTTAAAAATCATCAAATATGCATTTAATGAACTATTAGATTTTTTTTGAATTTTCTTATTTTATAAAAATTTATACATATTTAAATTGGACCACTCTTTCACTTTGCGCTTTTTGCCAATAAAGCTCCAAATAGCCTTACCGGTTCCTCATTGCTTCGCTATGCTTTCCACTTTCCACCACCTTGCCACCTTGCCCACAAACCTTAACCAAAACCACATTGTAATTAAACAAAACCCATAATATTCAGGCCAAATATGAATGAAAAAAGGACAAATTTGGGAAGGAAGGGGTCATGAACTGCGACCTCAGCATATCAAGGAATAAGACCTCAACTTTTAGGACTTGTTTCATTATGTGGTTTTGGCTCAATCTCAGAAACCCTTAATCTCAATTCCACCAACAAAAGAGGCAAAATCGAATGAAAAAGCCTTCACACAAAATGAAAGCATCAAATGCCCACAAACCTCAACGAAAACCACATCGTACATGAAGCACAACCGCTAAAATTAAGATCAAAATTGAACGAGAAAGAGATAATTTCATTTTTTTTTTTTGGTTTTGGAGGGGTGGGAGGGGGGATCATTGAAGCTAACAAATGCACAAACATATGAACTTAATAGGACCTCAAATTTTGGGTTTATGTTTCACCATGTGGTTTTGGTTCAAGCAGCCACTCCTAGCTGCTCAATCCCCAAAACCCTAGATCTCAGTCCCACAACAAAATAACCAAAATTGAACTAAGAAGTAAGAACAATTATACACAAAGGCTATGTTTGGATTGGGTAGTATTACATGGTAATAAGCTTTTATCTTTTAAATAAAATAGTGAAGTGTTTGGTTCAAAACTTTGGAGGGGATCAGGTCGGACAATTTAGTACTTACAAAAGAAATAATTCGAAGTTCTCAGACTAAATGGGGTGGGGGGGGGGTGTTATTATAGTCCATGGACAATTTTTTAGTTGGGATTAGACTTTTGCCCCTTAACACACTCTCTCTACTTTCACTTCTCTCTCCCCACTTGAGCTAAAAAAATTAATCAAATCTCTACCAAAATTCCTTCAGCCGACTGTTCCAATAAAATCTGCATTCATCAATGGATAACTCATAATATTATCTATGATATGTTAATTATTAGTCGCTTGCTTCTTTTAGTTGGCCTATGAAGAACTCATCACCAACACATTCTCATTCACGGAGAAGAGGTTCATAGTTTTCTCAGTGCCTCTAGATTGTCATTACTGAAAAGAGAGCAAAATAACTAGCTAACAAAGCTGGCAGCCTAATCTTTTTTATTATTGAACATTTTAATTAAACATAAAGGTTATTATCCTATGAGTTTAAGCTTGTCTCTATGAATTTGAGCTTGAGATTTTGAGATAGAAATGAGGGAATGTTCAATATGCTCCATACTTCTATCAAAATTCACTAAAACTAATTTAAGTCATGGTTAGAAGATAGAAGGGCATTGTGGACATTTGTTATTATGTCTAATCCATAGTTGCATGGAACCCGGTTCGTTCCGGATCACAGGACGAGTACGGGAGAGTAGTACACCACTCATAGGGAATCGGGTACGAAGGAGGTAGTCTTATACGGTACGCTATGGAACTTGGTACTTTTAGGTTTGGTTCTCAAATGTAGGAATCAAAGGTTTTGCAAGAGTTAATGGTACATTTTAGGTTCGGTTCTTAAATGTAGGAATCAAAGGTTTTGCAAGAGTTATGTTTAAGAATATGCTAGTTGATAACAGTAATGGTGAAAGAACCTTGAGAATCATGTTGCAATTAAGCTATGCATATTTTATTTGCTTAATTTTTCATGTTATTTGTTATTTATTCTTCTGAAAATTTTTCTCAAACGTTTAATTGGATTGAATTCTAAATTGGGTTGCTAGAATTAGTTAATCGGATCGTGTACCACCATGAATCTCAAACAATTGAACCCAAGTCGTGGTTCGCATTAGTGTCCCACATTCCATACTTCTATGGTCTAATCACATACGACCTTCTAATGACTAGCACCCAAACATAATTCAGGTATTAGAGGTGTTAATAACAAATTGAACCAAACATATTCTTAAAATTTTAACTCATTATAGTCTGCTAGATTATTATATCCCAAGACTATAGCAAGTTAAATTAATCCCGGTATAAAACAAGTCTCCAATCCAAGCATGATTAAAAGGAAAAAAAATCAAGTGCCCAGGGACCTCAATCAAATCACATTGAGCATAACTTTTTGTAGGAAGGGATCATTGAAGCTAAGAAAATTCACAAACATATTATCATACGGGATTTTAAATTTTAGGTTTATTGTTCAGTATGTGTGTTTGTCTCAATCTCAAAAATCTAAGATCTAAAGTCCACCAACAAAACACCCATATTGAAGAACAATCAACTATAAATAAAGGGGAAAAATAAAATAACCACAGACCTCAATCAAAACCACATTATAAATGAAACAAAAACCTAAACTTCAAACCAAAATAACACGATTTTTATTTATTTATTTTTTGGAGAGGGATCATTGAAGTTCAGAAATGAACAAACATGGTAACTTATGGCGCCTCCAATTTAGGTTTTCTTGTTTCATTGTGTGCTTTTTCGCTCAATGTCACAAACCGTAGATCTCGATTCCAAAACAAAAAACCTGAAATTCACGAATAACTACACACAAAAGGAAACATCAAATGCCTATAAACCTCGACCAAAACTACATTGCAAATTAAACAAAAACCCTAAAATATGGGCCACAATTAAACGAGAAAAGGATTTTTTTTTTCTGGTAAGGAATCATGAATTGGAACCTTTTTGCGGGTGAGAGGAGAATCTAATAAACGAAAAACATATTAACTTATGGGGCCTCAAATTTTAGGTTTCCCGTTTCGTTCTCGAGTTTGTTCTCGAGTTTGGACGATCAATCTCAGAAACCCCAGATCTCGATTGCACAACAAAATACCCAAAATTGAACTAAGAACAACTGCACACAAAAGGAAAACATCAAATCCCTAGAAACCCCAACCAAAACCACAATGAAAACGAAACAAAAACCCTAAATCCAGACCAAAATAACTATAGAACACTCCTCGCCGCTCAATCTCACAAACTGCAGATCTCAATTCCACAACAAATGAGCCTAAATTGAACGAAGAGCAATCACACACAAACGGAAACAAATCAAAAGCACGCAAACCCCAACCAGAACAACGCTGTAAATGAAACAAAACCCTAATTGATGAAATGGGACCTTTTTGCAGGTGAGGGGAGAAGCTAAGAAGTAGACGCAGTCGGTGTTCCTCTTCTGAGCTTCGTCCTCCATTTCCACGATCGAGTCTCAACGGAGAGATCGAGTCGGGTTCGAATCCGAGCGCATCAATGGTGAGAATGGGATCCGATCGAGCTTCAGAGATGGAGGTAGGAGAAAGGGCCTTTTTTCTTTTTTCTTTTTCCTCCTTTCTGTTTTTTTGTTCGTTTATTTTGATTCTCGGGTTTTATGAAAATGAGGCGGGTTATTAAATAACAGTTGTTTAGTGGGCCTAAAGGTGCAGCCCAACTTATGATAGCCCAAATAAGAGCGTAGTTTTCTTTTCTTTCTTTGTTTAAAAGAAATTTTGTTTCGTTCAAATTTTAGTTTAGCTATAACCCTGCCTTTTTTCTTTTTTTTTTCTTCTTCTTTTTTTGTTTGTTTGTTGGTTTTTGGGTGACATAAGGACCCTCAACAAACCGGATGAGACCCTCAAAACTAGATATATCAACAAGTAATACCAGCAGATTAATCTCCCCCGAAACTTATTCAAGCTAATATCTAGAAGATTGAAAATCACGACCAAGCCCCACCAAATAATAGGCTACTTTGTTTGCATCCGTCGACACATCATACTTCCTTTAAAAGTACGAGTACGTGAAAATCTTTCGGTAGACAAAAATACCCTTGGAATTCAAGTACTAATACATTAAGTAAAAGTAAATTGATAAATTGATGAATTCTTATTAGATATATATAGTATGAAGATAATGATATAGCCTAAATCGAAATGTAAACCTGAATAAAATTATTAAATGCCAAATTTACAAATATATACAAGATAAAGGGCGTATATGCAAAAACCAAATAAATTAATGAGACAAATATTGTTTGCCCCAAAGGTCGAACCCAAGAACAACGTAGACCTACAAATGTACATAATGTGGACGGGATATCTACAAAATCCACCAAACAAATTAAAGAGACAAAATCGTTCTCAAAATTATAAAAAAGGAAAATTAAAACAAACGCCTACGATCCGAGGACACGACGTGGCGATCTCTTACAGACTAAAATTCAAGTAGTTCACGGTACTACAAAGTTAGTTTCAAAATTTGATTTTACTATTGTTATTTAAATAGAACTATATTTACAATTGTTATCCTCTCACATGCAACATCACATACCAATATATATAAGCTAAGAAATTACAATAATTTTCATAACACTTTCATCTCCTTCTACAGGTATGTGTCTCTTACACATATCTTAGATCTCAATGCCAATTGTAATACTTATATATGGGTGTTGGTTAAAATAAATTTCATGTATGTGGTTAACTTTTGTGATCTTACTTTAACTGGATTAGATAATTTAACAACTTTTCTTTACACCCAAACTCTTCCACAAAACCAAAAGAAATTCAAATTAGTGATCTTACGTAGACATCATAGCATTCAATACAGGTACAATATTAAAACCTATTTTTATTAACACAATTAAATCTAACTAAATTTTGCCAATATGCAGACACGCTATTGCACGTTTAAGGCAAAGATAACTACCATTTTAAATAGACACGAGCCATGGTTCTATACTTGCAAAGGCTGCAACAAGAAGGTAAATAATGATGTTAATAAAGAGTGTCTGAACAATAAATGCCGCAGAATCGCTAATGACTCAGTAAAAAGGTTAAGTAATATAACCTTTTTTAATGACATGAACATATTAAAATACAATATTAACATCTATCTAGAAATCAACAATGAAAACTACAAGCATATAGTTAAGATTCTCGTGAAAAATGGCACGGACAATGCAAATATAACACTTTTTGATGTAGTAGAAACTCTTATTGGATACACAGCAGAAGAGTTTATTGCAGAGAAAGAAGGGGTCATTCCTAACTTTATTCAATTAATAAATTAGAAAATCAGAAAAATTTTCATATATATAAAATTAACCTTTGTTCTCATTGAAACAAAAAAATAATCGGAGTCCATATTTTTAGTAGTTTGCGTTGAACATCGGAAAGACATTCAAATTTCTGGTGAAAGTAGATGAGAAAACAAAAGATGAACGAAACGAAGGAAATATAATAGCACAAGAAATCCAACGCCAACCTGATATCACAATCGACTTAGGTGATGAAGACGCTACTCTAGACATGCCTAGGAATAAGATAAATGTGGAAAAAGATTGATCTCGACTTAATTAATATATGAAACAAAAAGAATAAAGGATAATATTTTTTAAATTTATTTATATTATAAGTTAATTTTTTGAGTAAAATTAGGAATTTTTAGGATGGATTTTCATGCAAAATTTTTAGTATTTTTGCATGCTTATGTGATTGCTTTTACCCTTAATCTTTAGTTTTTATTTTTTTATTATTTGCATGCTATGATAGCATATATATATATATATGTGTGTGTGGGGGGGGAGTGTGTATAAGGTGGGACCTTAGATTCAATCTAAGATAGCGGCTTCAAAACTACATTATATGCTATCAAATTACTCGATCCACTCCATTCATTTTGATTTATGTGTTTTAAATTGTATACAAATAAAAAATTAGTCATATTAGGTTGTATTTACTCATACATCAAGTGATTGTAAAATTAATAGTTTTACAATATAACTAAAGAGACAATGAAAAATATGTGTTAGAAATATCTAATCATCATGATTTTTATTTTATAGATATTTTAAGACATTTAGATCACGGTGAATGGAGCGGATCATCAATTAGAATAGTGTAATTCATGAATCAAGAGGCGTTACCTTAGATTGCATATAAGGTGCCACCTTATACACACTTCTCCCTATATATATATATATATATATAAGCTAGAATATTATTAATAATATACAAAACATGAGGAATATTATTAATGCCAGTTATCTAGCATGGATTTATTTGTGGATTATGAGGGTTATTAGGGTTCTCAACATTCTTCAGACGGTTAGTTCTGGAGCCGAGAATTCACTCCTGCACATGAAGAACACGTAAGAGGTGTGACTTGGGATCTCCGGTGATTCCTCTGACGATCAAGTCAGTTTAGAGCTTGAGTGGAGAAGAATAAAAGTATGTATGGGTTCTCATGGAAAGAATTTGCTTACCAGCAGACATCACTTTCCTTTTATAGTAGATCCATATGGCCATATAAGTAACTTCAGCCGAGTCCAAGCAGGCGGCTTAATCAGCATCTACTTTACATGTGTCGACTGCAAAGGGGTGTGAGCCATCCTGACATTTAATGTGATGGTGACAGGGGAAGCATGGTGCTGACGAGGTCCGATGAGTCATAAAGATTTTAATGTGATGGTGACGGGGGAAGCATGATGCTGACGAGGTCCGATGAGTCATAAAGATTTTTGGGGCTGGAACTATAATGACTCTGATCATGCATTTAATGTGATGTCAATCTAATATTGGTGGGGGGCCCAAGGATACACTGCTTTGACCCACCTCATTGGAGGCCGAGAAGTATCACCTTTTTAGTCGGCCTCGCAAGTTGTCGGCCTGCAAGGGTGTCGGCTGTTGAAGGGGAGTGTGATCGACTTGAATGGCAGGTCGAGTGGAGATGTTCTTCATCTCCATCATGTGAGTAGATTGACAAATACAACCTTTTTAGTCAGCCTCGAGAGTTGTCGGCTTGCAAGGATCGAGCGCTGAAGTCGCTTGAGTCGTCCCTCTCCGAATATGGATGATTAGGCATAAGGCGGGACACATGTCAGCTCTTCATTTAGGGATTAGCACTTAGCCATCTTCATGATACAACACTGGCCCCTTTCATTCGAACTCGACAGACCTAGTTCGAGTGAAATTTGAACATTCGACAATTTGGGATATCCGAGGTGCATTTATGAGGAAAGCGACAGGCCGCTGTTCATTTATGAGGAAAGCGACGGGCCGCTGTGTTGATGTGACGTGCTGACGTATGTTGCTGTCCTGGGACTCAGCAGCAAGAATAATGGATAATCCCAAATGATAGCAGAGCTTAGGGCCGTTGTATAAGATGTAGGGGTCCCTTCGCCTCCTTCGGCGGCCGATCCCCTGATAGGATGAGAATTCTGCAAAACTACAACTCGTTATAGGATCGGAGTTGAGTTCTTTAGTGGTTCCTCTGACGATCAAGTCAGTATAGAGCTGTCATAAGGAAAACAAAAGGAGGCTGTCATGCGGTCTCGATTTCGTCTTCTTCTTCTAGAGGACAAGACCATCTCAACCTAACCCACGCCCATCTAACTTCAATCCTGCCCCACAAAACCAATGTCGTCCCCTGTCCTCGCTCCATCCATAACATGTCATGTTATGTATAGAGGTTTGATGCCGTAAAATGGCGTCACATTTTGTTAAACGAGGTAATCATTTTGACGTGACTAGTAGCACGAGTTTCATAAGCTAGCCATCTCTTGATAGCTCATTTAATAAAATAACAAGCTGTCACCTCATACACGTTTTTCCATATATATATATATATATATATATATATATATAGAGAGAGAGAGAGAGAGAGAGAAATATGGGTATGCTTGGTACCAAG
>JBAKGM010000279.1:8605846-8618695 GCA_037177215.1 Asparagus racemosus | reverse complement strand
CAAAACCCACCCCCCCCCTTTGGGTGGGGGGGGGGGGGGGTTGTTTTGGGGGCGGAGGGGAGAAATACTCTCTATTGGGAAGAGAGGAGCATAATGCTTGTAAATGGCAAATAACTACATTGAAGTTTTTTTAAACCTACAATTACAACTATAAATTATAATATTTTCAAACCGAATCAATAATCTGTAACTACATATTAGTTACAATTATAATGACCAAATGAACACCAAGGCTTCATTTATGAAAATACAAACCCAGAAACAGATGCTTGCACAAACGCCTGAAGCCTGACGCATATTCCTTTCCCCCACCTTATATTATATATATAAGGGTGCAAAAAAATATATCCACATTTGAACTAACAGTATGAGTATCCGCTAGGATACATATATGGTTATTAAAACCTATATCTAATAAAATAGGATTCATAAATATATATATTGAAATATCCGATCTATATTCGAAATATGTGAATATATGTTGGTCCTACAATTGCAATAGTTTTACTTCTTAAATTAATGTATTTGAGGCTAATTTTGATGTTCAAGAGATCTAATCTTAGATTTTTCAAATATAATGAACATATTAATGAACTCTTTTGTATGATATGGACTATATTTTTTCTAACTTTTATCTAGATTTCTCATATTCATTTTGTATTCTCATATATATCTGCTTATATATCTGCATGAATATTTATATCTGTATTTGATTTTAGCGAATACCAGGGTACATCAGCATTCGCATCTGTATCTGTTATTGGTAAGTGGATATAAATATGATAAATATCATATCTAAGCCGTATCTGAACTGTTTGCACCTCTAATTATATATAGTTCATCTATAGTAGCATTATCTAATGGTGAGCATTAATCGATCCAAAACAAATAAACCGACCGAAATGTTGTCGGTTCATCGGTTTTAGAATGTGTTCTGGTCTGTTCGATTTGAGAAAATTTCAACCCAAACAAACCGAACAAACCGCTCTCTCAATTTAAAACATACTCTTTCTTTCATTTCATTTGTCAATAAATTTCTTTTTCTTTTTTCCTTTAAATTGTTTATTGTTTCAATTAATTTACATTGTTCTTTTGTCGATCTTTAAACCCATATTTTTCTTTCACTGAGTTTTTTCATATGCATCTTTCTTTTAGGTCGAAATAGATACATTTTTCTTAATTAAACTACTATGAGTCCAAACTAAATAGTCAAAATCGAACCGACCAAACTAATTTATAAAAACTGAACTAATTTCGGTTGGTTCAATTTGATTTCAAATATAGAACAATTTAGTTCAAGTTTAGCAAAACTTTTAAAAACTGACTGAACCAATCGTTTGCTCACCCCTAGGGCACAAGGGTATTGTGCCAGGCAAGCATCATATGCATTGGAAAACTAGTAAAACCTTTTGCTGGGCAAAGAGTGCCGATTCTCCTTTGCTCGTGGACTCGTTTGATTATGAGAACATCATAAGTTTGACTCAAGCAAAGGCAGAGTTGGTCGATGTCTCTTCAATTCGTGACGTAGTAACTTCGGGTGGCTAGTTTCTCTGTTTATGAGGTTTTCAAGCTACTGCTTAAACTTCAATGCAATTTGAAGATAATTCTCTGTGAATAATTAATTTACCTGTACAATATAAGAGAATCTTTTGTCACTTTATGCGTACAAAGTTGGGCACTTCTCTATAATTTGATCAGCATACTCATTCTCAAATTTCTTACTTTACCTTGATCCGAGAATTCATAATCATTCAATTACTAACTATTCAGTGAGCATAATCTATTTAATAGTTTAATGTAGTTTTGATACAATTAGAAATAAAACTTCCATTACAAATTTCCTAACTCTAAAAAGTGAAAAGGGGGTCTCCTGTTTTCAATAGTGCGCTCCACGTCCCAAAGTGCTGCTCACTTTTGATTATATTGCTTTGATCCTGCAACAATTTAAAGCAGACTATTTGCCACAACTTTTTTAAAAAAGTTTTAACAAAAGTACGATCCCTTGCATTTTTTGTGGTAGGAAATTAAGGTATCATACCTGGTACCAATCCAGTGACTTTGAGATTGAAAACTTCCCCAAGTCCTTTCCAAGGGCAAAGAACCCTAAAAAGAATGGTTCATAGTTTGCCAATTATGCTCGCCCACAGAAAACATTTACAGTGAAGATATTAATGTATTCACAAGATAACCCGTCCTTTTGTTAGCTTAGATTAGGTTTGCCATTGTCATCAAAGCTTGGAAAGCCAATGAAAATAGTAAAATCAAGTACCACAAGCTCCCCATCTTCTCTTTATGTCCCTGATTCATGAAATGTTAAAACCATTAGCTTATATTATCCTGAAAGTAGTTGTAGTATGAACAAGGGGACTAGAAAAGTCCAACTAAACAGATTCACATGCTTTTCAATTGATTGGTGCTTTTCAATTTAAAAATTATCTTCAAAATTGAGGGCAAAAGAGAAATATTACCTGAGTTTCAGAAGGGAAAATGTTAGTGCTAATAAAAAAAGTTCAGGGGATATAAACTAAGCCTCACAGTACATGATACTCAATCTTATACCTTAGGTGCAGAGGAAGTGAGTGATGAAACCGATGCCGTAGACGTTCTCAACGTCGCCAGCCCGACATTATACGCCATCGTACCGTCGGGCTTATAAAGCCCATAATTCCTCTCTGAAGTCGGGCCGGGCTTCAAATCCTCATTGAACAGAGCAAACAAGTAAACCTCTAGCCTTTGCTTAGGCCTCAGAGGGGTCCCTTGCCCTTGCAATTGCCTTAACAACAAATTCCTGTTGTACGCCCTAGCATTCTCCGTGCTCGCCCCGTACTCATTGGTGTCGCCCTTCGACGGCCACCCGGTCTCCGATACCCTGATCTCAATCTCACCAAATCCCAATCGGGCCACCGCGAACATAACCGCATCCACTTGCGCGTACAACATGTTGTCATAGTGCAATTTTGTATAGGGGTCTGTCATTCCAACGTTAGGATTGCCTAGCACATAGTCTAATTGGATGTGGGTTGGGTTGTCTTTGTACGCGAAGTACGGGTACGCGTTGATCCAAAACGGGGAATTCGTCTGGGCGAGAAACTTCAGAAATGGCGCCATTAGGTTAACTAGTTCGGGTTTGAATGACCCGAGAGAGGGTGGGTAAGAATTTTGCAGCACGGCTAGTGAATTTGCACTTGAAACGTGGATGGTTGAGTCTAGTCCGAGCCGGACTAGCGCTTGGTGGATAGCCTGCATGGCGGGTACAAGATCCGACATGAGATTTTGGCTGTCGTCGTCGGTGTAGATTTCGTTTCCGACGGCGATTCCGGTGATTTTTGTGGAGGGGACGTAGGGTTTGATGTTGGTGTTGACCCATTGAACGGCTTGGTTCGGGTCGGATGCGAGTTGGGTGACAGCTTCGTTAGGGACGGTGACGATGAGCTCGACGCTCGAGTTTGCGAATGCGGCTAGGACTTGCGGGTTCGTGTCGTAGATCCGAGTCTTGGTGATCTTGAGAGAGGAGAGGAGGAGATAGACTCGTTCGGGTGAGGGGAGGTTGTTGGCTACTTGGCCGTAGTTGATGCCTAGAGTTGAGCCTTGTTGAATGAGCCCCAATTCTGCAAAGACCAAAGCATTGTTGTGTTAATATTAAGACACATCTGTAATTTTGTAATTGTAATTCTATCACAATTTTTTTTAAAATTTTTTTTGATGCTTCATGGATGGCGAACATGTCCTTGAGTTTCATTTCTTATTTGCAATTATATTTTAGTTGGGTTAATTGAGGATAGAGTTTTTGTAATGATGCCCTAGACCCATTGTAGTTGTATTCTTGTGGACACACTTGAGTGCAATATTTTTGACTTTTAAGCTCAAGAGATCTATTGGCTAAAAAAAACAATATTCTCCTTCTCTAAGGATAAAAGAGTCAAGAAAAAAGGTTCACCCACAACATCTATCTACAACTATAGAACTATAAGGGGGTATATTAACAATTGGGCAAAAGTAGTATAGTTTATTCGTAATTAACCATATTAGGACTTTTTTGTCATCCGAGAACAGAACGGTTGTAGGACTCTTTTTGTCATCTGGGAACAGAACGGTTGAGTTCTTAATTTTTTTGTGTCAATGCATAATGAGAGATTTTAAAATGATATCAGAGCAATCCAGTTTCAAATACCACGAGATACACATTTAAAGAGTTTATAGAAAAAGGTAATGTAGAATAAACAAGTTAGATTCTAGCCCGAAAAATTTTGCTAAATGGAAACCCAAATATGCCACTTATATTAAGAACGTGTACCTGAGGAGAGAAGACTGAGCACAAGAAGAATGGGAAGAATCCTCGATTTCAAGAAGATGAAGGCATCCATCACAAGAAGGGGGGAGAGAGATAACAAGAGATCCGTGAGCTTTTAAAGGAATGAGAATGTGGATGGAAAGAAGAGGTGGAAGTAGGCCACCCAATTCTTTTCTTTACTTGTATGAGAGTTTGGTGAGAGAGAGGGAAGGGAGAAGAAGCCTTTGCCTTGCCCATGCTTCTTTAATGAACTAGAATTGAGTTTAATTAATATGTATGTGGTTGCTTTAATGGCATCATCAATTGGTAGTGCTTGACCCGTGCCGAGGACAACTTTCTAGTTAGCGTTGGTTATCTTTACAACGACGCTATCTTGTGTCTTCATTCGGCCTCTCAAGAATAATTCGTCCCTAAGTCTAAAGTTATGCATTGAATGTATTGTTCGCATAATTTTAGCGTTATCAAGAGAAAATGTAGTGTTAGGGGCGAAAGGTTTGCTCGTATAATTTTAGCATTATCAAGAGACAATGTAGTGTTACGGGCCAAAGTTGCACATGTATCCTTTGTGCGAGTCCTACGTGCCCTATGATCTCTATGGACATGATGGTCGAGTAAAGCTCAAGACTTCCACATGGGGGTCATAGCCTCTACTAGCTTTTTTTAATAAGGGGAAATAATTAGATGGTAACTCTTAAATTTTGCATACCAATCATTTTCAGTTTTTAGCAAAAGGTGGCCTACTAGTTTAAAATCCTCTTTCAATCTTCTCGTATTTCATGCCTTTGAGTCTGCTTTCCTTTCTAAGGAGAAAGATAATCAATAATGTTGGGAATATCTCGCATCCAATAATGTTAGATAGATGCAAGGTTAAGTATGTTTGGACTAACTCAAATAGGATTATTTCTTTTTGAGTCAATTAAGTCTAAATATATTATTCTAATCTATATCAGTTAATGGGCCTTTCAAACCCAACAAATTAGTATCAAAGCTGTTTCATTGATGAACACTTGGATGCTAGCAATTCGTTTTGAGTCATGGTGTAACTTGGTCTAGCATATGCTATCACACGTGCCTCTGTGTGACACTATTTCTCTACTAGTACGTGTTTGAGAAGCTATATCTATTAGTCATCTATTCTACTGCTCTAGGCTAGAGCTGGACTCAAATTGATGCTGAGGCAATTGTTGATGCCTTTTGGTACAAATCGGATCGAGTGAAGCTCAGGCGATCAAAGAAAAGAGGGTGATTTTTAGCCAGATTTTGATGTGCAACTTCAACGAACCGTAGTTTTTTATTTCCCGCATAGAGTTGCTATTGCTATAGATTTTGGACAGCTCGAGAGGTGCTCTACAAGTCGAATAGCTTTATCGTTCTAACTGAGTTTTAGGGTCAAAGGAAATCGTCTTCAGGCTCAAACTGCGCGTTGAAGAGTTTTGGTCTAATTAATCTAGTTTCTAGTTCTTATAAAACGTCTTTTATTTATAGGAAGTCTATTTGTTTTAGGAAAGATTATGTTAGTACTTTTCTTTGTTTTATTCTCTATATCAGGGGAACAAATATTTGGGACTCTTTAGATTTGTTGTTATTATTTCAAAAAGTTTTCTATTAGTAGGGTTTTCTAGGGTTTGTGACGTTTTGCTCGTACGAGAACGAGTAGCTATCTTCTTTGATTACGTTTCCGCTACATCACAAATAGATCCAAACTATGATGAAGATTTGTTAAAAATGTCTAATATCAATTCGATCTACTTGTGTGTTTAGATTAGTAAAGACAAAGAATTTTGTTCCACATTAGGGGAGAAAAACGATTAGATGAATAGAATTTTCTGCTTAAAATTCGATATAACCTCTGCTTTCTTTTCATTTATCTATTAAACTTTGTCTCTGTTTGCAATATATTAGATAAATTCATTAGTTTCATTTATTTCTTCTATTATTAATCTAGAAGTGGATCAATGACCCTTGTTCTGAGAGAGAATATAAGATCATTAATGAACAGATGCAAATCTCATTTGATTCCCTCTGATCCCATCTAAATCTCTTTTGCTGTTTGTAGACCACCCATTACACTGTCCTTAACTTCTAAGTCATTTAAATCAAACCCACGCACATGCTAAACATTATCTTAATTTTTCTAAGCACTAGCCATTATCATTTGCTCATACTTCAAATTGAAAGTTGGGACAAAGCCGAGCTGTTTGAGGCAGAAAACTACTGCTTTGTTGATTCTGACTCAGCCCAGGGCCAATATCTGAGTCAGATATTGACTATGATTTCAAATTTTGGTTAGCATAAAATTTGTATGCGCCCCATTATGATAAAAAAGAACTATAAACAGAAGTATGCATGATAATGATGACTTGCTTATTTAATAGATGAGTCATGAGTTTCTAGAAATTTTTACAGGTCCTTGGTGACATGATGGGTTGCTATGTATAATGTAGAGTTAGCACAGATTATACCAGCTAATTATCAACCAATTTTGGTCCTTTTGATCACTAGTGCAGTGAGGAAATATACCCATTATATGATTGTCTAATATATGCAACCAAGGATATATATATATATATACTTAGTTCTGTCCACATCCTATTGTTAAAAATGGAAGAATATTTCTATATGGTTTTATAATAGTATTGGACAAGATCAAACTAATGGATTTTAAAGATTGAGAAGAAAAATTAATAATATTGTAAATTGCAAGAAAAAAACCCAAATATTTAGACATGTTATATATAGAAAAAGCAAAATGGCATACTGTGGTGAGAAAAATAAAGTCTAATACTAGTGACTTTATATATCAGAAATAAATGGCACGTAGTCATACCAGAGCTATTGTAAATGTTGTGCATCGGCCTTCTTAGTTAACTTGTTTCGTTATTTCTCATTAAAAAAGATGAATTATGTGAGGAGCTTCACATAAGGAGTCAAAATAATAATATAATTATTACTAATAAAAGAGAGAGAAAATCACATGGAACATACTAATTAACGAAGTATCGATTGCTCCTTGATCGACCAAATGTCGCTATACCTCCATGTTTTTGTGACCATCATGTCCTAGTCAGAGAATCATACACCAAACTTTCCTTGATTTCACCAAAAGAAAAGAAAAGAAAAGCCTAGTACCAACCGCTAAACAAAATCTACTCATCCCTTTAAGGAATGTTCAAGCACAAAATTCATTCAAACCTTTTTACTTGATCTAAACCTTTTCTCTTCATCATATCACCATTTAGATTCCACATTGCATTAAAGAGAAAAGACTAGTCAAGCCCTAGAAAATACATGAAGGAAAAAGTGACAAAGGGGTTAAAAATTGAGTTGGATAAGGAATGGATTACGTGGTGACTGTGACACGACTAATAATATATTTCGTGCATCTTACCCTCTTTTTCCTCCACCTTTTATCGCCCTTTTCGGTGAAGCCTTCGCCCTGTGAAAAAGGGGTGAGGATGAAGAAGAAAACGTCTGGTTTGTGTTCAAAGGTAGAAAAAGAGATGGATGCCATATACAATCAAAAGAAATTATGGTTAATTGCACGTGGAACCCCCTACTATGTTAGGTTTGTGTAAAACTCACTATCCATGTTGTTTCATTGTTGTAGATTTGTTAGAATAGGATTCAAAGTAGGGTTGGCTCTGATACCATGTGAAAATCCCTCTTAACCATTATATCAAAAACTCTAAAGTTATGATAAGATTTGAGAATTATTGTTTTATATTCTAATAAGATTGACGCCTTGTGTTAAATTCTTTTTAGTTCTTTTTCACTTGGATAGACTCATTAATTTCTCCAAGGGACAATATCTCCCAAAATTCAGCAAGGGTAAAAGAGTCAAAAAAAATTTAACTCAAGCATCTATCTGCAACAATAAAGTACAAGGTGCAAGTGCCAAACGTCTATACTAGAGGGGTTCTAAGTGAAATTAACCCAAGAAAATAAAAAAGAAAAAGGTCAAAACGAGAAAGTTGGCTGGTGTTTTGGCAATGACGCATTTGATGTAAAATGTGGGCCAAGGTTGGCCTCTATGACAGACATTTGTTAATTGTTATGTTCAAAAGCCCCAAGATATGGGAAAGGTGAGCAAGTTTTTGTTAATAGTTTGCCAGTGCGATCTACATCACCCATCTTGATGACTTTGAATGGTTAAGGAAGTTTGGGAGTTTTTTAGGATATGGCTAACCATTTTAATTGGTACACGTTGCAGCTTGCAGTGCATAATGCAGTACTTTCGTACGTACAATGTGATACTCGGAAAGCATAACACAAAAATAATAGTGTTAATTGCGGCTAGACCCCTATGGTACTGTAAATCTACAATAAGTTAGCTTTTAAGTCTCATTTAGAAAAATAGTATGCTCAATTATTTTTGAAAAACTAGCTCATAAGATCACCTAAATAAGATAGATTAATTAAGTAAATTACTACTCTGCTCATATAGTCTTTGTAAGAAATTTATCATAAGAGCGAAATTGAAAGCTAACATAGCATAAAAGCTTGATAATATAAGCTCCCCCAACCACCTTCTAATGTCAAGTCTTCAAAATTGTTGCATGATTTAGCGTGCTTGACTTACCTTCTAATTCATAGTATTTTATAATCGTACATTGATTTGATCAAAGTGAGATGTTCTAAGGGGGCAGTTTGTTGTTTCATATTGAAGGAGATGTTTTAAAGGGGTAGTTTGTAGATTTTTTTTAGGTGGTTGTTTACAACATTTTGGATTTTAGGAGTCTGTTTATATTTCTTAGGTGGTTGTCTTAATTTCAAAATTGTCTAGGGTGTTGGTTGTAATTTTCAGATCGTAGGGGGTTGTCTACAATTTTTAAATTTTTATAGTGTTGTTTGCAGTTTTTTTTTTTTGGGGCGGGGGCAATATGTAATCTTTAAAATTTTCAAGGGTTCCTTATAACTTTTTACTTTTAGGTTATTTTGCAATTCTAAAATGTTTCTGTTTGAGCAAAACATTCATGTTTTTCAAATTTAAGCGGTAATTAGAAAATTTCTAGATTTGGGAGGGGTAATCTGCAAAAAGGGATGAAGTAATATATATGCAAAAAGTTCTTTTTCTGAGTGTTATTGGCCTTGAGGGTAGTTTACAATTATGGGGTAGGGATTAAGTGCAAAAAAACAAAACATTATGGTAGACTCTCAAATTCCCAAACTCACAGGGGGTTAGTGAGAGTTTTAAAGATTGAGGGTTACTCTCGCCAAATGCCTAAGCTCTTTGAGGGTTAATGAAGTTTACTTTATAGAAAATAGGAGAACCTCTAGGGTTTAATATAAGAAAACCGAGAGTTTGACGCGCTGACTTAGATCATTGAAAGAAATTAAAAGAAGAAACACCTACATAAGCTTCAACGCGGCCCAGTCCATCCCAAATCTCATTTGGACTTGGTGACAACCTGCGCTTCCCAATTCATTCTAGTTCTAAATCTTCAAGGACTAGGAATTTTAGGTCAAAACTGATGACTCCTTTATGAACTCAATATTTCATCCATGCATGAAATAACCCGATTTCATGTAGGAGAGGGATTTCTTCGAGACTATAAATAAGTCCCTTTTCCACCCAATTTATGCGTTAGAAACAGAAATTTATTTCTCAATTTAATTACTCTCCTCCTTCATCACCAATTTTTTGTTGTTGAGTATAGATTGCTGTATGAATTGCTTATCGCCCCCCGTATTTTGTGATTCGTATACTTGTTTACATCTTGAATAACAACACCAATAATAGTTGAAAACAATGAAAGGCCGAAGGCATCAAATACTTGGATGGAATGGACTATTAACTTGAATTTGGTCACTGAGTTTAATTTGACTCTCTATTGTTCAACAAATTGCTTGATTTGGGAGTGGCAAATAAGTTTTTGTTTACTTATTATTTAGCCTGCTTCTTGGTTTTTTTAATCGCGCATTTAGAGCATATAAGAATCAAATCCAAATCCTCACCAAGCGAGCGACACGGATTTGCCGTGTGATGTACCGGGCCACCCTCATTATTTAGCATGCTGGGTTGGTCTACTTTTTAATAAAGTAATTATTATCAAATAAAGCAACTTGTCCCCAAAAAGAAAGTGATTTATGATAACATGAAAAGTTTTCACAAACCAGACAATTAGGCAGAATGTAAGCAAAGCACTTCTCTGCCATAAGATAATAGTTAGACAGTAAACAGGCCTTTGGACTTGAAGCCTAAAACCAAGCACATATAAAACCCCACCTACTTGGAGGGTTCTCTGTCGGACACATGCTACGGACACGTGTCTGAATCTTAACCGTTATACGACTTAAAATAAGAATTTCTGAAATAGGGTTTGGAACTTGCATTGAAAATCACTTTCCCTTGATATTTGAAATACATCAGATATTCTCGACAGAGCCTCAGGTGAGTGATTTTAATTTTTTTTGTCCGTTACTGTTCTTTTGTTAAGTTTTCTTTTTTTCCCCTCTAAACTATTTTCCATGTGCTTTTATATTGCTTTAGTTGTGACCCTCTGTATTACTTGTCAGATATGAAAAACTTTTATCCTTTTTTTTTTCCCTAATTACATCGACCTTTTCCTTATTAGTTCTAGCTCTTGATTCCTAAGGGTTTAAATTAAAGATCCCCAAACTCCATAACGTAGTTCCATAATGGGTGTTTGTCCAGATTTGTTTTCTTTTTATTGTTTCTAAATCTTATGATATAATTTACTTGTGATGACGTTTGAACATAATTATTTTCGAAAATGACAATGAATTTTACAAAAATTAAAGAGAACTTTTGGATTTTGGATTTTGGCTGTTTTTAGAATTAAATTTGAATTTTGGTTTGTTTGAAAAGATTTTTCTTTCTTACTTATATTAGAAATGATAACAATTGTATATATGAAAGCGAAAAGTTAAGATTGAGAAGGTGGTTGTGGGAAGGATGCAAATCCCAGAAAAAATGTTCAAACCAACATAGTATGTGGAAAAAAATGTCATAGTAATATTGTTTTATCTAAAGTATATTTATTTTTATCCCTGATCTTTTATGTTTTGCTTTACTTGACAAGCTCAGCCATTCCTTTATCACTCTACACTACTGTCATATGCACATAAATTCTGTAGTATAAATAACATTTTCTACCAAATTGTTCTTTTGGAACATTGTTGAACATTAGTTCGTTTCATGTAGAACAAGTTACAGATAAAGCAATTTCAACTTTTTTTAGATTTTGATTATTTTTCTTTCTTAATTTAGGAGTTAGTGTTTGCCAATTCTCTCTCCTCGATTTTAGGAATCATGTAATCTTAGACTTAGAAAAAAATTAAATTTCAACAAGATATGCGATCTTAGATAGAAGAATGCCTTTTATTTAAAGCAATTATTTAATCCTAGACAAGCAGCTTTGCTTCAAAAAAATCCTAGACAAGTAGCTTTTTCTTCCATAATGTAATTATTCTAAAATATCATTAGAATGTGCGTTATTATATGGTACTATTTTGCATCTTGTCTTACTAATTTCTTAGTCTACTGCTTATTATTTCTTTTTTAATTATATTTTGTATTTTATTTTTTTAAGGAATTTTATAAATGGGTACATTTGGTGGACTCCCCGTGGATATTCTGCAATTAATTGCTGAAAAACTAGTTGATCATGTAGATGTTCTCCGGTTTGGTGCTGTTTGTAGGCAATTCAGTTCTATTGTTACGGATAATCTCCACCGGCTTCCACTAAGTCTACCATTGTGTCTTTGCATCCTACCTAGCAAACCCCCTTCCCTCCCATTGCTAATGCAGTGTAGTGATAATGAGGGAGCAAAAACAAACTTTTTTTCTATTTACAACCAAAGAAATCATGAGGAGCTTCTCATGCTAGAAATAGGAAACAAGTAGTTTGCCGGATCCTCTCATGGTTGGTTGTGCACGGTGGATATCCAAGGCCGAGGTATTCAGCTAGTAAATCCATTAACAAGGGCCCAAATCCCTCTCCCATCTCTCGATGCGTTCCAACATCCTAATGGTGGTTTCAAAATATACAACTTCAATGATTTCGTGTTTGTCAAGAAGGTTGTTATATTGTCAAATCCTTCAAATAAGAGGAGAAATTCAAATGACGATGATGACTGCATGTTAGCCATGGCAATCATCTCCAATTTCCACTACTACAAAAGCTCCTTATAGCAATGGTTAATTGATTAAACTGTTGCTATTAAGGCTTATTGATACGGTCATTGTAAAATTTGATTTTTTCTTTCTATTTGAAACAGTTGCCAACTATATCTCAATTAAATTAAAAGAAAAAAATAGATATTTCTATTAAAATTAGGGTGGGAAACTAAATGGGTAGGGACCAAATAAAACCGGGAAACAAAAATTAGGAGGCGCTATTTTTTCTTCTCTTCCAACATCTTCTCTCCTCTGATATTAATAAACCCTTCCCCTCACCATCTCCAGATCACGATCGAACCCAAAATCCTCCTTTCCGCTGTCAAAAGCTCAAATCGACCTCCGATCTCACCTCTCAAAAATCTCCGCACGATCGAACCCAAAAATCTCCGCTCTCAAGATCTCAATCGACGTCCGA
>JBAKGM010000279.1:8581009-8591856 GCA_037177215.1 Asparagus racemosus | reverse complement strand
TAACTGTAATTCGACCCATCATTTTTCGGTTATTACTCTTAATTTTTAATATGTAAGATCATGACTGAAACATATGCTCAAGTATACTTCAAGCTTTCGTCCGTGTATATATAGACGATTCATGTACACGAGTGACTTTGATGGATGATTTTCAGTTCATGTACTTGACGGGGTACATGTTGTTTTATAAAGTAGCATAGATTTGTTGATATTGTTTTCCTGCATGTTTTCTGTAGTCAGAAGATTAGACGATTAAATCCTCTGGACTGAAGCTTTTGAATGCATTAAACTTGAATAATATTATGTGCATTAAAAAAAAAAACCTTTTGTGATAGACGATTCCAGGGCTGCAGGAACTCTGGTACTTGAATATTGGAATGGTGGAGGGTCGTCGTTGAATGAACACAAGCAGAATAATAACAGATGGAGGAGAAATGTATAGAAATAGTTAGATTATAGATGGCTTTGTTTAGGATAGATTAGATTAAATAATCATTATACAGTCACAGGTGTAATAGCTTAAGCAATCGAACAATCTCAAATTGCTTCCAGAGGAAATGCATTTATGTTTGTCTAATAGATTTCCGATATTTAGGCATTATACTATGTTGATTAATAATCTATATGGGGAATATGTAATTCTTGCTTTGAGTATTAGTTTGTGCTCTGTGGAAATTTTGTTTCTTCTCAGATACATGTTCTTAAGCATTTATTATGTTCCTATTAAACTGTACTAGAAATATCCTTGACTTTCAACCCGGCATACTTTAGTTATCGTGGTAACTGTCTTTCTCAATTTATGAAGCATATTGTAAGGGCACAACTATGCAAGTGACAGTAACTAGTATCGATAAAATTAGCAAGGTACACTGTAGCTTGGCTGGATTTGTGAGTCAGGAAGGTCGGAAAGTTTGTGCAAGCAATGACAGTGTACAACAGAGAATAACTGCTTTCTGGTTATGAAGGGTGTACGCGTTTGTGTCAACTATTTTAGGGTTATGTTAAAAGCAGAGAATCATAAGTATCATGGATTGAAGTTTTAGATGAATGTGAAGCACTTTCTATGGCACTACCAATAGATGAGGCCTGCATGGAATACTTTGATGAATGGTTCATGGTTATCAGCGTGCAATTACTGGAGTATTCTCATTGCATAATTCAAGTCGCACAACTTGGAAATCAGGGTTATGGAATGGTTTAGGTTATGTGTGATGCAGTTGTTCAATTTTTTCAACCGGAAGTTATTTCGTCCAAGGTAAAGTCTTTGTTACTTGACCCATGTTACTTCAGGGGATAATCATTCTGCCAGGCCACAATCAAAACTTCCAATTGCTTGTGCGTTTTAACAACTTACAGGCTTATGTCAAGTTTGTTCCTCTCCTATAGATGTGGGTAGTGGCGGATCCAGAAAATTTTTCTTGGTGGGCGGACTACAAGTATCTATTTACAGAAATAAATAGAATTCAATTCGGAGATGTATAGCTTGTGATATGAATGTTTTTACAAGACAATGTCAAAACAATTAGCAGTAGGCGGGAAAAATGCATAGAGGCCGAATCTTACACGATCAATAACTTTTGACTTGTTTATCGAAATCGCTATTATAATATGTTTTTAGAAAATTCTCATTATAGATCATCAGAATTGCTATTATAATATGTTTTTAGAAAATTCTCATTATGATCTATAAAAGTAAGATCTCCATGGGTGCGGCTGCCCATCCCGGGCACCACTTGGATCATGTGGGGGGAAACAAAGAGGTTTTATTGCACATGCTTTTAATTTTAATGTTCCATCTTTTGTTTAACAATAAGTGCCTATTGTTTCTTATTTTCATTTTTTATGGTTTCGCAGACTACATGGAGTTATAATCTTTCATACGCTTCCAAGAGTCCTTTTGTGGCGGCCGCAGCTGTGATCTAATTCCAGAAGAATCAATAAGTATCTTTATCCTCAATTATGTCGATAACAAAGATTTGCTGTTATTTGTACGATATAGGTTGGCAGATACTCAACAATAATCCCTTTGGTGTCATGTCACTTTTATCTTTCGTGTTTTTTATCTTTCACTTGTGCTCTGCTAAATTTGACATCTATACACAGATTATCGAGCTCTTATTTCAAACTCATGATATCACATAGTTTCTTTTCTAGTACTGGAATTTATGTACTCCTCAGATTGTAATCTCTTTTGGTGATGAGAGAGCTCCATAATTATACCACTAGATTGTGGTTCTTATATATTTATTTTATTTTATAAAAACTTATTTGTATTTATTGTTGTCATCTTGAACTGTAATCTTTATGTGTCAGAAAACAACGGAGTTGATTCCAACTCGATTATTGCTTTCGTGGTAACCTGTTGCTCTGTTTGGTAGCGCCAACAGATTAATGATACTTAAATCTTTTGAAGGGATAAGCATAACTATAATATCTTGATTTAGTAGGTGAATATACAAATGAGTAATCAATACCAAAGTGCACAGCTGGTGACACTAGGAATTTCTTAAATAAAAGTAAGGGTTATTGCAAACAAACCCTCTGTATTATCATTCAATTGCAAAGAGACTTCTTGTAATTCTATTTATTGCGAATAGACTTTCTATAATTCTACTTGTTACGAATTAAACCCTCTGTGGTATTAGTCCAAGTGTGAATATACCTGCTTAATGAACTTTTTTTATTTTTTAAAAGTCAAAAAAAATTTTAGATTTTAGAAGTTTAAAAAAAAATCACTCGGGGGGTCTATTCATAACAAGTAAAAATTACGAGAAGTCTATTCCCAACAAATAGAATTACTAGAGTATTTTTGCAGTTGGATGATACTAAGAGGGTTCTGTTCACAATTAGCCTTAAAGTAAATTGATAATATCGTATCAGTGGGAGTCTTACCCCCGCTGAGGTTAAAGCCAGCTAATTGCCAACCTACATAAAGAAAAGCGCTAGCGCCTAGATTTTAAGATACAAAATATTGTGCCCATTATTGAACATAGCCAAATTGGATGCCAATGGGTGACATGAACCCAGATGTCAAGTTGACAGAGATGCCTTTGTTTGACTACACTTTAGGCTCATCTCTATCTTCAGAGACCCATTGATTGACCCTTGATGTGAACATTCCCCCCCAATCATTCTCTCCCCCGCTAGATTCTTCCCCCTCCCTCTATATATAACATTAACACACACAGTTTCAGTAGCGGGTGTCTCACTCGCCCAATCATGTCTGGTTTCCTATGGACGTTGATAGTCATGCTATCTGTTCTGACGACGGTCAGAACAGTCGAGAGCCACACGAAGACGGACTGCGGTGTGGCGCAGACGGCGTTCGGGATGTGCGTGCCGTACGTGATGGGCGACGAGCACGAGGTCTCCTCGAGTTGTTGCGCGGCGGTGAAGTCCGTTGAGGAGCTCTCGTCGATGACCTCGATGGGGAAGAGGGGCATGTGTGATTGCTTGAGGACGATGATGGCGAAAGTGGGGAGAATAGATGGTCGCCGAGCGTCTGGGCTCGCCGGGAAGTGTGGGGTTAGGACCAGTGTTATACCCACTAGCCTCCGGTTCCGTTGCTTTGAGTAATCTCTCTCTTTACGCTGTCTTTTGGTTGCTTGATATGAGCACATTAGTTTTGTCTAGTATTTTCAAGGAGTTTTGTCGCTGTTTAAAAATTTTGTGGATTTCTCCACTAATTAGTTTATTTATTTATTTACTTCAATTTAGAGTACAAATTTTATCAAAATATTATGTACACAAGTGGAGTATTATAAACTAATAAAAAAGCAATTGAAGTTTTCAAACTGTTTTGGGGAGTGTGTAGCTGAATTAGTAAACTGCCTATAAATAGTAATTAAAGGTCTCAGATTTGACTTTCCTGAAAGTATTTATATGAATTTAATTTTTTAAAATATCTGAGGTCATACGCGGAGGGGTGCCCTTTAGCCACGTTTAGGGTTTGGTACTCACGGTCTAAAGGATCATAGGAAAATTCCCTCATCCAAGAAAAAAACAATTCAAGTTTTCACACTGTCTTTCTCTGTTTGAATGCAAGTGTTTTGTTGAACTGTCACTGATTTTGCAGAACTAATTCTTAGTTGCTGGTTTCCCGCCGTGATGGGGACTCTCTTTGTTTGTTGCAGGCTTGCATGAGTAGGCAGTTGCAAAGGGACACACTGCGTAAATAAATAAAAACAGAGGGTGTGACTGCACGTGCGGAGACACGTGTGTTTGTATGTATACTGTACATATTTATCTACTTCATATGTCTATGTCAGGTTGTAATTTTATCGTGGTTGTCCAATGTGAACATCTTAGGGTGTGTTTAGTTAGGAAGAGTTAGAACAATAAATGTGGTTGATGTTTCGGTTCATGGGACTGTAACACGTTTAAGTTTTAAGTGTTGCTTCAAGACCTCTATTTTTAGTTTAGTTTGTTATTGTATTACCTTTTCGATATTGCAACAATAACTAACTAAATAACACTTTTAAATTTTAGATGTAATTGAAACAACATGAAGCTCCAATTACATCTAACCAAACATACCCTTATATTTTTGGTAGCGGACGTGTTCACCTGTTCATTGCGTCGAAGTTTTAAGATTATGATTTGAAAGTTTGAATTTTTGTTGAAAGTCGAAACAAGCTTTGGTTTCTTCAAAACTAATAATTCACATCACAAATTTTGTCAATGTTTTTACTTTTAATAAACCAACAAGTTGTTGAGATGATTAATATGTGAGTATAGTTTCACATCGGATAAGATAAAAAAGAGTGATGAGTTTAAATAGGAGTTTGGGTTAATACCTAATAGCTATAGCTTTTGGGTGAAAATTGATTCCTAGTTTCTGTTTAATGCCCATCAACTCTAGATTGAGCCCGATTTTTCCCCCAACAAATGGTATCGCGGCTAAAATTATAGTCCAAGTAATTTAGAGAGAGAGAGAGAGAGAGAGAGAATTTTTTTAAAAGATGAAATTCTATGTGAAGCCCGAAGGTGTCGAGAGAATTTACAGATGCTCGTAGGAGTGATATAGTCTGGCTAGCCACCATAACTGAAGTGGTGGAAGATCCTGCTTATGTTTGATAGTCATATGTTGAATACATGGTCTGGTTAGCTCACACGTGAAGTGGTTTAAGAGTTGGTGAATTGGTTAGCCCACGAGTGAAGTGGTGCGGAAGTTAGTGAATCTCATAGAAAATTGAATTATAGTTGAATTGAGCTATACTCACAAATTAAGTGGGAGTTGTTGTGGTGATTAATATATGAGTATAGTCTCACATTGAATAAGATGAAGAAAAAAAAAAGTGATGAGTTAAAATAGGAGTTTGGCTCAATATTTATTAGATATAGCTTTTAGGTTAAAATTTATTCTTAATTTCTGTCAAATATTTAGTTATCTCTTAATATTAAGTAAGATGATTTATTGTTTAATGGAATTGTATACTTTCATGACCAGTGCATAAACGTGGATTTATGTTGTATATACATTCGCGCGAGAGATAGAGATAATTAAGCTAGATTCCTATTGACTTCGAAAATCCCTTTTTCACGTGATCAATCTTTCACACGGGCCCGCACATACTTTTCCCTACTTCCGAGTTGTTTTGGTCTCTTGAGGAGGGGAAAAACTTTTCGGAAGCAGAGAGGTACGACGTAGGTGTCACAGTAGCATTTAAACAAGTAGAAATAGCTTTCAAGAGAAATAAATAATTTTTTTCGAAAGTAACAAAAAAATACTCTATTTTCTTTTATTTACCCACTTTATAACTGCTTTTGTACAAACAAACAAGCATTAGTCAGACAATTTGTTTCAGATTACAGATCAACTGGACTAGCGTCCATTTCAACTATTAGTTCATATTTAATAGATTAGGCCCATTTTATCCATTCATGGTCCATTTAAATTGTTGGCTTATAGTAAATAAGCGAGTGCTTATTTCATGGCCTATTAGACTTGCCTTGGCCATTATTATAGCTCTTAGAAGTTTGAGAATGTAAATTTGGGCTTGCCTAGGACAAAAAACAGAACCACAAAAGCTCAACTGAGTTTTATGAAATATTTGCGGAGTATCATTTAGATTCTTAATGTTTGAGAATTATTAGTGAGGGCCCTAATGTCAACTTAGATCCTTTTTACGAACTTTGGGTAAATTTGGCTAACGTGATGGTGATGTGGCACTATCATGATAGCAAACAAATTAGTAAATTTCTTCTACCACATCAACAAAAATAGTCAAATTATAAGCTTGTATTAAACTTAGAATTTAACTAATTTTTTAAATATGGAAGTGGCATGGCAAGACCATGTCTTACCAAGTCAGCAAGATTTAATAGATTTTATAAAAAGGACCTTGCTTAGTGACTCAGTGATGAATTCCAAATATTAAGAACCCATATAATATTTGATCAAATACATCACGGGATATTGTTGGATCCTAGGGGTGTTGAGTTCACCAGCAGATGACCAGACCCCTCACGTCTTCATGCACGCCAACGCAAATGAGAAGCCATGAAATCCTCATCCCCCACCTTCCCTCACCTCCATCACAACCTCATGATGCATTCACTCTCTCGTCCACCATCTATAAATCATACGCTCACTCATTAAATTAGTTAGTTAATTAAATCCCAACCCTCTCATTCGGCATCATCCTTATCAATCATTTCAATCTCCATGGCTCTCCTCCGCCGTCGCCTCCTCCTACTACTCCTCCTCTCCGCAATCGCTTTCTCACCGTCCCAATCCATGACCCCGACGTGCAAGCTGGTGGCACGTATGATAACACCGTGCGTCGCCTACTTGGCCGACAGGGCCTGGGCCCCGTACGGCCCATGCTGCAGCGGCGTGGCAGCCCTGAACGAGACCGCGTCGATGGGCTCCGTGGCGGACCGAGTTGCCGTCTGCAACTGCATCAAGTCCATTGCCCCTAGGCTCCCCATGGTTGATCTCAACCGTGCTGCGGTGTTACCCCGCACGTGTGGGCTCAATCTTAATCTCACTCTCTCCCCCACCACCGACTGTGACAGGTATGATAATTAGGTAGTTGACGTCCAATTCGAATTCTCTCTCCGTTATTTGTATTTGTGTGTGACGCTTGCAAAAAAGGTCTCCTAATAATATTTTACTATTTCGCAACAAAAAAAAAATGAAAAAAAGAAAAAAGAAAAGAAACCTTAATTTTTGTAGTACGTATTGAAGATACATACAAATAGCATTAAGATAACTCCATCAAGGTTTAGACAAATTACGGGTAATAAGCGCCAAAACTGCTAATATAGGGGTGTATCTGCAATTAGCATATTAAGCAAGTGATTTTCTTTAACGTTTTCACTCAATTAATATCATGATGTTTTGTCAATTATTGCAGCTTTGTGTCGCCATGAGATGAAGGCCGCTGGGGATCATCGAGTTGGAGGAACAGAGTAACGGTTACTAGTGTATTAGGAAGTCAATTAGAGGAAATAATTGTAATGCGTAGGGCGATGCTAGCCAGGAGAGTGTTTTATCTTGAATTTGTGTAATAATAATCAGTGCCTTGTGCCATTTTAGCTTGACTACATTGTTTCTTTATGAATTTTGTTTCCTAACACTGTTCCCCTTTCTGCCGAGATTGTCATAATGTGAAAATAAATTGGACAAAGATGAGATGAGCCAAACAAAAATTAACCAAAATGAAATGTTTTGGTTCCATTTATAGACAGCCTCTATACAATCATTAACGCATGCATATAGACCCCAAGGACATCTCAGCAGTAACTTTCTCCCCCAATAGAACTCTGAAGGTTACATACTTTCTATGGGACAGTTTCACTCAATACATCCTCATTAACAATGGCTGTCGAGAACTTTTCTTCGAAGAAAAGATGAAGCGACTGAAGAAAGCCTCAAATACCATGCTCCTCATTGAAATTTTTCCCCTCCTGCTATTTTCTGGGTTAAGCATCTGACCTGGAATCAAATTCATTGAAAAATCAAGCAATATCAGTCATCCGCTTATCGAGTTAATTTGCACATTTGAGACTCGCTACATGTGATAGGACTAAAACGACAAGGCGTGAAGTTACAGGTAGATTGCAAAATTACAAAAGTAGATTCCTTCAAGCATCGAGCAAAGCAGAGGCACTTCAAAGACAAATTGAGATGCAATACAAAATACAAAGTACTTACTCCTTCCTCAAAATCATTGGCAACATTTCTAGTCCTTGCAGTGTGAGATTTGATAGGGGTGAAAACCGCAAGTCCAACAGTTCCCCTCGGAAGTACTTTATTCTTTCATCTGAAACAGTTACCGCAATAAAAAAGAATTAGATGTGAATACAACAATTAATTAAAAATCTAACAAATCATAGTGCAATCATTTAAGAGTCATACCTACAAAAATTGGGACTTCAAGTAACTTTTCCCCCCTGTGTCTCGCTCTTGGTCCTTTTGAATGATTTTGAAATGAGGATGAACCAATAGCAGAATTCACATCATGTCTGATTTCAATTCTAGGATGATGCTTACGAAATAATGAAATAACATCTGCAGTTAAAAGCCAACATCCTCTCAAGTCTAACATACGAAGCACTGGTGAGGGACTATACAAAAGAAGCCCCGAGTTTGTCAGCACAGCACCACGAAACCCTAGAATTTGCAAATTTGGGAGAGGAGATGATAAAGCTTGGAGGGCAATATCAGAAAGATTATTGCTCTTCAGGTATAAACATTTCAATTCTCTAAAGAAAGCCAAGGGATATAAAGCCTTGTCTCTAACTAAAGTCTCTTCCAGATTCAGATTTTCCAAAATACTCAGATTCTGTAGCTCTATCAGTGACAATGTTTTATCCGAAAGAAAACCTGTCATTCCCATAAAAAGTAACATTAGAACACAACAAATGTTAATCTTCTGTCGAAGTAACAAAATTTTGAGGGAGTGATTTCATACCTTTAATTCTTGTGCGGCTCAAGTCAAGTGTTCTTAAAGAAGTCATCATCCCTATATATGGCAAAGAGGCATCATCAATTGCTGTGTACGAAAGAGAGAGAGTTTCAAGATTTGACACACGCTCAACCAACATAGCAATTGCCTTGGAGGTGACCTTGGTCTTGCTGAGATTTAAATACCTCAAACTGTCTCCAACATGTGCTAAATCATCGATTAAACTATCACTCATATTGCTTGAGCTGAGATCCAAATGCTCCAGCCGCTTCATATTAACAAGAAAATTGAAGTTGCAAGTAGAAGAGCCAGAAATATCTAAGAAGGTCATACAGCTTGCTTCAACGTTTCTAAGAACTTCACCAGGATCAACAATAGTAGCTCCCGTTAAAAGAAGCTTTGACAAAGGAATTTTAGTTTTGCTTTCTCCATCAAATAAAGCATGGACAGTGCAGTTACTCATGTTTAAGGTTGTGACTGAAGGAAGATGTGGCAACACAGTGACCTTAGTCCAAGCTAGATTCAGGAAGTTCAATCTGGGAAAATTTTCAAGAAGAGCAGCTCCATTGTTGGAAATTTCACTGCCCCATAAATCCAAGTACTCAAGCCCTGTCAATGACTGCACCAAGATAAGAGAATGATCCATAGTGAACATCAACACAACTTCATTAGTAAAATCAATGCAGCAAAAAAAAAGACAAATAATTATGAGTACAAGAATCGAAAACCGCACAATGCTAATTTTTGTATTGAAAATCACAACAACAAAAAGAACGTTATCCCAAATTTTTGGAGAAATTTGGGATCGGCTACATGAATCTTGTTCTTCCATTTAGTTCTATCATGGGAGCATTATAATATCACTGCATAACTTTATGGTTACAGAGTTTTCAGAAAGTTTTCATAAGAGAGGGAACAGTAGTCAGAGGAATCACTGGTAATTGGACCCTCAGAAACAAATGACATCTGTTGGGAGAACAATACAGTAGTCGAATTGTGAATTTCAGTATGGAAGACATTATATAAAGGTATATTCAGAAGATACCTGTAATGAACCCAGTGCCTTGTCAGTTACAGGTATCCCTCCTAAATCCAGGGCTCGCAGACTCGTAAAAAAGGAGAGGGCTTTCACACCCTCAGCACTCAAGCCAGTTTCAGAGAAAAATAGCTTTTCCAAACTTGGAATAGATAACACATGCTTAATACCAGCATCTGTAACCTTTGAGCATCTTGACAAGTCCAACTCTTTTAAACCATCCAATCCTAATACCAAAAAGATCATATAAATATGAGATCAGATTCATAATCAACTCAATGAATGTAAAGTTGTAAGCCAAAACACATGTGATTAGATAAATAAAAATCTGTGACTTGATGTCATATAGTGTGCATCCATTTAAGAATAAAACGACATTTATATGCACTAAAAAGCATGGGATATGGGTGGACACACAACTATTAACTATCTTGCCAATTTTATTTGTTAATTTCAGAAACCCCCTTCACATTGTAGGGTTTTGGAGATAACTCCCCTGAACTATTTTAATTCGAGACCACCCACCCCCCCACCCACCCCCCACCCCCCAAAAAAACAAATAGATAGATAAACAAATAAATGGGAATGTGCAGGTAAATCTCCTTAACTTTTTTATTATACTAATTCCCCTGAACTTTAGGTTATCTTAGAGAACCTATGTTGCATGGGTACATGACACAGTAAATTTGTAAAAAGTAGGGTACGGGTACATGGCTATATTCATATATCTATACACATATATTATATATTGGAATTAATAATTTTTATGAGAACAATGATGAGAATTAAATTTCCTATAACATTTTATATTTTTTATTATTATGTGGATTATAAATTGGAAAATCACTAGTTTTTGAACTAGACATCCAAACGATCCTTCAAAATCATAATTCAGA
>JBAKGM010000279.1:8533948-8546438 GCA_037177215.1 Asparagus racemosus | reverse complement strand
CATTTCAACTTCTTTATTTTCTTTTATCCTTGTTTTCTTTTATTTTCACACACTCACTCTCAAACCATTTCTCAACTTATTTTGTTTTTGAATAAAACTTCTAATTGTCGCGCACAAGCTAAAAAGAACCGAATTTGACGAATAATTCCCTACTTCCCGTTCCTCGTGGGATCGATAATCTTTATACTATAACTTGTAGTTGTATACTTGCAACTTAAACGGAGGTAAGCAATTATTTCACAACATGAACACATCGCTAACCATAGGCAAGATGATAATCATCATGGACGAGGTCAAAACAACGCTCCTCACGAATGATTTTCAGTGACAACAAGATGTTGGTGATGATTTAGGTTTTTGATGTCGGGTTGGTAGCAGATGTGTTAGGAAGATCTTCAAACGGGATAGGTTCGCGAGCTAAGCAGTGCTTCTTTTGTCAAGAGAAGGGTCATGTGAAGAAAGACTATTTCAAATGGTAAGAGCAGTTGAGGGGGCAAGATATGAGGGATCGGGTGGCCCAAACTTTATATGCAGCAGGTATTACAGGAAATCAACTAGATGGTGCACTGGCAATTTTTGAGGACGAAAGTCAACAAGTCGAGGTGGTAATGGTTTCCAGGAACAACACTTCTTGTGGTGGTTGGATATCAGATTATGGAACATCAGCTCATATATATTCCCAAACAAGCATGTTTGACTCCCTAGTGCAAGAAGTCAAGGATATTATCTACACGGTGGATGGCTCGAGATGTGACATCAAGGGTGTAGGAAGGGAAGAAGGGGGAGTATGGTCGCCTTGGAGAATGTTCGGTTAATCCTGAAGACGAGGAAGAATATGATATCCATTGGGCTGCTTAACTCTATAGGCTACCGGACCAAAGTGCATGGAGGGGTCAGCAGAATATAACATGGTAGGAATCCCGTCCTAGTTGGGGAGAAGTATAGAGATGGCTTGTATTAGGTGTATGAAAGAACTAGCGTTCAAGGTGGAGCTTCATCTTCAAGAGGGTGTACGACCATGAGGAAGAGAAGTTGGCAATGAACTTGGGTTCTAGGGGACAACTAAAATGGGAGTTCAACTCTAGGTGGAGGCGTCAAGAAGAAGTCTACAACAAGTCGATAGTTGAGCTTAAAGAGTGCATCAATGGAGGTTGGTGTCAAGTCATCAGAATGCTTGACATCAATGCGGGAGCAGGGATTACTTCGGTGGCCTTTGGAAGAGGAGTTTTAGATGATTTCTTGAAGGTGTTCGTCCTCTACAGCTTTACAAGTTTGCAGCAAAAGGTTACAAGGAAGGATCGACATTTCTAAAGGTGGTTTCATACAAGCCTAAGATTGGGGTATTTTGGGAAATAGTCTTGTATTTTAGGAAATCCTATTTGGACTTGGATTGTGGATTGAATTTGATTAAAAAAAATCAATTACAATTGGAATTAAATTCTAATCGGAGGAGAGTTAGAACTGATAATCCAAGTCAAAGAAAGAGTCCTACATGAATTCAAGAGAGAATAAATCTCTCTAAATACCCATTGAGAGGTTCATTTTAAATAAAGCCATAAGAAGTCAATGAGAGTTGCATAATGTAAGAGAGAAGTAGAGAGAACTAATGGTAGAATTCTAGAGTTTGTGAGAGATTTTTTTGGTGATATTGAGAGACAGTTTACCATCTTAGATCACAAGAATAGATGCTTTTATAATCTCTAGAATAAAAGACAATTCTCTTCTCATGAATGTAGAGGATTGCCGAACCACATAAATTCTGTGTCTTTGTCTCTTGATCTATTACTCTGCAGTAATTGCTTTACTCTTTGTTCGAACTAGTATTTTCTTAATGTTTTCACATCACTCGGTGATTGACTGGTTTACAAAGGAGGAGGAGATCTAATCAAAGTACCTGTGACGCTTCCATGGGTGACGCTCTCGCAAATGTCGCCGATTGGTGCACAACAATCTGCATTAGGTTGCGGATAGTGTGCGCTAACATATGTTTGGTATTGAGTTGTTAAAAGGGATTGTGTGGCTTCGCTCACTCTCTTCGCACAGGCGGCTTCGCTCACTCTTATAGTCTTGAAACATCCATCCAATCTCACCTCGTTTCAAATAACAAAGACCTCAAACCCTTCATCATCCAAATCCTAGACTACCCAAGAAGTCTCCTTCTCCCCTTAACATACCACAATAAACTCCACCCAACGTGAAAACTTGGATCTATACCGGAGTTGTCCCTGGAGCAACGCCAAAGCTCCTTAAATTACGCAGCAAAGCCAACGAAATCACCAGAAAATAAGGTGGAGGAAGAGGTCAGAGAGTGCATGATTGTTGTTGTTGCTGCCTACAGGCTACTGACGGGCCACACCGGCAATGACAGCAGGCGAGCGGGAATGGTAGCAAGAGACGGAGCAACCTGAGGTCTTGAGACTGAATGAGGTGGTAATTTAGGAGGACAAATTTCAATATAGTTATGAGATCTGGTGAACTGATATCAAATTCCAATGATTTGAGGGGCTAATATCAAAATATTGAAGATGCAAGGGACTTGTACCAAAAACCCCTACGTCAAAATTAGTCAACTCATTCAAATTGATATTAAGTCACCCAATCATTCTAAAAGAATTACCAACCAAACACAACATGCATTTGTTTGTTTGTTTTTCCCCCTTTGAAAAAGTGTGAAGGTTATGACATTTTGATTTGGTGATACGTTCTTCTAGTTAAGATGGGAGTCATCTAAAATAATCTGATAATCAGATAATGTCAACCGTTTTTTTAATCAAAATAATGTTAACCGTCGCTTTGACAAGGATTCGGATCTGCATGTCTCTTGATTCTGAATCCTGGTTATTATAGATCACTCCACCTTAAATTTCACAAATCACTTCCCTCTTCCTCCCTCCAAAATTTGGCTCGTTTTAAGATATCCCCTTGACTTTGTACATATCACTTAACCCCTAGCCTTTTGGGCTTGTCAGATAACCCCAGACAGTTTCAAAATTTTCAACGTATATACCCCACTAATTTTCAAGGTTACTTTAAGAAAGTATGACGCGCCCACTAATAGTCCCACCTCGATCATATGAGAACACATTGTTGGGGTTTAAATAGCAAGTCTAAGAATTCAAATGCAACATTGATTAACTATTTTCGACGGTGAATCAACTCCTTAGTTAATGGCCTCTTTTCTGACCTAAACAATATTTAAAAATGATAGTGCGAAATATCAGAAAATTATCTAAGGGGATGTTTTTTCAAATGAAAATTGCGGTTCACACTTTTAGGGTTTATTTGGACAAAATCTTAAAGTTAAAGGGGTTTCATGATATGGCCTAAACTTTAGAGGGGTTTTCTGATATTTTGGAAGTTATGAGAGGTTATTTGACAATAGTCCAAAGTTAAGGAGGATTTTTCGATATTAAGCTTAAATATTCCACCAATATCAGTCTCATTACATCTTACTAACTGTAATTAATTGAAAAAAGCTACTATCAAAGAAAATAATAAAAGCATATTTAAGCTTCATACAGAGGAGAATCAATATGGAAAAACAGAAGCTTTAAAAAATGAGAAAAAATTTGTGTGACATCCTTCCAAAAGCTCTAGGACTTCTTGACACACGAATGCAATCACATTAGCAGAAGAAACAAATGAAATTGCACGGTCCTTGCAACTTCCTTAAAGATCCCTTCAAGCCCCCTGGCTGCTGCCTCTTATAAGCACATCCTTATATGGCGTCGCATGAACAGGAGGCTGCGGCTGAGGCCGAGGAGCCTCCACCTCCTTATATGGAGTACTCGCAATAACCGGAGTCTGAGGCAGTGGTGGATCCTCCTCCGACATAAATTGTCGCCTTCTTCTGCTGTCATCATTGAGAATCAAAGGAACTTTTCCTTCTCTTTCTCTAATGAGTCTTTCGAGCGCACCACCTCGGAGCTTTTCCAGTCTCATTCTATCCATTTGTTGCATCTTGAATACCTTTAGTACGTTCAGTAGTCCCCCTATGAAAAATAACAAGCTCCCAAATATGCATAACCAAATCCAACTCTTTGCCTGCTCGTACATTAGAAAAGTTGGTACCAATTATAATGTGATTCAAAATAATGTGAACGTTTCTAATTAAAAAAAAGAGACAGAATTCATAGGTGCAAGTATATAAATGTCTGATTTGCTAGATGAGTACTATTTGCGCATGTAATTCCATGCCTATTGATCGACACCGATATGCACTTGTAAGTAAATATTCACCAATTGAAGAAAGATAAACTTGCCATAGAGACAGTATGATTCTGTTCTGGCCTAATTTCATCAATTTTTGTTAAGTTATTAGAAACAACTTACCAAACATATTATGAATATCCTTGCTGATGAATGAATTTCTGAGCATAACATACTACAAGCAGATGTCAATTAAATGGGGTTTCTTTTCATTTGCAATAATTTGAATGCACATTCAACTGTTCAGGGCTATAAATTCGTTACGAGAACTTTACCAGTAACATGTGGCCAAAGACATCGTGACGATTAAAGAATCCTCCCACCAAGAACAGAAGACTACCCATTAGGAAAGGAATCTGAACACTCTTCTGAAGAATCTGAACATGGCTGCTTGATCTCTCATAGAATTGGCACAAATTGTGGATGGAGCCTATCACCCAGAACACCGGCCCAATGATCAGCAAATTCAGAGCATGTTTCTCTAGCCTATAGCTATATCCCTTTTCCATCTGCTTTCATTTCACCATAATGTATCAGTTATTAGCAAAGCATATTAAAAATTTTGTTTTCTTGATTTGGGTTTTGAAAAAAGAGATCTGCAATCTACAAGTTAAGAGACTGATAGGTCGCTAAAATTTTGTAGTTATGGTATTAGGACACTTGTTTCAACTAACAATTGTGTGTCTTGCGTGATGCTTATATAAATCTGCACCATTATTCATCTTGAAAAATAGGTCTATATCTGAGATGAATATATTACACTTCTTTTTTACAATTCCATAATGTCTGAATAATGTTAAGATATTTATGTGTCAGTAAAGTCACACGTTGAAAAGAATGAGAGAGTGGTGAGTTTAAGTGAAAGTTGGGCCAAAGATTGACTTGGTTCCTAACTCCATTTAAGACCGATTAACTCCTAGTAGGCTTTTGGTTGGTAATCTTTTGTGTTTTCTAGACTCTATTTAAGGTCTATTAACTCTCTGTTGGGCCTGTAAAGTCCCCACATGTGGTACTAGGGAAAAGTTGTGGCCCAAGGAAAAATGAAGTTCCATGTTCCATGTGAAGCCCAAAGGCATCAGAAGAATGACTAAGCTAATGATTGATATGACATGGTGGATGTTGTAGTCATGTTGATGTTGTATGATTATGGGATTGGACCGTGGATGGATGGTGTCCAAGTCTGCCTACACAGCCGCACTGGTTGCTGGCTTACCAGCAGGGAATGATCCATGGTTCCCATTGGGCGATTGAACTATATATACTCATAGGTGAAGGTGGGGATGATTTTTGGCCAACAACAATAAATCTTCAAGCGGGCTTGGGAAGCAAAGCGGTGGAGATTACTAGGACCGTGTCTTCAATTCTTTGTAACTTCATGTAGTTTGATAATGTTGAAGAGTTCTATCATGATTTAAAACGTGGCTCTTATCATCAAAAAGGTCTTTGCACCTTATTCATACTGGGGAGATCAGACTAAGGATGGGTTTGGTTGGTTTGTCTTATGTAAGGTCTTGTATTGTTGTAAACCAAGGTTAAAAAGACAAATTTATGTCGTTTGGATGGCGCCTTGAAATGGACTAAGGTTAAATGTTTAGGTGCCCTTGATTAATAAAAAAAGATGGGGTTTCCTGCAATTTTTGTTATCTTCTCTATTTTCTTCAGGGGAGTCTTCAGGGGAGTAAAATCCCCAACAAATAGTAACTCAATATACATATTTATATGTACAACGTATCTTTTCAGAAGAAATATACATATACAACATTTTATTTCTGAATGGCGTTTTGATAATTGTGGCATTCGACAACAAAATTGGATATCTAGTAAAAATTTCACGACTCATATCTTGTGGTCATAATGCCAATTTCTGTCTCTAGCACATATTTTCATCAATTTAATTTTAGAAAAACACTTTTATATTTAAGTTAAAATATAAAATTTCTAAAGTTACCAAATAAATGATTAAGCACGTTTTCTCAAGTCTAAGATCTTTATTTGAGTAAATTTAATCCTAGGTTCTTGATATTTGGAAGCATTCATAGATCATTAAAAATTACTGAATATAATTCCTGAAAACTATAGAAATTTCTAAATAAATCAACAAACATCAATTAATTGGGCTCACCTGAATCAAAAGCAACAAAACCCCCACGAACTCCACCAAGGACCCAACAATCACAACCGAAGGCACCGCAAACTCCACAAGACCCAACTGCGGATCAAACTCCACAAGACCCACGCAAAAATCAACCCCAACCAAATGCGCGACGAGATCGTGCCCGCTGACGGCCGCAACGAGCACGATGCCGATGAGAATGACTGCGAGGCCGGACTTGTCGTCGAGTCTGCCGGGAGAGAACTGGGCGGAGAAGCCGCCGATGAGGAGGACGGTGGCGAAGAGGTAGATGCCGGCGTTGATGTACTCGTATCGGTTGCGGGCCGGCCGTGGGCCGTAGATTCGGATGTCGCGGGCCGTGGCGAGCTTGGGCATGATGATGGTGATGAAGGGAGTGTGGAGTTGGCGTTTGGATCAGGGGAGAGGGTGAGAGAGAGAGAGAGAGGGAGAGGGAGTGGTGGCATATAAAGCGCAGGAGTTGGGGGAGTTGAGTGATACGTGGCTTGTTGCATGGTGATATAATTAATTGTAAACTGCAAATTTGCAATGTAAGGAGGATTCTAATATAATTTATTTAATAAATACTATTCATGATCTAGAATGAAAACTGGTTGTTGGTGAGTTATAGACTTGTAGACATTCTCTATAATAAAGAATGTAGATAATTAATCTCGTAACGTTTTATTTTACTGTTGTTGGGAAAAAATTGAGCTCAATCTAGAGTGATGAGCCTTAAACAGAAGTTAAGAATCAATTTAAACCCAAAAGCTATAACTATTAGGGATTGACCCAAACTCCTATTTAAACTCATCACTCTTTCTTATCTTATTCGATATGGAACTATACTCACATATTAATCACCTCAACAACTCCCCCTTAATTTGTGAGTATAGTTCAATTCAACTATAATTCAATATTCCACGAGATTCACTAAACCTTTTGCACCACTTCACTCGTGGACTAACCAATTCACTAACGCTTGCACCACTTAACTCGTAGGCTAAGTAGACCATGCATTCAGCACATGGCTATCAAACATCTGGTGGCTAACTAGACTGTATTACTCCTATGGGCATTCGTGGATTCTTCCAACACTTTTGGGCTTCACATCGAACTTCATCTGTTTTTTATTATAAATTATTATTATTATTATTATTACTAATTACTTGGACCATGACCTTAGCTCTAATACTAGTTGTTGGGGGAAAAATTAGGCTCAATCTAGAGTTGATGGGCCTTAAACAAAAGTTAGGAATCAATTTTAACCCAAACGCTATAGCTATTAGGTATTGACCCAAACTCCTATTTAAACTCATCACTCTTTCTTATCTTATTCGATGTGAGACTATACTCATATATTAATCACCTCAACAACTGCAGCTAAGCTTGTAATTACTATTGTAATTGTACAAATTTTATCAGAATATTTTGTATATAGAAATAAGATGTTTTGAATTATTTATGAAACTGGTAGGGATTAGTAACCTAAACTTTACAAATTCTATCAGCTCTTTCATACCAGCAAAATATATTTCAAGCTGTTTGTGGAAAGGGTAGGAAAATAATTTGATGATTTCAACTGATTTCTTATGTTTCATAACATCTTAATTATATGTGGTGCATTTTGATAAGATTTATTTTTCTATTGCATGTAATTGATGCCTTGCAGTACAGTTTTTTTTACTTCACTTTTTAATTTTTTCAACTTTATGGTTAAAATTAAAATTACTAATATTTTTTTGAAATATCAACTTGCAATCAGTTACGATTGAATTTGTAGGATAAACTTCATGAATCAATCAAAAAAAAAATATTACAAGTCGTTTCATTAAAAAAAGAAAAAGAAAATTACAAGTAGCCACTGTGTCATTCAATGTACTATACAGGTCCCCATAAAAGATTTTCCTCCCTATCTGGTCTACAGTGGGCCCACTACAGAATTTCCAACTGGGAAAGCCCATCAACGTTATGGAACCGAACCCTCTTCAAATGCCAAAGATTTTCTTCAAGAATTCCTCAAAAAATTCCGCGAGATTTTCTCTTTTTATGAAAACCCTTAAAAAAAAAAAAATTCCGGTGCTTACACATTCTAAAATTCAATTTCACGCAAAACCCTAAAAAGCCGAGAGCTTTACGCAATGGAAATCCTCAATGCAGCAGGATTGACCCCAATCTCCCTCCAAAAGCCCACAGCTCCAAATTCCCATTGAGAGAAGAGCGGAGCCCAAAAAAGATCTCCCCTTTGAAAATCCGTAGAGGTCTCAGTTCAAGCTTAGCTGCTCTCTCCTCTGTTCTTCAGTCCCGAGCTCTGCATTGTTCATTTTGACAAGTAAGCTAACTGTACCTATTGTCTAAATTGAGGTTTTGATTCTTTGTTAGTGTTCTGGATTTGTTTAGTTACTCATATTTGGTTCAAGCTTGAATAATTTTTAGTCAATTGCAACCTAAAAATTTTCACTCTTTTGATATGTTGAATTAGCACATAAGGACTAGTCTATAGAAAATGCAGCAAGTAATACTGAGCTAGTGGTCATCCGGAGAGTAAAAAGTAATTCTTTGCTCAAAATATTATACTGAAGCAAATTATTCATTTTGTGCTTATGTACTGTTATATGATTGTGGAATATTGTAAAAATTGGCGCTACAAAAAAATTTATATGATGGTCATACCACTAGTAATGCATTATGTCTTACTATGTTGTGCAACATGTCCTGAAAATGAGTACTGAAGATCTAAGATGTCAGTATAAATCAACTATCTCTGCACGAAGTTAGAGATACTTTGAGATGAGGTAAAGCTGGTTGAAGCGGTTCAAATATGTGCAATGAACACTAACATATGTGCCAATTATAAGTTTTGGGGTTCCAATTAATGAATCAAGGACTAAGGGTACACCTAAACATGCATGAACCGAGACATTTACGGAAGGCGCAATGATGGTTCTTAATCTGAACATAGGAGAAAAAAGAAAGAAAGAGATGACCATTAATAAAAAAAAAAAGAGAAAAAAAATTATGTAGTCAGTCCTATGATTTAGAATGAAGGCTTTGTTGTGAAGTTCTAATACTATCCGTATTTTAGTGAAATAAAATATACTTGTAGTTTTGATTAGGCGGTGTAAACGAAGAAAGGGACAATAACATGATGATTATGCAGTTTGGCAAGATATACAAAATGATGGAGACCACAATGGAGAAGAAGAAAGTGACAATTACTGATATTTGTTTTGAAGTGTCAATTTTATTTGAAAATCATTTACAATTAAATTTGTAAAATAAACCTCTTGAATAAATAAAAAATGTTACAAGTACTACCTTTGGGGGGGGGTGCAAACGAATCAGATACGGATTAGCTGTAATCTTATCATATTTGCATCACTTACTAATTATGGATATAAATACAAATATAGATGTCCCAGTAAGAAAAACTCATATCTATATTTGTCAAAATCGAATATAGATACAAATCAAATAAGAGAAAATATATATGGATACAAAATGAACATGAGAAAGACATATAAGATTGAAATAATGTAGGTCATATGACATAAGGGGTTCATTAATATGTTTATACATATGAAAAAGCTAAGATTAGATCTGTGGATCATCAAAACTTAATCCTATATCCATGAATCTAATGGTCAACACAATGACAATTGTTTGATCAACCTATTTGAATACTTCAGATATGGATCTGGATATTTCACTCTATATTCGTATCCGTATGCTACCGAATTAGATAATTAGCAACCATATCCATATCTTATGCATATATATGAATATACGATTATTTTGCACCACTACTTGTGACTTGTGAGTTGTTCAATGTAACCTAGGAGTGCAGATATCTATATAGAATCTCTAAGTAGGATCTTCTCCTCTTTTTTCAACACAAGACTCAACTTTCCTCCCTATTTGGAGCTTCCTAGACCCACTATTGGATTTTCACCCCTTTTCTCGATGCGAGAAAGCTCATGAAAGATTCTGGATGAACCGAACGGTGGGTTCGATACAAATGAAGGTAGGGGAGAGGAATGATTGAAGTTAACCTAATGGGAGGGAATGGAGAGGTAAGGAATGTGATAGAGCCAATTGTGTTTGGATAGATAACTAGAGGAAGAGAGGATGCACTATAATTTGTATTTGTTTAGGGTGGAGCATGTGAAGGGATGAGTAACTACAAAAGCAATATGTGTTCACCTTACTTAAAATCTAATCCCTCCCCTCCTAATCTGTCTATTTTAAGAGGGTTAAGAAAGTAAGAGAATTTACTTATTTTTAGCCATTCCTTCCCCCCTCTAATGAAAACTTGTAAATAAACATAGTTTTAAAGTGGTTAGTGTGGGTCAAAATTGTCTATCTTAACTTGTTGCGTATAAGTGCATCCAATTAAGGATAACTTCGGTTTGCATAACGATCCCATCAAATTCACCCTACAAGAGAGGGATTTATTATTATGTGGGTCCAGGGTTTCCAATAGACTTAAGAATTTATTGTTAATTACCCTTTTCTGAAGAAAGGAACCTTTGATTAAGAGTCAATAAATGTCATCAAAATAAAAGAAAACTCATAAGGCAAGAAAATACAATACTTTATTAAAAGCTGATTATATTCATGGCTTAATCAAGGGCATAACCGCAGTGTACAAATTTTCATATAAAATCTTAGGCTAATATGATGGCTGTTGAATTTTGATTAGGTTCGCCTTGGAGACGTGAAATGGAATTTAGATTTTGAGTCCAGTTTAGCAATGTAGAGGTCAAGTTTAGTTTGTTTTCTAGTTTAGTGACGTAGAAGTCAATTTGATTTGTTTTTCAGTTTAGCAACATAGAGGTTAATTTTGATTTGGGTTTCAATTTAGCGACGTAGAGGACAATTTTGATTTGGGTTCTAGTTTAGCGATATGAAGGTCAATTTGGAATTTGTGCTCCAGTTTAGAGACATGGAGGTCAATTTTAGTAATTTTCAGCCTAGGGACATGGAGGTTAAATTTGGTATCTTTTAGTTGAGGGACGTGAATGTTAAATTTAATTTGGCCCAGTATAGCGACGTAGAGGTCAAATTTAGAATTTTCCCAATTTAGCGACTTAGAGGTTAAATTTTGATTTGGTCCAGTTTAGCGATGTAGGGGTCGAATTTGATTTGTTGTTTGAATTGTGTATTTTTGGCTAGCTTAACAACTTAGGGGTCGACAAAATCGAACTTTTTGAATGTTATTTGTTTACGCATTTTTGCACAAATTTTTCTTGTGGTGCATTTTTGACACCGAATTTTATCCAGTTTAAGGACGTAGAGGTCCGTCACTTTGGGGATTGCATTGTGATTTTTGCATTTTCTGAACTGTCATGTAATTTCTACAACTTTGAGGACTATCTTGTAATTTTTGAATCTTTTTGAGAGCTGTTTTGTAATTTCTGCACCTTTTGAGGACTGTTTGTAAATTCTGGACTGAACTGGGTGCTATTTTGTAATTTTCTGGACTGAACTACAGTTTCTGGTTTTGTTCAGGGGTTAAACTGCAATTCTTTGAACTGGACTGTAGTTTCTAGGTTTTCTAGGGGTTAAACTAGACTTTACTGTATTTTCTGATTTCTTCATGGACTGATTTATAATTCCTGCTTTAAGAGGATTGTTTGGAATTTTCTCCAATTTCTAGAATTCTTTTGGCTCTTTTTCAATTTTCCCCTTCTTTGAACTTTTCTTTCTCCCTTCCTTGGCTGCTGTCGTGTTGAGTTTTTTTTATAGATTCTTAATTATCTTTTTGTTGATCAATTAATTAAAGATAATAACAACATAATGCCACTAGACAAATGTAAAGGTTTTTTTCTTTTGACTGTCTGTCGGTCGCGAGTACCGTAGGTTAGACCCATTTAATTTGAATGCCTGCCGGCCGTGAGGATCGTAGGTCGGAATCTTTGTTTTAGACTGCTTGCCGGTCACGAGTACTATAGGTTGGAGCCATTTTTTGACTGCCTGCTGGCCACGAGGACTGTAGGTTGAAGCCTTTATATTGTTTAATTAATTATTCATTTTTTTGATGAATTTGTTGTTCTTGTAGCGAGAGAGAGAGAGAGAGAGAGAGAGAGAGAGAGAGAGAGAGAGAGAGAGAGAGAGAGAGAGAGAGAGAGAGCGTTTTTTTTTTTTTGGGGCAGGGGGGGGGGGGGGGCA
>JBAKGM010000279.1:8484452-8508147 GCA_037177215.1 Asparagus racemosus | reverse complement strand
TATATATATATATATAGACACACACACACATATGATAAAAAACTAAAACTAACTTTACAAAAGAAGAGTGTGAAAAATAGGCACCAATTAAAATTCTCTTAAAATCTAAGGTGGTTCTATCTTACTAAGTCTAAGTTGACCAAGTAATTAAGCCCTAGGAGTATTTCTATACTTAATGATGTATGTCCAATTGGGTTAGGATTCATTGTCCCAAAACTCGTTAAATGATCAATTAGAAAGCCTGATCAAGAAGAACAAAATCACCAAGAAATAAGGAGTTAAAAGTTTTTTTACTAACGATATTTTTTTATATATAGTTATATTTTTATATATGTTTTTGAAAAATAAATTGATTGAGAAACTTGAAAATTGTTCAAAATAAAAAGTTAGCATGTTCTTTTCAAAACCTTTAGATTAAATTTCTAAGTTAGACTTGATTTTGTATAACTATAATGAAAAGATTTTCTAAGAGATTTACTTTGGAGTTATACATAAAAAATATTTTCTTGAGTAAAAACTAGCTTGAATTGGAATGTTTAAATATATCAAGTGAATTAATTATTCATGGACTTCCTTAAATTGGCAAGTTGATTGAATTTTTTGGTATATTCACTGCAAATCCTCACGAAACTACAACTCACCCACTAGGGTAACCTAGGGGTTTAAAGGCTTATTGCAAGTGCTAAATACAACCGCGATTCCTGCAAAAATGTGTTAGGATTTTTCTTTCTTTCTCTTTTAATTTCTTTCTTTGCTAGAAGACTAACAAAAGTTTAGGTGTGGGGGTATTTGATAATCACATTTTTATTACAATTTTATACTCTCATCATCTATGTTATATGAATAAATATGCTACTAATAATTGTTTTTATCTTAATTTACAGGTTAATGAAGAAATAATAAATAAAAGCCCAAAACACTCAAACTCCATGATTTTTTACCATTTATTGATGTACAAATATGAATATAAAAGAAGTCCCAAGAAAGCTTACAGATCCATAAAGAAATTGGGTCAAGAAAATCATAAAAAAAATCAAATCTACGCTAACCAATAGGTCGGCCAAACGATTGGTCAATCGATTGATTCGTAAGAGATTGGTTTAATGGCTGAAATTTAATTTCTTGGTCTCCAAGTTTTATCAAAGGGTTCTCCTTGGTCTCCAAGTTTAATCCAATGGTTCTCCTTCATTGCTGTAGGCTATAAATAGGGAAAAGAGTGAGGAGTTTGAGTGTGAAAATTTTTGTAAAAGCTCCTTTTAGATAGGACGGTTACTCTTAATTGAGAAGACATTCTAAATTATAACTTTTTGTTGCATTAAATAAAAAAATATTTTCACCTCTTCATATTTTTCTTTTCTTCTCTTTATTTGACCATAAAGATGAAGATGAGATGAAGATGAAGATTTGCATTCATTAATAGGCTAGAACCTTCTTAGAATATAAGTTTTCTCTTTTATCTTTTATTTTCTTATAATATTTTCTTTTCTTATTGTTAAATATTCATGTGGCTAGAACCCTCTTGAATTAGATTTATTTTAATACTCGTAGAATAGATTTACTTTCATGTCTTTACTTTCTCGCCTTAATTTCTTGCATTTATTTCTTGCATAGTTCAGATTTTATTTTACTGCACTATTCACCTTGAGGCTAGAACCCTCTTGGGATTAGTTTTTATTTTTATTTATTTTCCTTTTCTTTGATTCACCTTGAGGCTAGAATCCTCTAGGGAATTGCCATTTTTCTAAGATGTAGAACTAGTACTTGTGGGAACTCTAGAAATTACATGAAACTAAGCTTTAGTTCTTTCATACTTTGTGAATCATTCTCTTATGCTTAAAATGATCATGTTTAGGATAGACTAAAGAACTAATTGGTAGAAGAAATTCTAGAATTACTATTTAGTCATTATTCTTTTAATAAGTATTAATTTTACTTGGATGATAATTTGATAGATTATGCTTTTCTTGAGTGGTTTGATAGCCCATGCTTAATAAATCTAAAGTAGAATGTGATAAAAAGAGAATGGTTCATATTTTATAATTGTGATTAGCTAGTGGATTTAATTTTAGATTCTTCATATCTTTAATTGAATCCTTCATCTTTTGCTTTCTTGATTTTCCTTTTTATTCTTAATTTTCATTTGTTTGTTTTATTTTCTTTCATTTTATCCATCATTCTTTTTCCTCTCTCAACCTTGTTTTATTTTTATTAGCATATATTCACAACCATTCTTATTCTCTCCACAATCACATTCATAACACTCCTAATTGTCATACACACAATATAAGAACCGATTTTGATTAACTCTTACAACACCTTCCTCGTGGGATCGATAACATTTTATACTATAACTTGATAGTTATGCACTTGCAACATAGATATATGTGGGATCGATAACATTCTATACTATAACTTGATAGTTATGCACTTGCAACATAGATACATGTTTATTTACCTACCAATAATGTACTTAATCCCTTGTAAACATATATTAGAAGATTCCTAGGCAAGTCAAAGAATATCACCTAGGAGGTGATGAGTGGGTGAGTTGGTAGGAGTTTGTCTGCGCTTTGAGGTGGGGTCGGGGAGAGAGGAGTTTGTGTTGGTGGGCTAATCACTATTAACCCCACTGATGATGTTTTGTGGAGTCTCATTTTCATCGAAAACACACGACATTGAGATCTTGAGCTTTAATTTCTAAATAGCACCCTTTGCTATAAATATGTATTTTCATCTGCCTACTGTCTATGTATCCAAAAGAGAGAAAACAATAGGGGATATGAAGGCGAGATTAGGGTTTGATACATTGATTATAATCCTTAGTTGATTATTAATGTATAAAATCATGATTGATTATAGTTTGAGGATGTGAGTTATCATATTGATTAGCAAATCTTGTTATATCTCTATGTTTCTATGGTTGTTTCTTTGTTACTCTGTATTTTCTTTCATTGTATGTGAATAGGTTTTCACTATATTGCTAATAGATGGTACCCATCAAAATTATCTTACAGGGGTTTTTTCTCAAATTATACCCTACATTATTTTTGTTACGGTATACCCCCAAACATTCATATTTATCATTTAATCCCCAAATCTATTAAGTTGTCTTGAATTACACTCCCGAGTCATACTTTGTTGATATCTTTTACCTTGATGTGTTTACAACTTACAACTTAGTCACGATAATAATTTACCTTAACACCCTTACTTCGGTTTGATTAATTCTTTGAATGTGTGAGAAAGGGAATAGTCTTAATTAGGGAGAAACAGAGAGACACCTAAAAAAAGAGCGAGCAAAGGGAAAAGAGAGGGAGATAAAGAAGATTTTAAGATTTGAAAAATAAAAACATATTAAAAGAAGGATGTGAAAACATTTATGAATAAGAGAAAAAAATGATTAAATGATAATTATGTTGTAACAATTATCTCTAATACTAATTGTTGAGTAGCATCAACTTGTGGAAGCTTCATCCCGATCTTCCCACCTAGATCTATTCCATTGATGAAGACAAACTTCTACTTGCAAGAGATAGAAACAAATGAGAAGAGAATTTGAAATATAGAAACTACAACAATCTTGTAAAAGATAAATCAGATGGAAAAATAACAATTTATGTGGCTTGACAAATGCCCAAGTACTCTACTTATTACCACAGATTTACAAGATACCACAGTTCTTGTGATTTTCAAGATCATCTATCATTCCCAATGCCATAGATATGGACATGCGACTTGGCCGATAGTATGTACACGAGAACTAGGTCAGAGGGGTCCTCATGCATCTATTTAAGGCTCATATATCTAAACTGCTGTAAAATAAGGGTAAAATAATAAATATGCAGCTGAGGTGGGAAAAATTGATACAAGTCAACTTCTGATCAAATTGCATCTAATCTAGACGGTACAACTATACACAACTTAGCATAGTGTGACTTCTAAGTGAAAAACCTAATCTTAAGGATAAAATTGTGAACGTAACCACTTACCAACTACCCCCAGGGTAAGACTTTCCAATCACCCCAACCTAATCCGCAACTGATTACTCCCGCAACATAGAGCGAGAGGGAGAAAACAAATCTAGGCGCATCAGACAAGCGACCTGCGACAAGCATCAAGGGAGAAAAGAAAAGAAAACAAAAATAGATACAGATAAAGTGCATTCCGAAAGATACACTCACGGAGAAATTTAACTCTAAGAACTGATGAGGAAAGACAGACCAAACCGCAGAAAGAAATGCATATGTCCAAAAAGCTGAAAATGTTCTTGAACAACTATAAATGGCAATACCAAAACTGAAATTAACATCCAAATATGCACACCGATTGGTCATTACCATCTGGAACTACTCGTGTAAAACAACTCATCTGAATTTTAACTAGATAAAATCCATGTCACGTACCACTTCCTTGATCCAATCAAGATTCACATAACTAGCATCTTATTTGGAAAAGCCTTCGCTGATTATATGTGCCATTCACGTGGGATCCAACGATATATTGGTACTGACCAAACCCTCCCATACAAACTAATAGGTCCCACAAGCATGACCATGGCCCCACATATCTTCAAAGATTTATTCCCTTGAATTTAAACCCATCAGCTTACTTTTTCTTAGTTTGTTGTACATGAAATGTTATACACTAGTCCTGAGAAACTTAGCTTGTAGAAAACATACTTTCATGACACCTGATACCTGTCTAGATGGTATCGACAAAGTATTCAATGAGAGTGCTCTCTGTGTCTTGGAGCTCAAAAAAGATGAAATCCCGAATCATGAATCCAAACACATTAACTCTTCTCATAACTCATGCAAATGAGAAATTCCAAACGAGATCTGGCATTTGCATGGAGATGCTGCAGATGTATCATCAAAATCAAGTGAATCAATATTTATATAGGATTATATAGAAAAATCCCCTGAACAAGTATATTAACACAAACTAGATCTCGAGTCACGCACGAGTGAGTCAAAAGTCATGGTCCAACATAATCTACTCAAAATCCATAATATATGGGTTTCATTCTTCATGTACAGCAAGATCAAAGACAATCGCCCAAAATTATCTAACTCAGCAACATCAACTAGCTCAGCACATTTCTAGCATCATATCACACATACGAAAGCTCATAAAACACGATTCAGACATATAGATAGTAAAATATGCATGTTTTCTAGAAAATTAGTTTTTGGAGATTCCAGAAAATCCCCAAAACTTTACAAAACAACAAACTATGTGCAAACACATCTTATCATGGGTAATCTTCACTTTAAGGAAGCTAATGAAGAAAATGAAAGTAAAATTGGAAGTCGGAATCTCAAAATATGCACATAATTAGAATTTCACAAATTGCAGGTTGAGCGCATGTGCTCGGTGGTTGGGCGCATTCATTCAATGGCATGCCACATCTGATAAGTGGCTGATCCATCTTCTTGAACTAGGGTGTTATCAATCGGGTGCCTGAGCTCACAAGAGTGGGCATGTGCGCTCGACTAGCAGGCTGCAGTTTTTTAGAAATTTATCGAATTCTACTATCACATACTTTAACCAATCCTTATTATAAAGACCAACCATTTCTTATATTGATAATAGGAATCATTTGCAATTATTTTGAGTTCACTTCATCAAGAATCCAAAGAGAAACCTCAACACTTTGGTATTATCCAAAAATATAAACTTTTATAAGGAAAATAGCTAGATCTGAGTAAACCCACAAATCAAAACATGCATCCAGAGCTTAATCATGATCTAAAATGATCTAAATAAAGAGAGGTAGTGATGCTTTCCTTAAAAGATATTGGCTGAAAAATCTAAGTTTTCATTGATGATCGAACAAAACTTGCATATTTATTTATCATAAATGAATCCAGATGAGAACTAAGATATGATATTGAAAAGAAAAAAGATTGAGAATGAAAACACTTAGCTCGGGTCAGATCTACAACATTGAATTTGTCTCTAGGATGAACTCCATTCTCTAACTTCTCCCTCTCCCTCTTCATCAAATTTCCATGCACTCTACCCTCTCCCCCTCCCCTAATTTCTAGGGTTCTATCTCCATTCTTAGCTACCTAAAACATAGTTAGGGTTTGGAATGAGAGAGCTCATTCCTATTTATAGGTAAACCCTCATTTTCCAAACTTTTCCATATTTACGACAATATCACTGAGGGCTAATTTTTCACTTAAGACCTAATCTAAGCTCCCCAACTCTTGCATTGACTTTGTTGATTTTCTAATTTGAGTCCAAACTCCCTGATAGGATTTTGTCTAGCCTAGATGTGGGTTAGTTGATTTCGAGACTTTTGGTCAAAATGGTCAAGATATCAAAATCTATATAAATACAGGATACAAGGCTAGTGGGTGTTACATCATCACAAGCAACTCTCTTCTTGATCTCACAAAAGTTTCTCACAAGATCCTGCGATTTCCCCTATTCATTTTTTCTCCGCACTCATATTAAACTCTTTATAATTCGCACCTTTTCTTATGACACTCTTTTAACCCTAGATCTGAATGACTCTTATTTATACAACTCTACTAGAAATACATAAGAGATTTTTCACACCCCGCTCACTGGTAATGACCTGGTAAGCATAATATTATAGAACCAAAATATAAATACCTTGTAACCTATTTTGTTATGCATCCACAATCCCTCACAGTATAAATATGCATAAAAATACATGTCTCATCACAACAACATTAATATCACAATAGAATCAAAATGGAAACACGAAAGAGATAACAGAATTATCCAAAATAGAAAGCCTACTAGATAGATAAAATTCAATATGCAAAATAAGTATAAGTCTTAGCTCAAACACCGTCATCAAAACTAGGTAATATACTTAGAGAAATATCATGAAGTACCTGCTGAATAATAAACAATTAAACAAATTATTTTTTATATGTTGGCTACTGCATGGCTGTGGCTACTTCCTCATAACCTGCTTATTCAAGTAAGCTTGATCCGTTGTAGTCGGACTCAATTCATTACCTAAAAAAGGGGATCCACAAAAGGGTTAGACGTAAGGTCCAAGTCAAGTATCATTTCACTCATGACTTGGTGAAAGACAACGAAGTTGAAATTGCTTTATGAAACAAAAGTGAACATATAAAACTCACCTGCATGGTTCTTCACAATCATACCCCATCCCCATTGTTCCCTTTTCTAAAAATACAGCTCCATCAAAGTTTTTCTTCCAGGTGCCTATCCAAGGAGTGCGCCACACCGTTGATACTACACTAGCAATCATGCATACTCACATGTGCTTCATACGCATTCAAAAATGTCATTCTATATTCTTTAGCACCACACACAACCTCCTCTGCCTCTCGTGCGCGCCCGTTGTGTTTTATTTCATTTTAGTTTTTCCGTAGAAGCCAACATGTGACAGTTATGAACTCAAAGCTATCTGAATCTTGCTTCTTCTTGAGGTTATGCCATTGGTTAATCATACTGCCCACAACCATCACGCCACGCAACACAATACCTGAAATTGCCCACACTAGGCGTGCAAATGGGCAAAGACATAAAACATGCTCGATAGATTCCTCGGTATGTCCACACACCTAACAGCCTTCCCTTACAATCATGCCTCTTCTTTGCAAAGTTTGTTGAACTGGCATTGCACCAAAGTGTTTTATATTATTTGGAAGTTGCAAATTCCATATGAAACTCGAATCCAAAGCCAACCCATCACTCATACCACCATGATCTTTAAATTTGATTCCAATAGCACGATCAATAATCTACCAGTAGGCACTGCGAACTGTAAATATCCCATTTCACGTCTAATGCTGCACTAATCTTGTATATAGGAAAGTTATTAGAAACGATTCTCCTTTAAGATACTCTTTGGAAATGGAATATTGCAAATTGGTTATTTTAATTTAGTCTTGAGAATAATTAAACTAATTTATCCCATTGCAGTTGTATTCTAGCTGGTTAGCTGGGTTGCATGGATCAATACGTCATGAGAATAATTAAACTAATTTATCTTCTTTATACAACTTGAAAGTTCAGGTCTTAGGGATCAAATGTTAAGCATTCACTTTCATCTATCTATTTGTAGAAAGGAGAAACCAATCACAGGGTTCCAAGTTTTGCTTTGTGAAAATGGCATATAGGATTCAAAAAATATCATTACTGTTAACATCCTTATCCGAACATGGAAATTTAACTGGGCAACTCGGAGATACTTCACTGATTCATGTCATGACTGTTGGTTAAATGACTTAAAAGCAGTGGTGCAAATGGTTGGGAAACAGTTCATACATATATGTTAATATACATGTATATATAAAACAGATATGAGAAAATAAAATAATACTAAAAAAAGTTCATACGATGGGAGAGAGTTCAATAATATGTCCGTCATATTTGAAAAAATTAGGACTAAATCACTTGATTATTAAAATTAACCTCAAATCATTAATTTAAGGATTAAAACCATTCCAATTATATAATCAACATATATAAATCGAATATACAAATTCATATATTTCACTACATGTCTTTATTCATAACTATATCCTATTGGCTATAAATATTTAGTAATCATATTTGTAATGGTCATATGTTGATATTTCCTCAAATATGGATATATTTTTACACCCCTGCTGATTTAGAGGCTGTTTGGTCAGAAGAATTTTGTAGAGATAGTTATGGATTTGATACAAAATATCGGGCCCCACTTAAAGTTTTTGTCGGATATTAAAAAATCTCCATAAAAGATATTTGCTTGGACCACTGATTTTAAACAGAAGAATTGTTGTTGATTGACATCTAAAAGCGGGTTTGGTCAGGATGTCAAAAATCAGAGCAAACAAAGGGAGCAGGGGAGGATTTGTATTTGGGGGGGGGGGGTTCATGATATTTTAAAAATATTTATAAAATTATTAAAAACCCTTAAAAAATAAAACTTTACCTTTTATTACTTTAACCTTTTCTTATTTTATATTGTATAATTAAGAATAGAACTTTAAAAAAATCTTATTTTAAAAATAAGTTAATCATTAGTGGGACCCATGCATCACTTATCAACCTTTACCAATTTCTTTACAAACAAACAAGAATTCTCTGAATTTTTTATTAAAAGAAAAAATTTTAACTCCATTATCCAACAAACCGAACACAAAACTTAAAATTTAGTACATTGTTATAAATCCCAAACATAAATCCAATAGCCAAACAGGACATGTCACTATTGTTATCATCCTTCATAAAAGTGGAATATCAATTGGTGAACTCGGACAAATTTCACTGTTTCAAGCGACGAATTGGTAGGAAAAAGACTTACAACTCTTCGTGATTTAATCCATCGCTGTCAAACGAGCACATCATTGATATCATCATTTTTATCCAGACATGGAAATTCATGTAGTTTAACTAGCGTTACTCCACATTTTCCCGATTCTAGTTTCATACTTAGCGGTCCCAACTCGTGAAGGGATTATAACCCTCTGATCGTTGAGTACAATATTGCATTCTTTATTTGGCTTATTGTAGAACAATTTGGATCTTTTTTACCATCAAAAGGTTGTGAAAAGAGACTTTTTCTCCTAATTGTTGATTATTTGATGAATGATTATGATTGATTCTAAATCTAATACTTAATATATCCCTATGAATTGCACTCATTCGTAATTTGAATTCAAATGATAAATTATAACAATATCTACTTGATAATCAATGATTATAGAAATCCACACATATGCTTCAAAATTAAAGATTAGACGGGTATGGATGTATTATTAGAGTATAAATTATAACTCGACTATTGTTGTCGTTGGCTCAACTTGAGCGTGAGAGGGACAAGCACATAGCAGCAGCAGCATAAAAACATAGTGATAGCAGCAAGATCGATATGATCAATTGGTCAGACTAGCCGGTCAGACTGGCTGGTATACTGATAGGGCATTTGGACGGTGTGACTGCCTGGTCAGTCCTTTTTCAGGTATATTCTACAATTTGAGTCCTATTTAAACCCAAATTCCTAGCTACTGTTGGACCCATGAATTCTACGCTATTTAAAGAGTGTTTTTTGAGATCTAGCATTTAATCCTATTAGATTTATGAGAGAGAGAGAGAGAGAGAGAGAGAGAGAGAGAGAGAAGAAGAAGAAGAAGAAGAAGAAGGGAGATCACCCTTGAGGATTTGCAAGCTAGGGTTTTTGTGATCTTGTAATTTGTTTTCTTGATAAAGTAAAGGAACTCCCCCCATTCTCTTGTAGGCGTAGGCCAATTGTCGAACTATATAAATCTCATCACTTTCCTTGCTTTGGACTGCATGCTAGTTTTCTTTGAAATTGTTCATTAATCGTTATAGGTTCCGCGAATACTCTAAAAGTTTGGTTAAGTTTGGATGATGAAGATTGGGATGAACTCGATCTTAAGGCTTAAGGCACCATTGAAGTCAAATCATGTATTGGGTGTCAGAAACAACAGCAAAAAGAGCATGGAAAAAGTTTTAAAATATCTATATGATGAAGAGTTTGTTGAACAAGCTTTATAGCAAGTAGCAATTCTACAAGCTTTAGATGACGGAAGGTACACAGCTCATGAATCACCTACACACTTTCAATAAGCTTATAGGGGATATTTTTTGCTTGAAAGTAAATTTCGAGGAAGAAGATAAGGCATTTATTTTCCATGCATCGCTCCCGAATTCGTATGAGCACTTGGTGGCAATAATCATGAATGGAAGAGATACCCTCAATAAGGAAGATGTGAGGGCTACTCCTCTAAGTACTGAGATTACGAAGAAGTTTAGAATAGATGAGAATATGTCTTGTCTGGGTGGACTGTCAAGGAAAGAGCAACAACATATAATCAAGGAGGAAACAGATTTGGATCCAAATCAAGAGCTTCCACTCAGGATGGCAGATGTTGTTTCTTCGGTAAAAGACTAGGGCATATAAAGAAGCAGTGCATTAACTATAAGCAATGGTTAGAACAAAAGGGAAAATCACCTAGCAACAGTGAATCACGAGAGGATCAAGTCAGTGTAGTTTCAGGAGTAGAGGAGAATGAGAAAGATTGCGACATGGTGACCACATCTACTAGGAAGGGCTCTTATGTCAACATATGGATTCTTGAGTTAGCATGCACATATCATTTGTTCCCTCACAGGGAGTGGTTCAACACTTGTGAGGAATACAATGGTGTGATAGTTGTTATGGGGAACCACTTGACTTGCAAGACGGCCGGTGTAAGCAACATTGAGGTGAAGATGTATGATGAGATGGTATGGACTCTAACAAATGTACAGCACATTCTAGAGTTGAAGAAATACTTAATTTCTCAAGGAGAAATTAAGATTGTCGGATGCAAGTTCAAGGGTGAAGGCACAATACTAAAGGTGATGAAGGGCGCGGTAGTTTATCTCAAAGCGAGATTGAAAGAACAGTAATCGCTAGCGCTTCAGCACTATAGACAAATAAGTGGAGGATACCTCAAACCTTTGGCACATACATCTGACGCACATGAGCGAAAGGGATCTTTGGGTGCTGCATGTAAAGCTGCTGACGGGTATTAAGGAGTACATGGTATAGTTTTACAAGTACTACACAAGGAGAAAGTAACATAAGGTGAGCTTCACTATAGCAGTGCACAAGACAAAAGGCTTATTGGAAAATATTCATTCAAACATGTGGGGACCTCCATCGTTAAAGGTCAAAAGGCAAAGCCGAGTATTTCGTCATGTTCTTTGATGACGTTTCATGTAATGTATGAGTTTATTTTCTAATTCATAAATCTTAGGTATTCTAGAAGCTTAAACAGTGGAAACTGGAGGTCAAGAAGCCAATGGGGGTGATAGATCAAGTAATTGAGGATAGATAATGATAGTGAGTATACCTTAAAGGAGTTTAAGCAGCTCTGCATTGAACAAGGCATACAACATCAACCGATAATACTAGGGCTATCAGAATAGAATGGTGTAGTTGAGAGCATGAGTCGAGCACTAATGGAGAGAGCTAGAAGCGTAAGATTATAGTCAGGCCTAATGGAGGGCTTTTGGGCAGAAGCATTAAAACATGCATACTATTTGGTCAACATTCACCATCTAATGCAATCAATCTTCAGATTCTAGAAGAGGTTTAGACAGGAGAGCCAGTCAGTTATATTTACTTGAGAGTGTTTGGGTGCCTTACCTACACTCTGGTGGATAGGAACAAAAGGAGAAAATTGGATGCAAAATTAAAAAGATGCTTTTATTGGGTATTAGAAGGGTATCAAGGGATTCAAATTTTGGGATTCAGAAAGCAAGACCACGTACATTAGAAGAGATATCGTTTTTTTATGAGGAGTCCATGTTAGGTAATGATAGATGAGAATCACAAGAGAAGAGCGACGAGGAGGTGAAAGACCATTCAGCGTAGATAAAGATTACTAGCTCATAATAAGTTAAGGATACAAACACAGGAGATGCAACTCAAGAAGGAGATGTACATGTGGACGAGCAGAAAATTACAGATGGTGGTAAGGAGACTCAACCGCAATAGGTCTATAGCACAGGGATGATAGAGGATGACCCACAAAGGACCGGTCAGGTACAGTTTTGAAGATGGTTAGCTAGCATTTGCTGTAGTTATGGAGAGTGGCTATTCGAGCACTTATAAGGAAGCACTCAATAGTGAGGATAGAAACAAGTGGATGATTGCCACGATAGAGTAGATGGAATAAATTCAAAAGAATTAGACATGGGATCTAGTTGCACTACAGAAGGAGTAAGCAAGCTATTGGATGCAAGTAGGCATTCAGAAAGAAGGAGAATGACTAGTACAAGGCATGTCTCATAGTGCAAATGTACGCTTAGAAGGAGGGGATTGACTATAATGAGGTATTTTCTCTGGTGGTCAATCATACATTAATTTAGGTTTTGTTGGTAATAGTAGTGGAGCATGACATGGAGTTGGAGCAGCTTGATGTGAAAACATAACTTCTACACAGAGAGCTTGAGAAATTTATTTATATGAAGCAAGCAGAAGGATTTCTAGAGGAAGGGAAAGAGGATTCTGTGTACATTCTCAAGAAGTCAGTTTACGGAATGAAGTAATCTCTGAGACAGTGGTACAAGTAGTTTGACTCATTCATGTTGGCAATGAGATGCACTTGATGTGAGTATGACAATAGTTCTACTTTAGGAAATACGGTGAGCAATCATATACTTCTTGTTGTATATGGATGGCATGTTAATTGTAGCAAGAACTAAGTGGGAGATTCATAGTTTGAAGGCTCGGTTGAGCAAGGAGTTTGACAAGGACTTAGGCAAAGCTAAGAAAAATTTTCAATTGGAGATTTATCTAGACAGGAAACAAAAAAGCTATTTTTATCCCAATGGATGTATATTGAAAAGGTGATTGAAAGGTTTGAGATAGCAAAGATGAAATAGGTTTCTTTAGGTTATCCTCTTTGTCTGAACATAGATGAGGAGGAAGAGATGTCTCGGGTGTCATATGCAAGCGTGATATGGTCTCTTATATATTCTATGGTGTGCAAAAGGCCTAACTTATCATGTGCAGTGAGTTTGGTGAGCATGCACATGTCAAATCCAGGAAAGTCTCACTGAGAGGCGATGAAGTGGGTACTGTGGTATCTGAAAGGTACACCACACTTCAAGTTGTTATACCAAATAGTGCAGGGGAAGCCAAATCAGTTGAAGGGTCATGTTCATCCAGACTGCACATGTGACCTTTAGCACTAGAAGTCGACTATGGCTTTGCATTCACAGTTGTAAATGAGCTAATTAGTTGGAAGTCATGGCTACAATACACTACTACAATTTCAACAACAGAAGTAAAATACATAGCTATGGTTGAAGAAGTAACAGAGGCCCAATAGCTAAAGGGCTTGGTTGGTGATTTTGGATTCAGGACTCCTACCACAAAGTTATCTTGTGATAGTCAAAGTGCTATTCATTTAATGAAGAAAAAATGTTTCATTAGAAGTCGAAGCACATTGAGATATTGGTTTCACAAAATCTGAGAGTGGGAGGCAGGAAAAGATATCAACATGGTAAAGATTGATACAAGGGAGAATCCGATAGATATTATGCTGAAGCTAATCACTATAGAAAAGTTTAAGGCATCCTTTGACTTCATTAAGGCACTTACTCAGCGAGGATAGCACATGGGTCTTGATTCGAGGCCGCGACTGTACGCAACTTCAGGTGGAGGTTGTGATGACCACATAGTTACTCATGGATTTAAGGAAGGAACATAGCTTTTGGTGGAGGTTGTGAAAGAATTAAGGTATTCATGGTTTTGATGATGGAATTTGACATAAGGTGCAACTGTGACAGTGGAGAAGGGAAGACATATATAAGTTTGAGCTAAGGTGGAGATTATTGTGATTGGCTCAACTTGAGCAGTGATAGAGACAAGCACACAATAGCAGCAACAAAAGCAAATAGCATGAGTGGAAAGCACAGTTGTAGTAGCAAGATTGATATGACCAGCTAGTCTAAATAGCTCGTATATTGACAAAGCATTTGGGCTGTCTGACCACCTAGTCAAACCGCCTAGCAGTCTGACAGACTAGTCAGACATTTTTCAGTGGTTAGACCTCCCGGATGGAGAGTTTGAGTCCTATTTGGATCCCGTTTTCTAGATATTGCTAGACCCACAAATTCTACCCTATTTAAAGGGTCTTTTTTAAGATCTAGGGTTTTCCATCATTAGGTTTATGCTTGAGAAAGAGGCTAAGAAAGAGAGAAGAAGAGATATCAATCCTTGCAAGGATTTGCAAGCTAATGTTTGCTTGATCTTGTAATTTCTTATTTTTAATAAAGTAAAGGAACTACCCTTCTCTTGTGGATGTAAATGAATTGCTGAACCACGTATGTCTCGTCCCTTTTCTTATTTTGAATTGCATGTTAATTTTCTTTTAGAATATCTTTTAATCGCTACCAGTTCCGCGTACACTCTAAAAGCTAGGTTGGATTTATGATCAATCTCCAATGGTCTATCATCAAAATTTTTTAGTTTGGTGCACTTAATACATTTATTTGATGAGTCTAACCCATGAGACTTGTATGAAGCCATCTTTGGAAGCTAAAAATTTCTTTCTTGGAACCTTATGTGTAGTGTTCGCGGGAAAATCATTTCGATTGTCATTGATTTGAATCTGTTATAGCTTGTTTTGCTTACAACAAAATTCAAAATAAAAATCACCTTTTTATAAGGCTTACAATGACTAACTGAAAAAGATTACAACTTTCTACCATAGTTGAACAATGAGGGATCCGTTTATCGGATCCTCGCTAGCGTGGGTGTCTTTGCCTATGCCGGGGGCTCTATTCTGTCAGTGGACCGCCATGTAATCCGATCCAAGTCAATATCTACGGGGTTGAGGGGACTATTTCATGAAGGAAATAGATCGCCTAAAGCAAGTGAAATCGACCAAGCGATTTCACGACTCTTCTCGGGATTAAGACTAAGCTTAGATCCGGAGGGAATCGCTATAGATCTTATCTAGATCTCCTCTTGAATCTTCTTCTCATCACATAGATTTGAAGTTTAAGACATTCTTCACTTGACCCAATCTGGATCTGAGTTTTCTTCTTTAGAAATGCTCAGATCTGTGTGCGAGAGACAACATTTTCTAACCCCTGCAACTGAACCCCCATGGCCTATTTATAGGCAAATGAGAGGGGGGGGGGGAAAGCTTTTTGGCCGAGCACCTATTGGTGCCTCGGCACTATGACCGAGGCACCAAATGGTGCCTCAGCCATGCCGAGGTACTCATTCAATTCTTTCTTCAGACATTTTCCGACATTTCTTCCCATTGTGTCGCCATTGTGTCGAGTTCGCATCCGATTGATTTTCTCATTGAACGCGGAACTCGATCGGTTCGTTCCCATTGATGTTTGAGACTGATTCCATCGATCCAAATCTGATTTGGCTCAGAGTTGTTAGAGTGCAATTGGTTCGATTTGTTGACTTGTACGCCCCACCGACCACGTCGTCAATGGTCCACCGCAAGTCTAGGGAAAATGGTTCGCCGTTGCATCGTTGGACCGCCGAAAACTCTGCGTAGGGCATCAATGGTCGTGGGGGATCAATGGTTCGCCGTTGCATCATTGGATGGGTCACCAATTGTTAATCCCACCGTCACGAGTCACGTTCAGGTACTTTCAAGCATTTTTCAATGCCTACAAATACCCCCTCCAAAGTTTTTAGTCTCGATCTTTTATAGAAGAGTCTGAAATAATTTGGATATAATAAGTCCACACCTTCAGTCGGTGTAACATGATCTGAGAATGGCTTCGGTCTTTGATCTCTCCAATCCTCCCAGATTCTCCAGTGCTTCGTAGGATAGCTGACGGCATCAAGGTGCTACATTTTTTTGTCTGATCGTTGTCGAGATCTTGATCTGAAACCAATAGATGAATTTTTTCTTCTGAGGTTAACTTTAGAATTCGACTCCTCCAATCCTTTCAGATTCTCCAGCACTTTGTAAGATAGTTGAAGGCATCACGGTACTACATTTATTGCCTGACCATTGTCAGAATCTTGAACTGAAGCTGATTGAGTTCATTTATTTCTAACTCGTGTCGGTGAGTTGTCGTTCAACTGACCATCAAACTTTTTTCGAGACTCCTCCACTGATTGGGGAATTCTTCGTTGTGACGCGCTGAGTGGCGTCAAAATATGGGTAGAATTTAGCCTTTGATCAGTGAGTGGTGACGCGTTGACTGGCATCCAATTTTGCTTGTAATCTAACCGTTAATCAATGAATCCTTTGGCAGTGACACGTTGTCCGGCGTCAACACAGTTTATACTCGTACGTTTACTAGAGTTTTGAGGATTAGTTTATCCTCATAAACCCATTCAGAGGTTGTTGAGTTATCCTTAAGAATATTTTATGAAAATAATCTCGAAGAACTTCTCAACAAAATAGGAAACAGTTTATACTCGTGTATCTTTTTTGAGTATGGACGAGTTATCCTTAAAATAAAAATATTTTCTAGGAACTTATCAGCCGAAATAGGAAATAGTTTATACTTGTGTACCTTCTTAGAGTACTGACAAGTTATCCTAAAATTAAAAATAGTTTTTAGGAACTTCTAGGCCGAAATAGGAAACAGTTTATACTCGTATACCTTTTTGGAGTACCGGCGAGTTATCCTAAAAATAAAAATATTTTCTAGGAACTTCTCGGCTGAAATAGGAAATATTTTATACTCGTATACTTTTTTAGAGTATCGGCGAGTTATCCTAAAAATAAAAATATTTTCTAGAAACTTCACGGCCGAAATAGGAAACAGTTTATACTCGTATACCTTTTTCGAGTATCGACGAGTTATCCTAAAAATAAAAATATTTTCTAGGAACTTCTCGACTGAAATAGGAAACAGTTTATACTCGTATACCTTTTTGGAGTATTTTCCCAGACTTGAAATAATTTGGACTGGATGAAAAGTGATTTTCATTAGGTGGTATCCCCGCTAAATAATTGTCCGGGGTCCCTCTGATGTATGGGAGAGAGGAGGAGTCATTTAACGAGCCGAGTTGGCGCCGTTTTGTTTTTGCCCTGGTCTATTTGTAGACACCCCATGGGCAATTTGATACATGGCAATGCTCTGAGATGAATGTCTTCTCAGTGACGTGTTACCTTAGTCCACTATTCCTGAAGATGTCGAGACTTGTCCCTCTCCTCCGAAGGTATGGTCTTGTTGGCAGGGGCTTCTAGCGAGGCTTGTTTTTTCGGTTCCTTATTCCAATGTTCCTTCTGAGCATCCCGTGAGACCATCTGAAGTAGTCAGTGCGTCAACGGCGGTTGCTCCTCCGATAGCCCCTCCGAGCCATGAAACTGTGCCTGCTGATTGAGTGGAGCCCCGCCTGGAGGCATGGCGCGATGCTCAAGCGGGGTTGGGTGGACCATGTTGAGATGGTACTTGCTGAGAAGTCAACATCTCTAATCGATATCCACTCTCGTCTTACTTCAAGTTTGGCCAAGATGGCGCAGCTTAGGTGAGAACTCTAGGAGGAGGGAGAAAACTTCAGTGTCACAGAGCTGTGAACACTCTGAACGCCAATGAGGACTCTCTTAGAGCTGAGCTGCAGGAGGAGTTCCAGTGGATTTCCATCTCTTTTTTATCATTTATTATGATTTTTTTATTTTGTTCAAAATAATTAACCATAACACTTATAGGATTTTTGGCAAACCCTCAACCATCAACGGATTTGATGAGCCTTTACCGATTACCGTTTGAATCGGCTAGCATGTGGATTATCAAAACTCGTTCCACATGTGACATTGTGCTAAAAGAATGAAATTCTCTCAATTTTGGTGCTATGATGTTAAATACATAGACTTGGTACTCTTTTATTGGCAAGAGACTACCCGACAATGCGTGTTAGGCGTTGACTTTAGGGTTATTAGCCAACCCCTAGCCATTAACGGGTTTAGCGTGCCTTTACCGATTAACGTTTGAATCGGACTAGCGTGTAGATTATCTAAACCCGTTCCGCACACGTGACGTTGTGTTAAAAGAATGAGACTCTCTTAGCCTTGGTGCTATGATGTTGAATACATAGACTTTGTACCCTTTTACGGGCAAGAGACTACTCAGCAACGCATGTTACGCGTAGACTTATCCCTTCTTAGGCTTCAGGATAAAATACTCTAGAATTGAATTCTGGTATCTTCTTTAATCGGACAAAGACTAAACCGACAGCGCGTGTTAGGTGTCGACTTTGGGGTTGTTAGCTAACCCCCAGCCCTCAACGGATTTGGTGTGCCTTTACCAACCACCGTTTGAATCGGGCTAGCATGCAGATTGTTTAAATCTGTTTCGCATGTAACGTGGTGCTAAAAGAATGAAACTCATTTAGACTTTATGCTACGATATTGAATATGTAGACTTCATCTTTTTAACGGGAAGATTAACACGGCGACACGTGTGAGGCGTGACTTATCCTTGCTTAGGATTTGGGATCAAATTCCTCAGATGAATCTTGGATTGAAAAATATTAATGTGGAAAAGGAAGAATTTTATATTCTATTTTCCGATGATGGAGAGGAAAGATTTTTTTGTCCTGTCTCTGAATGAAGATGGGTTTGAAACATGGAAGGCAGAATTTTGTCTCCTATCACTTGCCCATGGAGAGGAAGGAGGATCTTGTCTTCTATCTCTGAATAAGAGTAGAGCTCGAAACAATAGAGGAAGGTTTTGTATATTATCTCTTGTCAGTGGAGAGGAAAGTTTTGTATCCTATCTCTAGAAGCTCACGAACTCGAAACAAGAGAGGAAGGTTTTGTATCCTATCTCTTGTTGATGGAGAGGAAGGAGGATCTTGTCTCCTATCTCCGGATGCTAGAAAGGAAGGATTTTTGTCCTGTTTCTAGTGAAAGAAACTAAAAGTGGGATTTCCAATTCAAGAATCTTGTGAGGTGAGACTAAGAGTGGGATCTCCACTCTGAGAATCAGAAAGACTCAGGCGATCTTCAGTCGGACGATCTGATCTGAAAATCCCAGCGCATACCTTCAGTCAGCACTATCTGAGAGAGGGATGGAACTGAGAGTGGGATCTCTACTCTGAGAATTGAAAAGATTCAGCTGAGAGTGGGATCTCCACTCTGAGAACTGAAAAGATTAAGGTGACCTTTAGTTGGACGACCTGATCTGAAAATCTCGGTGCATACCTTCAGTCGGTGCTACCTGGGAGAGAGGTGAAACTAAGAGTGGGGCCTCCACTCTGAGAATCAGGAAGATTTAGGCGACCTTCAGTCGGACAACCTGATCTGAATATCCTAGCGCATACCTTCAGTCGGCGCTACCTGGGAGGGAGAGAGCCCTTCTGTTTATCACGAAGGGGATCTTACTCTTGGAGAGGAAGAATTTTATATTCTATCTCCAGTGCGAAGTAAACTTTGAGTTGACCTCTTGTTCATGGAAGGAAACAAGAGGGGATTTTGGTATTTGGACAAAAACATTTTGTAGACCCGCCGTCAATGAATTTGATCGGTAAGGGAATTTGTAGTGGAGGATAAATCTAGGGTTATCCTCGAGGAAAGTGGGTGAAACATCCCACAAGGAACTTCTTGTTGAAATGGGTTATCCTGAATATACTAAGGATAGCTTTTCTTCAAGAACTTCTCATTTATTGGCATTAATTGCCTGTCACTATTTTGGGTAACTAGGCGATATGTACCGTTAGAATAGACGGTCTCTATTACAAATAGTCCTTCCCATTTAGATTTGAATTTACCTTCCTTTTTGCAGTTGAGGATTATCGGTCGGCAAGCAGCGAGGATCAGATCTCCTTCCTTGAAACTCCTGTGTCGCACTTTCTTGTTGAAAGCTCTCGACATTCTGGCTTGGTAGGACTCAATACGTTGTTGAGCTTCCAGGCACTTTTCATCCAACATCTCGAGCTCTTCGAGACGTTTCTGATGTTGTTCTTCGGTCGTCATCTCCGTTGCGAGGCTGATGCGAAGTGACAGAATTTAGACTTCCAGCAGAAGAAGTACTTCACACCCATAGACCAGAGAGTACGGGGTCGCTCCGGTCGGCATGCATATGGTGGTGCGATATGCCCAGAGTGCTTTTCCGAGTTTATCGTCCCAATCTCACTTGTTAGTTTTCACGAGCTTTGATAATATCTTGATGATTCTCTTGTTGAACGCCTCTACCAACTTGTTTGCAGCAGGATTATAGGCCATCGACGAGACATCTTAGATCTTAAACTTCTCGTAAAACCTGATGAAAGCATTGTTGATGAATTGAGGACCGTTGTCGTGTACGATCCGTCTCGGCACACCGTGTCGATAGATGACATGGTGCTTGATAAACTTGATGACGTTGCTCGTCTTCACTTCTTTAGTTGGATTCCTTAAGCCCACTTGGAGAAGTAGTCAGTAATTGCGAGAATAAACCGATCACCTTTTAATCGATGGGGAAAAAAAGAACCCACAATGTCTATTCCCCATGTTTCGAATGGCCAGGATGTAGCCGAAGGATGCAATTGCTCTGGAGGCTTATGCATGTAGTTCGCGTGAATTTGACACGCGTGGCACTTTCGAGCATAGACGATCGCATCATTAATCATCGTTGACCAAAAGTATCCCATTCTTCTGCACGCTCATATAGTTTGGGACTAGGCTGGTGTGCGCCACATTTGCCTCCATGTGCTTCTCGAAGGACCTCTTCCGCCTCTTTGTTTGAAAGGCACCGGAGCAACATGCTGTCGTACCCGCGATGATATAACATCTAGGTTTCTGCATCATAGAAGAACCTTGGGGCTCTTCGTCAGATCGATTCTCTCCCCTTCGCGTCCTCTGGCAAAATGCCATGTAGGACGTAGTCAATTATGGGGAAATGCCAATCTCGGGTTTTGAATTTAGTTTGGGTTGCGTATACCTCTTTGGTAACCACCCCCTTATCTTCCTCTACCTCATCATATATCGGCACGAATAGTTGATGAGTTCTGACTGTGACCAAGTATTCAGTCTCGGGAGGTTGTGCTAATGATACCGCCAATTCCGCTAATGCATCCGCGTATGTGTTCTAGAGGCACAGGACGTACACGATGAAAAATTCTTCAAACGAGTCTGTCGTCTCAACAGCCGCCTGGTGATATGGAATTAGATCTAGATTTCTGACTTCATAGTCCCCACGGATCTGTCTGACTATGAGTTGCGAATCGCCATAGGTTTTGAGATATTCGACCCCCAGCTCTTTGGCAAAACTTAGTCCAATAAGCAACGCGTTGTATTCGGCCACATTATTAGAACACGACTGAGTTAGTGAATAAGTCCGCGGCATCACATGTTTCTACAGGGAAACTAAGACAACTCTGACTCTGGCAGAAATCTTAGAACATTCGAGGGTGCCTACCACATTAGTTGCTCGAGACGCTCCGTCAAAGTACAGTCGCCATATTTGTTGGTGCGATGGAGTGTTGACTTCGTGGGCTTCATCTAGCAAGTCGTCATATAATTTGGCTGCTCCGTCATCAGATTTGTCTCTAAAAGATCACAAATCACTTGTCCTTTGATTGATTTCTGTTCTTTGAAGTGCAAGTCATATTACAACAAGAGCAAGGCCCATTTTGCTAAACACCAACTCATGAAGGCTAGTTGCGTCATAAATATTCGGACTGGATTCACATTGGAGATAACCCAAGCCGCATCTTCTGAATCGCGAATACCAACGCCAGGCACTGCTTCTCGATCATTGGATAGCGAGATTCAGCACCCACTAGAGTTCAGCTCAAATAATACACTGCCTGTTCATGACCGCTGTCATTGTCTTGCACAAGTAAAGCACTTAATGAATGGTCCGTTGCCTTGGTATAAACCAAGAACGGTTTACCTGACTGCAGTGCAACGAGAACAGGAGGTTTTGCTAGATACGCTTTGATATCGTCGAATGTCTTCTAACAAGTATCGTCCCAAATAAATGACACGCCCTTCTTATTCAGCTTGGAGAACAGCTGGCACTTCCCGGATAGGTTCGAGATGAATGCCCGAATATAAGCCAATCTCCCCTGTAACCCCCTGAGTTCTCTTAGATTTCTTAGAGTTACAGGTCTTGTATTGCCTTCACTTTATCAGGGTCAACATAAATGCCCTTATTAGTGATGACGAATCCGAGGAACTTGCCATTGGACATTCCAAGGAAAGACTTGGCAGGGTTCATCTTCAGCTAATGAGCACACATGAGCTCGAACACTGCCCTCAGGTCTTTGATGTGATCATTTTTGTCGTGGCTTTTCACGACCAAATCATCAATGTATCATTCGACCGTTTTTCAGAGGTGTTCCTAGAAAATCCTAGTCATTGCTCGCTGGTACGTAGCACCCGTGTTCTTCAGACCGAACGACATGACTGTGTAGCAGAAGATGCCGAGGGGAGTTCTGAACGCCGTGTGTTTTGCATTGTTTGGGTGCATCTTGATTTGATTATAACCCAAAAAGCTGTTCATGAAGGACATTCTCTCGAATCCACACGTGTTGTCGATGATGACATCGGTGATCAGGAGAGGGAACTCGTCCCTTGGGCATGCGGTGTTTAGGTCTCTGTAGTCGACACAGATCCTCATTGTCCCATTCTTCTTCAAAACTGAGACACTATTTGCCACCCAATCCGAATGCCATACTTCTATGATGAAGCCTAACTCGATGAGTCTTTTCACTTCTAATACAATCACCTCTATAATTTGCAGACGAAACCGTCTTTGCTGTTGCTTGATAGGGTTGGCATCCGACTTGATATTGAGGCAGTTGTAGGCGTTAAAAATTACTTATTAGTACCTGAATCAGACTCGTGACAGTGGGTTCGCAACCGACGAACCATCAAGCGATACGACCAAAAAACCACTGACGACGTAATTGCACCGCAAAATGCATAAAGTGAGTCGACGAGCGTATGAAGCGAGTCGGCGAGGCGTATAAGTCAATGAAGCAATGTATCGTGGGATAAATCCAGCGATGAAGGTTCAGGTCAGCAAAATCCAAAGAGGCGTGTCGATCAGACTTAAGCGTCGACGTGACAGAATTAACCGAACTCAAATGACGGAGCTATGCCGATAGGATTTTGGAATCAACGGAACAATCAACCAAGCTCAGAAATACCGGAAAACGGGTCAAGGAGGGCGAAATACATTGACCAAAAAGCCAAAACACTTTGGTCAAGTCCGAAGCACTTCGGCCTTGGCCGAAGCAACTCGGCCAAGGCCG
>JBAKGM010000279.1:8469486-8481232 GCA_037177215.1 Asparagus racemosus | reverse complement strand
TGGCACATTCTGAGAGAACCAACCCCCCCCCCCCCCCCAACCACCACCAAAAAAAACATATGAAGCACGCAAAAACATTCACACTCTCTCTCCACTCTTTCTAAACGAAAAATTATGTCGATAATTATTTTTCAGATGAATGTGTTTACCCTAAATCTTCTTATTTTAAACTATTTCGAGATGACAGTTTTTTAAATCTCTAGCTGTTTAGTAGAAAAAAGCATCATCGAATGATATTCTCATGTACGCACACACAAAAGGACAAGCTATTGAAATTGATCTCTCCTTTCATTATAAGATTTTTGTGTTAAAATGGCACATAACTATTCACTAATAGATGTTTTATCATAAGTTTAGTGCACATGAATGATTTTGCATAATCTACAACAAATTCTTAACGTATTTATTCCAATATATGGATGTCACTTGATCAGCATGTTCTCTTTACCCCAAAATATGTGTGGGGGTAAGCACACCGGTAGAAGACAAATCTCAACTTGCAATTTACTGATTTTATATTAGGTCAGACAGGCCAATGAGTGTTGTATGTTAGAGTTAGCTTCTGACCTCAATGATTGATTTTATGCAGATAAGGTTGGGCCGACAATGGCAGTCTTAAGACAAGATATACATCGAAATATCGAGGTAACAATAATTGATTTTATCTCTTTACCAAAGTTGATTATATGTGCTTAGAATTACGCGAAGTTAACAAAATCATAGGCTATATTTATGATTTAATCCTGTTAGGGCTCTAAAGAGATCAGATTATAGAAAACAAGAGCGACAGTAGAACATTAGATAAAAGACGACTATAGCTAATAGCTAGAGTTTTTTTTTTCTTTCTATTTATCAAAAGCCATTTTCCTACATTTAGAAAAGAGTCATTTAGAGACTCAAAAATAAAATAGAAAAGGTAAAAATAACTTTTTTAACCAAAAATAGAAAAGTGTCAACTAGAACATACCATTCTAATAGGAAACAAAATTCTCCATATAATATTTCAGTCATAACGGACTCCGTTTGCCGCTCCTAATTGAACGATCAAAACCTCGCCAGAAAAGAAAACATTTGGACCCTATTTTGAGACCGAAAACAATAAAATTTCGAGAATCTGATGGTGGTAAATCGATTGCCTATGAGAAATGCATTGGCATTGACAATTTTGCGAGAGTTTTGAATCGGCTGGTCAATTTCCCCAATTCCAATAAGTTTGACATTTCAGTTGGGCTTTACCCTTATAGGGTCATATTGGTCCATGTCAGCTAGAGCTACCCCTAGAGCTACATCACTCTCACTATCCAGAAAAAGAGTTTTTCCTCGTATAATGATGTGTCACTGGTGTTTTCGGGTCAAAATTTTGCAATTTATTGATATATTTGAAAGATTCCAATTGCTCACTTCACTCAAAAACCAAAATTACAAGTGTTTGATTATGGAGAAGTATGCTTGTAGAGACTTGATTCTTACTCCATTGACCACGAGGACATCATCGTTGTTGAAGTTGTTCTTTGTTGTCGAGTTTAGAGTTGAAGAGAGCTCCATTGAATTGAAACTCAACTCGTCAGAGAAGGGTCGCCTCGTTGACAAGCTAAAGAACTAAGCTTTTGAGGCAGGTGAGAGAGTGCCAACACGAGATCAAAGATCATGTGCTTAAAGGCATAGAACTCTTGGATCACAAGAGTTTAGCACGGCAGCGCGGGGCTAATGTTAGGAATTTTATGGAGATTAATCTACAGAATTACACACTAATACAAATAACGACACCAATGTAAATTCACACGCTAGCAGACACCAAGATTTAACTTAGTTCTGCAAATCGTGTCTACGTCTACGGGCAATCTAGAGAGAAATATTCCACTATGAATCAAGAGTACAATCTCTCCAAGTTACACCTAAACTTGAGGATTAAATCACAAGAGAAAAATACAGTGTTACCTTTAGGGTACCAAAACGCTAAAGCCCGTCTCAATTCAAATCTCCAACACTGGCGGAGAAATCAACACTGTACCCTTGACAGCATTGTCGATTGACAACAGCTTTTGAATCACTGTAATCATTCAACCGAATAATCTGAAATCTCAATTCTCTCTCTCTCTCCCCCCTCCCCTCGAAATCAGCACACCTCCAAAAGAATTACTCCCGGGTTCCTATTCTCGAGTTACTGTAGCTCCAAAAATCAATCTCAGGGTGTTGTCACCCATGTGCCCCAATTCTTTTAATAAAGGGATTTTTATCTCTAGGTCCTCTAGACCTATTCTAATTACAAATGGATCCTCCAATTCCTTTTGTAACTAGGATTTAATCATATGGGTTGGGCCTCATGTAGGCCTTGATTTGGGCTGGACCCACAACAATCTCCCCCTCCAGTCCAATGAGGGGGGTATACCAATCTGTAACTCTTCACCGGGAGTTCATGCTGGCCAATCGCCGACACAACTCCGTCTTCTCTCTGAAACGGTTTTCGTTAAAAAATCTACTGTATTTTTATCCGTGTGAATCTTCTGTAACTTCAGCTCCTCTTTCTCAACAGCTTATCTAAGCCAATGATATCTCACATCAATAAGTTTTGTCCTGGAGTGGAATGTAGAATTCTTGCTCAAATCAAGAGCACTCTGACTATCAATGGAAACTTGATAATTATCCTGTTGTAAGCCTAACTCCTGCAGAAATCTTCTAAACCAAACCATCTCCTTACCGGCTTCTGCAGCTGTAATATATTCTGCCTCTATTGTAAACAAAGCAACACACTTCTACAACTTGGACTGTCAAGATACAACTTTCCCTACAAACGTGAACAACCAACCTGAGGTAGACTTCTTGTGATCGATATCACCTGCCATATTCGCATATGCAAAACCTTGTAGTACTGGCTTGGAACCTCCAAAACTCAAACACAATTTGAAACCGTCTTTCAAATATTTTAAAATCCACTTTACACCTTCCCAATTAACTTTTCCTGGATTAGAAAGAAACCTACTAAAAATGCCAACTGCATGAGCTATATCTAGCCGAGTGCAAACTATGGCATACATCAAACTCCCTACAGCTGAAGAGTAAGGAATATTCTCCATCTCACTCTTTTCCTCATTTGAAGTCGGGCAAAACTTCTTGCTAAGTTTTAAGTGACTTGCAATTGGAGTATTAACTAACTTGGCATTTTTTTATGTTGAATCTATCAAGCAACTGTTCAACATATTTCTCTTGTGATAACCACAACTTCTTAGCTTTCTGTCACGAGCAATATCCATACCAAGAATCCGATGTGCCGAGCCCAAATCCTTCATGTCAAAAGATTTAAATAACTCATTCTTCAGCCCACCGATCATCTGACTGTCCTCACAAACAATCAGACTTATCGTTCACATAAAGCAAAAGAATAAAGAAGTTAGAAGTCAATACCGTACCCTTGACGGCGTCGTCTTTCTGAAGACAATGGCGTTTGAATTACTGCAATCGGACAACCGAATAATCCAGAATCTCAATTCTCTCTCTCTCTCTCTCTCTCTCTCTCTCTCTCTCTCTCTCTCTCTCTCTCTCTCTCTCTCTCTCTCTCTCTCTCTCCCCTTGAAATCAGTGCACCTCCAAAAGAGTTACTCTCGGGTTCCTATTCTCGGGTTACTGTAACTCCAAAAATGGATTTTGGGACACATGAAGGCACACAATCTCGTTGAAGTATAGATCAAATATCAATGATGCATTCGTCGTCGTCTTCTTCTAGAATTAAATCCATTCCCCTCTAGATTTGGGGTCACTCTAGAACAAAGTCCATTATAAGGTCCTCCCAACGCGCCATGGGAATAGGAAGTGGCATATATATGCCCACATTAGTAGTTGCCCCTTTGACACTTGGCACACATAGCAACACTTCCCAAAGTGGATCAACTTCTTCATATTAGGGAAAAATAGTCATAGATGATCAACGCTAAAATTTTATCTTTGCGTGAACTGATCCTCATCATGAAGCTCTTTGGCAATCTTTGCTTGCAAATTTGTAGTTCTCAAAAGAGATTGCCACCTACTAAAGATATCTTGACCAATGTTGTTGTTGTTACCCTACATATTTAAAAATAGGACTGAGAAATGGATATGTAGCATAGATATTTGAAAAGGTATTAAAAACCCACGAGTTGTGCCGACATGGTAGGCAACAAAGTTGCTCTTCTGCTTAGTGCATTTACCAATCGATTATTGACTTCTCGAGATGTGCTTCAATGAAAAATTAAACTGCTAGAGGTACTCAACTCTGAGCATATCTACGATTTAGTTTGAGAGAACCATTGATATACTTGAGAGCTTCATGGTTTCAATGAAGGATAATGAGCTGCAACGGGTAGTGTTCCCAATGTCGTAAGGTCTGCACAATGACATAGAATTGTGTATCAAAAATTTTGTATCTTCTCTTTGAGCCTATTTACTTACTCTACTAATGTCGCGCCGGATGTATCACAAGACACCTCAAGACCTTTTCAAAATCTGTCAGCGCCAGCACTAGTGCAATCATTAACTTTTTCTTGATGATTTGGAATGTTTATTTTGCTTCATTTATCCAGTGAAGGGGAACTCGTATTTTGAGGAGATACGTAATTGATTTTAGCAAGCAGCTGAAATTGGGCATGAATCATCAATAAAAGGATGCCATACCAAGGAAGTTGCAAGCATCATGAATGTTCCTTAGAGCAATCTAGTCTTGCACTTCTTGCACCTTGGACGGATGAGCCTCCACCACGTCTATAAAGGCAATGAACCTCAAATGTGAAACTTCTTCCGGTGTGCAAAAAGTTATTGTCTTATCACGGTCAACAAGGTTTTCAAATCCTACAGATGAACCTCACAGATAAGCTGTCAATAAGATTTTTTATCAAAATAAACATTAGCATGTCTCCAAGAAAGGTTGCAAAATATGGTTTATAACATGCATGGTGCATTGGATGAACCACATGGCATCACCATCTAGTCGCAGAGCCCATCCTATGTCTTAAACGCAGTCTTCTATTTGTCACCCACCCAAACACGAAGCAGGTGAAGGTTGGTGACTGGTGGATGTGGAAGCACCTCCTTAAGGTGAGAGATCTTGCTCTTGCTCAGCTTGATAGTTGGAGTGTTGGGATCCAACCCAATATTTTTGGGTGGCCCATTGATTAATAAAAGGCCCATGTTGCATTTTCTTGGCAACAAAAGTGTATGGAGAGGCAGACCCCACTTGCACTAGGAAAAGAAATTCTTGATTCCTTTATATGCACGTGATATCCATCACCCTGTAATCAATTCGTATAGGAACCTGAGAACAGAAAGTTTTGGGGTGCGCAGATTTAGAGGCTAGGTGAGAGAAAAAGAGAGAGAAAAGTTAAGATTCTGGATAGCTTAGTTGTTCAATTGTAGTGATTCAAATGCCATTGTCTTCAAAACGACGATGCTGTCAAGGATATGGTGTTGATTTCTCTACGGATGTTAGAGATTTGAGTTGAGACAGGTTTTATGGTTTTGGTGTCCTAGAGGTAATACTGTATTTTTCTCTTGTGATTTAATCCTCAAGTTTCGGTGTAACTTGGAGCGATTGTACTCTTTATTCATAGTGGAATATTTCTCTTTAGATTGCCTTGTAGACGTAGGCACGATTTGCCGAACCACGTTAAATCTTGGTGTTTGCTTGCGTGTGATATTTACATTGGTGTCGTTATTTGTTTTAGTGTTTAATTTCATAGATTAATCTCCATAGAATTCCTAACAAGTGGTATCAGAGACATAGTTCGATGCTTTTCTTTAGATGGAAAAGATGGAGAGCTTTGGCACAATGATAAAATTGGATGGCTCCAATTGACAAGTATGGAAGTCCAAGATGAAAGATATTCTGTATTGTAAAGATTTACATGACCCTATTGAGGGAGATGAAGCCAAGCCAAAAAAGATGACTGATAAAGAATGAGAGAAACAACACAGGAAGGCAATCGGTTACATTCGGATGTGGATCAACGTCAGTAAGTTTCATCATGTATCGAGTGAGACTAATGCGAAGTCTCTTTGGAAGAAGTTTGAGGATCTCTATGAGTAGAAGACCGTGGGGAGCAAGGCATTTATTATAAGGCGGTTGGTGAACTTGAAGTTCAAAGAAGGAAGCAGCATAGCAGGGCACTTGAATGAGTTCAAGAGTTTGATTAATTAGTTAGCTCCCATGAAGATGACTCTCGATGATGAGTTACAGGGTTTATTACTATTAGATTCTTTGCCAAACGTGTTGGGAGACATTAATGGCGACGGTCAGCAACGTGGCTCTAGATGGTGTGTTATCGTTGAGTATGGTTTCTAGTAGTTTATTTAATGAGGAGACTCGGAGGAAGTCTACCAGCAGATAACTCACAGGCACGTGTCACAGAGAACAGGGGCAGGAGCAAGTACAGGGACCAGTCTAGAGGTCGTGGCGCATCCGAGAGCAGATCAGAGTTTAAAGGGAGATGTTACTTTCATTGTGGAAAGCTGGGTCATATCAAGAAGAATTGTTGGGCATGGAAGAAAGAGCAAGCTGGGAACGAAGATGAAAAGAAAGATGGGAAGAAGAAAGTAGACAGTGACACTACATCTACTTTGTATGAGATCGATGTTATTCTCATTTTTAGGGGAGAAGACGGTATGCATGTTAAGTCAGAATTCCGAGTGGATAGTGGACAAAAGAGCTACATGTCATGCTACACCCAATCGAGACCTTTTCACGTCGTATAAAGCAGGTGACTTTGGCAATGTGAGGATGGGCAATACTAGCTACTCGAAGATTGTGGGACTTGGTGACATACACTTATAGACAGATACCGGATGCACATTGCTCTTGAAGGATGTGCGGCATGTTCTCAATTTGCGACTCAACTTGATTTCAGGTCTTACTTTGGACCGAATGGGTTATAAAATTCAATTTGGTGGAGAAAAATGTAAAATCACCAAAAGGTCTCTCGTGGTGGCTAGAGGAAATATATGTTGTAATTTATACAAGACTCAAGCGAAGGTTTCATATGATTCTTTGAGCGTGGCTCAAGATGGTGACGCTCTTAGTTTGTGGCATAGGAGGCTCGGACACATGAGTGAGAAGGTGTTGCTAGTATTGGCAAAGAAGTCGCTTATTCCCTTTGCTAAAGGTTCATCACTCACCCCTTGTGATTATTATTTGCTTGGAAAATAACATAGAGTTTCTTGTAGTAAGCTTTCTAAAAAAAAAGATAATATTCTGAATTTGATTTATTCTAATGTTTGTGGTCCCATCGAGGTGGAGTCCTTGGGTGGTAACAAGTACTTTGTCACATTTATCGATGATGCATCACGGAAGATGTGGGTCTTCATGTTGAGGACAAAGGATCAGGTGTTTTAGTCTTCTAGCAGTTTCATGCTATGATGGAGAGACAGACAGGAAGAAAGTTGAAGTGTTTGAGCACCGATAATGGAGGAGAGTACACGTCCATTGAGTTTAGAAATTATTACTCCAAGCATGGTATTCGACATCAGAGGACAGAACCCGGCACACCGCAACACAATGGAGTTGCAGAGAGTTACAACATGACCATTGTGGAGAAAGTCTGATGCATATTAAAGATGGCAAAGTTACCTAAGAGCTTCTGGGCTGAAGCTGTTCGCATTGCATGCTACATAATCAACAGATCTCCTTCAATTCCTCTGGGTTCTGATATCTCAGAGAGGGTTTGGTCTGGGAAGGATATTTCTTACTCTCATCTGAACGTGTTTGGTTGCAAGGTGCTTGCACACATTTTGAAGGAGAAGAGACAGAAGCTTCATGATTGGACGGTTCCTTACATCTTCCTTAGTTATGGAGAAGATGAATTAGACTACAAGGTATGGGATCCAGAAAATAGACAAATTATTAGACGAGCAGATGTGATTGTTCAAGAGGATTAAACTATTGCAAATCTCGGGAGAGCAGAGCAGTCAGAGAGTGTTGCTAGTGAGATTCTAGAAATGACATCTGTTCTATCTCCAGTACAGTTGCATCCTACAAATACAGAGCAGGTGCATGATGATGGTGTTGATGATGATGGTCAGATACCAGAGCAGGGAGACGGTGATCAAGATCACGAGCAAGAGATTCCTCAGCAGAAGGAGCATCACTAGTAGTAGGAGATTACAGAGCCACAGTTTAGGAGATCAGCTAGGGAGCATAGACCACCCACGAGATATCCTCTTTCAGAGTATTCTTTGCTGATAGAAGAGGGGGAGCCAAAGAGCTTTCAAGAGGCACAGTCTCAAAAAGACAATGACAGATGGTTCTAGACTATGCAGGAACAGATAAAGTCTCTTCAGCAGAATGATACTTATGAGTTGGTGGATTTGCCGAATGATAGAAAAGGTTTGAAAAACAAGTGGGTATTCAAGTTGAAGAAGAATGGCTACAAAGAGATTCAGAAGTACAAAGCTAGATTAGTGGTGAAAGGCTTTGGTCAGAAAAAAAGGGTATTGATTTTGATGAGATTTTCTCACCGGTTGTGAAGATGACATCCATTAGAGTTATATTAGGGTTAGCAGCTAGTTTAGACCTCGAGATTGAGCAACTTGATGTGAAGACTGTATTCCTTCATGGTGATTTGGAGGAGGAGATCTATATGGAGCAGCCAAAGGGTTTTGAAGTGAAGGGAAAAGAACACATGATTTGTAGGTTGAACAAAAGCCTTTATGATTTGAAGCAGACACCCAAGCAGTGGTACAAGAAATTTAACTCTTTCATGTTGAGTCAGGACTACCAGAGGACAGTTACAGATTTTTGTATATATTTCAGGAGAATTTCAGATTCAAGCTTCATTATTCTTTTATTTTATGTGGACGATATGTTGATTGTTGGTCAAGACAGTCAGATGATTGGTGGGCTAAAAGAGTTATTTAAATCCTTTGACATGAAAAATTTAGGCTCAGTACAGCCAATTCTTAGTATGGATATTGCTCGTGACAGGAAAGCTAGGAAGTTATGGTCATCATAGGAAAAATATGTCGAAAGATTGCTTGATAGATCTAACATGAAAGATGCCAAGTCAATTAGTACTCCACTTGCAGGTTACTTAAAATTTAGCGAGAAGTTTTGCCCGACTACAAATGAGAAAAAGAGTGAGATAAAGAATATTCATTACTCTTTAGCTGTAGGGAGTTTGATGTATACGATGGTTTACACTCGACCACATATAGCTTATTCAGTTGGCGTTGTGAGCATGTTTCTTTCTAATCTAGGAAAAGTTCATTGGAAGGTGTAAAGTGGATCTTGAAATATTTAACAGGCAGTTCTAGATTGTGTTTGAGTTTTGGGGTTCCAAGCTAGTACTACAAGGTTATGCAGATGTAGATATGACAGGTGATCTCGATCATAGGAAGTCTATCTCAGGTTGGTTGTTCACTTTTATAGGAGGAGCTGTATGTTGGCAGTTCAGGTTACAGAAGTGTGTTGCTTTGTCTACAACAGAGGTGGAATATATTGCAGCTACAGAAGCCGGTAAAGAGATGGTTTGGTTGAGAAGATTTCTATAGGAGTTAGGATTACAATAGGACAATTATCAGGTTTTTATTGATAGTTAGAGTGCTCTTGATTTGAGCAAGAATTCCACATTCTACTCCAGGATAAAAACACATTGATGTGAGATATCATTGGCTTAGAGAAGCTGTTGAGAAAGAGGAGCTAAAGCTGTAGTAGATTCACACAGATAAAAATCCAGTAGATTATTTAACGAAGACTGTTTCCAGATAGAAGACCGAGTTATGTCGGCGATTAGTCAGCATGAACTCCTGATGAGAAATTACAGATTGGCATACCCCCTTTTGGGAAAGAGGGGGAGAATGTTGGGATCCAGCCCAATATTTTTGGGTGGCCAATTGATTAATACAAGGCTCGTGTTGTATTTTCTTGGCAACAAAAGTGGATGGAGAGGCGAACGACACTTGGACTAGGAAAAGGAATTCATGATTCCTTTATATGCAGAAGACATCCATCATCCTGTAATCAATTCGTACAGATACCTGAGAACAGAGAGTTTTGGGGTGCGTAGATTTCGAGGCTAAGTGAGAGAAAAAGAGAGAAAAGTTGAGATTCTGGATAACTCAGTTGTCCGATTGCAGTGAGTCAAACGCCGTTGTCTTCAAAACGACGATACAGTCAAGCGTACGGTGTTGATTTCTCCGCGGATATTGGATATTTGAGTTGAGATGGGTTTTAGGGTTTTAATGCCCTAGAGGTAACACTGTATTTTTCTCTTGTGATTTAATACTTAAGTTTTGATGTAACTTGGAGAGATTGTACTCTTGATTCATAGTGGAATATTTCTCTGAGGATTGCCCTGTGGTGGTAGGCACGATTTGCCGAACCACACTAAATCTTGATGTTTGATTGCGTGTGATATTTACATTGGTGCCGTGCCGTTATTTGTTTTAGTGTTTAATTCCGTAGATTAATCTCCATAGAATTCCTAACATGGAGAATCTCATTGCAACCATTGTGACGTGCTGTACTACTAGTAATTCTAAATTATAAACTGGCTTTACTCTATCAAGATTTTATCCAAACCCCCTTGTTGTTTCTTGGTCTCGGACTGTATTGGGTTCTCCCGAGTGTGCAAAGCAGTGTTTTACCCTTTGGCTTGCGATTCAAGGTAGACTTCATACCCAAGGCAGGATGTTCTATATGAGAGTGATTATGTCAACTCTCGTCTCCGTTGGAACTATGGAAAGCCACTCTCACCTCTTCTTTGATTGCCAATTTTCTTTATCGATTTGGAACAGAGTCATGGAGTGGGGATTGGGTTTAGATGGAGGTCGTGCAAATTGGTCCTTGATTTTGGTAGTATTCTCATTATTTGAAAGGCAAAGGCTAAAATTCGTTGGTAAAGATGTTGGTTCTATCTGTTTCTGTTTATTTGATTTGGCAAGAGAGGAATCAAGGCATCCTTGGAGGCAAGAAGAAATCAAATGAGGAGGTCTTTCGAGCCATAAAAGTTGCTACCCTCACCCTTATCCTCAATAGTCGAATTCCTGTTGAATTTGATAGCTAGGCTATGAGCGTGTAAGCAAAATGTCAATCTTGTGAAATTGTCTCCTTTTGTTCTTCTCTTGTATTCTGAGGTTCTCCACCTGAGTATGATGATGCACTACAAATTTCCATATTTGGTGAATGAATAAAGATATTTTTCATTTACAAGGAGAAAAAAATAGATCTGGTGGTATCCACATTTCTGGTGTATTTTGGAGAAGAGCTTAGTACCTTCTAAGTTGACCAACATTTCATCAAGGCAAGATATCGGGAAGCGATGCTTCGTAATGATCTAATTGAGGCCTTGGTTGTTGATGCGCATGTGCTAGGTGTCGTCTTTCTTTGGTGTTAACAGAGGTGATACGATACAAGGGTTCATGTTGGGCCGCACGAATTCTTTCTCAAGCATTATTCATCATCCATGAGCTATTAGCTCCGGTCTAGATCATCAAAATAATGGGGACAACTGTTAGTATGATATGCCCTAGAAACCAATCATTGAGATGATTATATTTAGTTTATATTTATGTAATTTTTATGAATAATGTGTTATTCGGTCATTGAATAAATCACTTATTATGGATCATTAAGTATATGACTTGAACGTGAAACTCTGTAATTAGATTGTGATGTTATTCTAAATAGTCCTTATCTTTTATCATTAGCTGGGACGCTAATGATTTTATAGGCAGCATGTGGATTGATTGATGATCATGTTTCGCGGATCATGGATATAAGATATCAAGT
>JBAKGM010000279.1:8452309-8468436 GCA_037177215.1 Asparagus racemosus | reverse complement strand
ACGCTAATGATTTTATAGGCAGCATGTGGATTGATTGATGATCATGTTTCGCGGATCATGGATATAAGATATCAAGTCAATCACATGAGTATATGTTAGTGAACATAATATTGAACTGACCACTATGAAACATTGCATGGATTATTTGTGTCATCAATATGTTTCATACAATGGTTATGCTCGGTCTTTTGACCTGAGACTATCATGGTTTCCTACATGATGATTGTATACTTTGATGTTACCAAACATTTTTTTTGATCGGATAATAATAAAGGTGTTAGTCGGGTATGCTATGAATCATGCAGAGGGATGTGAATGGTCAAGATGGAATTTGTTCCTCTCATATATATGAGAGTATAATATCTCTAGGACCCTCGAAGAAGATAGACTGATAAAGTGCATGGCCATGTCTAATTAGTTGATAGTCAACTATTAAGAAGTCAGTCTAATTTCACATGCGAGAAATTAAAGGTTGAACTGTATAAGGGTGACACATTTCCTGTCTTGAGTTCAATCAAGATATCTAGTGATAAAGAGACCGACATATATTCATTGTGGACTAGGTTTCGTCTGAGATGACATTTACGTGATTTGGTTAGTCATAATGTCCTGCTAGGGTCAGCTTATGACTTATGGGCTGAAAAGTGTTTTGGCCCACTGCTAACATCATGTAAACCTAATTAGGTCACACACAAGAATATGTTGGAACGTTATTAAAAAAAGGCCCGCATAAATTAAGTCATGTATAGATATGATTAGATGTGAGGCAATTGGGTAATCAGATAATGAATGATTTGACAAATCTCGGTTAATTGATCTCAATCAAGGAATCAGATAATGAATGATTTGATAAATCTCGGTTAATTGATCTGAATTGATTTAATCAATCACGTTTGGGAAAAATACTGACCAAGTTCAAGGAGTCTATCTTCTAAGCAGTCAATTAATAAGATCAATCATGGTTTAAAGATAAGATTTGATTTTTGAGAAACCGTCTGATTGCAAACCCGATCTCTTTCCGGTTTGAGAAACCGCCTCACAGCCCTATAAAGGGAGCATAAGATGGACTTTCGAAGACACACCAATCCATCTTCTGAAATCATGAGGGAGAGAGAGTAACTCCAGAGGCCACTGTCTTCGAAGTGCTAGCACACCGACGAGTGGAGTTCCAACAAGTTCATGTGGATATCAGTAGAGGCGTCGCTGATATTTCTGCGTAACATCTCTCAAGGATGTAAGGTTTTGTTGCTTATTTGCACGATTCAGATAATCACCTATCTTGGATTTTCTTCTACGTATGGATCTTAGGATGTAGGTAGATAAAAATTTAATTTTTAATACTAGTTAGCCCTCCTACTTCCCTACAACAACAACATGGCTACCATCTAGAATCTCCTATCATCTGTGTGCTAACAATATCTTAGTCGACATGACTTGGTCTAAAGCTGATAGTTGTGAAGCAAGACGCGGTTACCATCATCGGTAGGATCTTTCATGGTCTTGGCTAGTTTGCTGAGATGACCTCGGTCATTCTCCCAACAACTTACCCCTAATGTAGTTTATCGGGTAAAATTTTTCTCACTCTTTGAGTAAATGAGCCTCAAATAGAGGTTAGGAAAGAAATTAACCCAAAAGTTTAACTAATTTGGTGTTCACCACTCTCTACTTGAGTAAATCATTTTTCTGACTTATTCCAATATGAGACTACACTTACACATGTCGAAAAGTTCTGATGATGGAAATGCATCCTTTACAACAAGAAGGACAAGAAGCTAGAAACTTCAATGACGATGACAAACATAAAGCTCATGGGGACCATAACAATAACTCTACAGAAGCTGACTGCAAAATAACTTTTCATCACGTGTTTAAGGACATTTAATCTGCACAAGACACTGAATCTATGATTGTTAGGAGCGTCTCATATCCATTCAGTTTAAGGATGACTTTGCTCTGTCAAAGCAATGCGATGAGATTTTGTTCCACATTGACAAACATTAAGGTGGATATATGGCTCTTATATAAGGATTAGTGACTCGAATAGGGTCCGAAGAGATTAGTCTAGCCATTTCTGCTTTGGAACCTTTAGAACCAACAAATGGGGAGCAGAATCCATAGGTGGATGAGACTTTGAATGCTCTATTGTCTTACTGACTCAAGACGGGGTGGACGTATATGTCATTGTGTAATCTAATTCGGGACAGTTGGGTTCCCTTGGTGCACACGTCGTCACACTTCCTTACTTTGTGAATTTTTTTAATGGAAGTATTATGTTGAAATACTATCTTTATTAGTCATTTATACTGGACTCGAGTTGGACTCTATGGAGTCCGACTCAAGTGGAGATTTATGGGAGCGTCTTACGTCTATTTGGTTTTAGTGTGGATTTTGATCTATTAAAGACGTGAGATGATTTGGTTCCTCATTGGATAATCGGCAGACAGATATACGCTTGGACTCATGATCGAATATGGTTAATTCTTTTGATATCAATTAAGGCCTAAGCAGATAATTAGACTAACTCGTCCCCAACTTTGCAACCCAACAATGATTTAGCATGTGACAACTGAGATTTCAATGCATATACATTCTCACATAATGCCATAGATGACACGTTAAACTTTTCATACAATGTATAAACAATCTTGCAGAGGGTGGAAGAGGTATACGAATCAGATCCCTCACTATACTTCAGCTTAGAAGAGATACTAAAGAAAGAGATGTGCGACGGAACAAGCAGAAAGCCTGGAAGCTATTCCAAAGCTGTGGTTTGGTTAGCTAGGTATTGAAACGCATCAATTCATAGAGATACAAGTTTTCTTCTTGCTTTTGTTTTTTTTTTTTTTTGGGTGAAAATTTATTTTGTACTTGTCCTAATTTGCGCTAGTGTTTATTTGAATCAGATCAATTTGTTTTAGCCTGGAAGTACTGCAGAGATTAGAGAAGGATGCCGAGATGAGCCTAGAACAAGTTGTTGAAGAAGCATATAAGAGCACTCTGCAGCCTTGGCATGGTTGGATCTCAAGTGCCGCTTACAGGGTAACAAATCATCCACTCTTATATAATGAAAAATATCAGGAGAAACACAGTTACTAATATTAGCAGCCTTGAACAATTATTGGCAGGGAAATAAGTGATTAAATGGAAAAATTCAAAGTTTCAATTAATTTCATAATGCCCATGTTATAATTGTAAAAGTTCCAATGATCACCCGCTCTTTGATCTTTTTCAGGTTATCATTGAGCATCCTTCAACAAATTAACATTCTTGGGCAATCTCAAAATGTTGACCTTTATATTGAGCTCTCTTTCTTGCCAGCAGATTGAGTAACTGAATATATTTCTATCCACATTTCGGTATCACAGATCAATAAGTCTTGGCAAAATAAGGAGCAAAGCCTGATATCATAGCGACATAAGTTGACAGTAGATTCATATATGATTCACACTCGTTTCTCCACAGAAACTGATATCGACATTGCAAATAAAACTTGATATTTAACCATTTAAAGCAATTTTATCTGCTGCACATAGAAAAAAATACACCGTGTCTTGATATAAGTGCATTCGTTAGAAGTAATCAGTTCGTAAAATTTGTGAACAGGTAGGTTTGAAGCTCATTCCTGAAAGAGAGATCTTCATCAGCTTGCTTATAAGCCAAGGTCAAGATTACGAGGGATTGAAAGGAGATATCAAGAAGTTAGCATCGCTACTTCAGCCATTTGTCGATGAAATCTATGCCCTCTTGGTGAGTACTTGCTGTCTTCCTGTTCTTCTTATTATTAACATGAACACTTATCTTTATTTTGTGCCTGAAACATTGCAGAGGAATTTTCAGTTGGACAGACTAAAATCTACCTAAGACTTCCACCTTCAAGCTATGTGCATGTACATATACTCTCAAACTATGATGTGAAAGTATCGGGGGCTTAGAAGACCCAAGAACTATGTATGTACGCTATATAAGTTAGGGAGGTTTTCTTTGATGATTGTAAATAATATTAAAGCTGAAGTTTTATATATGTTGGTATGTATAATAGTTTGATAAGAAACCTTCTTGTAAAATAAACATCTAATTTTTTTTAATTTAGTGATTTTGTGCTGAAATTTAGTTCGTAGATTGTAAATATTGAAAACTTAACAGAGGGAAAAGAGAATGGTGCAGCGCTTCTTAAAGTGATAAAAATTTCTGTATTGATTGCTGTACTTAATAGCGACTTTAATGATAGCACTAAAAATGGCTAGAGAGATTGTAATCATTTCTCATTTCTGGTTATTTTGTAACTCATGTCATTTCCCCTGAGTCTTAGATACAATCTTAATGCACAATTTGGGGAATTAATAAAGTTTTTTCATTGACCAAAAAAAATATTGCAAATTTAACCGAGGATACCATGTTCCTTATCTTCATTTTAGATTACAAATTTAACGGAGGATCCCAATTATGGATTCAATGAAGTTAGAAGAAACTACAATATGGATCTAGTTCTACGATGTCTAGAGATATAACTTTTTTTTTTTTTTGTGGCTAAAACTCAAGTCCAGACCTAACAAATCTGTTTTAGCACATTTTTCCTGCTTCCAGCCCTTGCTTACGGATTTTTATTGCCCCTTTCACTATCATATGTGTTAGGCTATGAGCGTCCTTTTTGTATATCTCATTAAAATTATAATTAACCAAAACAGGATAAGTTTGTTATGACCAGAATTTGTATAAAATTTTTTATCCAATAAAATATCTCAGGCTACTACATAATATCTCTCTCTTAAATATTAAACATCGTATACATCTACAAGAAGTAATTGTAAAATATATTTTTCATGTGAATTTTCTTCAGACAGACAAATTAAGTAAGATAAAATGTCTTTATTATATTAGTGCAAGCAAAAATTGAGTATTTTAGATATTAGTCCCATATATCTTTCATATTTTTTAAATTATTCACCAAATCTAGTTAAAAGATATACGGGACTAATTTCAAAACAGTAAAAAGATTTGGAGCACTACTTTCAAAATATGAGTGCTTGGAGGACTAATTTTACACTTAAAGCTTTCGGAAACTGATCTCAAAATATCAAGGTGTGAGGGGACTAACATTGAAAAACTCCATAAATTTATTAGGTCCTCAGTCCTCACTGATTCCGGCGATATACAATTTGTCTAGTGTTAATCGCCTAAGGTGGGGATTTTCTCAACACTTGCTGTCGCCTCTATACCATTTTATTTTAACCATCTGTTTAGTGTTAATCACTTAATTGCCTATTGGTTTGATCGAGATCTCATATGGTGAATCTTGCTTGAGCTCCGACGATTCCCCATCAAAAAAAAAAAAAAAACGCTCCCGAAACAGAAGCGACTCTGTCTAAAACGTGGCTTGTAAATAAAATGCATGCTGATGACCAACGCATCCGGCTGCTGGGCGTGACCATTAGCCAATCTATCGCCCTCTTTAACTTTGGCCTCGGACGCGATGCACACTTTCAGCCAGCAGATCATTTCATAGAGGCTCCAACTATTCAATGACATATGTTTATTCTCACTAAACTGTTTTTGATTGACCCAATTAAAGTTTGAGGAAATAATGTTAATATGTTCCTTCATGTTCTATGTTCCTTCATGTTCTATTTCTTCTCACTAGAACAGCTCTCTTTTTCTTGCATATGAGCACTATAATATTACAAGGTCCTGAGACTATCCATGAAGCATCAATTTCCTATTTCTCTAAACTCCTCAAATCTGAAAGCCATTCTTGTTGCGAAGAACTATTTATCTATAGCTTCTCGTCTGATCAATGGGTATCATAATTCTATGATGCTTAGTCCTTTCACTATGTTAGAAATCCACTCGGCTACATTTTCCATCCCTGCAAATAGTGCACTGGAATTGATGGTTTTTAAGCTGCTTTTTTCACATCTATGCGGATATAGTGTGTAACTTTCTCCTTACAGCAGCAAATTAGTTCCTTTCTTGTAAAATATATGCCCCCTTCTTTCACTCAAACAACCCTAGTACTTATCCCCAAAAGAGCCCCAATGTTAAGTGCAAATGATTTTAGACTAATTAGTCTTTGCACCATAGTGTACAAAATCTTGGCCAAAGCCACTTGTGCTAGACTTGCTACCCTTTACCCTCTCTCATCTCTCTGAACCAAGGAGCTTTTCTGAGAGGTAGAAGTATCATTGACAATATCTCTTTAGTCCAGGAGATCTGTAGAGAAATCTATAAAAAATCCAAATACCCAAACATTATTCTCAACCTGGATATGTAAAAAGCTTATGACAGGTTGGAATGAGATTTCCTATGGTCCATCCTCCATAAATTTAGCTTCTCTTCAGAGTGGATTGCCCTATTAAAAGCATATATCAGTCAATGCCACTTCTCAGTTGTGTTTCAAGGGGTATACAAAGGTTTTTTTCAATCCTCTAGAGGACTCAGGCAAGGGGACCCTCTCTCTCCTAGTACGCATCATTGCTGAGGAAATTCTCTCTTTGGGATTTACCCACTTCATCCCTCACACATCAAGATGCTCCACCACTTCATCGCTCTGTCCAACCCACCTTTTATTTGCAGATGACATTACTATCTTTCTTAATTCTGCGAAGTCATCCCTTTCTAAAGTCCTTCAAGTGTTAGGGAGATACCAAGTCTCCTCTCGCCAGAAACTAAACTTCTCCAAGAGTCAATTCTTCCTATCTTCTAAGGCCTCCCTTTCCAGAGTGAGAGTAGTTTAGAAAACTTTGCACTTCAGTAGGGGACATTTTCCTATTAGGTATCTAGGAGTTCCTATTAGTCCTAGTCTACGCAAAGCTTCCTTTTATCAACCTCTTCTAGACAGGATCAGACATGTGTTGCTTATCAGACATGTGTTGCTTAGCATGCCAATTCATATTCTATCAGCCACCTCAGTCCCAGTCTCTATTCTAAACAAAGTTGAACAGACACTTGCAAAGTTTTTCTGGGGATTCTCAGATTTTGGTAAAAGAAAACATTGGCTCAAATGACATAAACTATGCTACCCTTTACTGAGGGTGGTTTGGGTTTCAGAAGGCTCATTGATATTAGAAAAGCTCTAACTCTTAAACAATGCTGGTCCCTATGCTCTGATACATCTATCTGGGCTTCATTCATGAGGTCCAAATATAGGATATCTGATTCCCCTTTCCTCTGGTCAGGCCCTATTAGATGCTCTAAAGAATGAGAAGAGATTTTGGCTCTAAAACAGTTCTTTGTAGATCTTTGTGTGTGGACTTTTGGTTGGGGCAATATATCATTGTAGTATGATAGATGGATTCCAGAGTTTCACCTTGCTATTCTTAGTGATAATGAGAATAGCAAGATTAAACTCAAGAAATTCTACCATGATAAAAACTGGCATTTTGATGAGCTCAGTCCCTCCCTCAGTCCTGCAGTGGTACAACTCCTACATGAGACTGCTCCCAAGCTTACGGAAGATGATGATGTGAGGCACTAGTCTCCTAAAAGAAGGGCAAATTCTCACTCAAATCTGCATGGAATTCTAGCAGACCCTCCTTGACTTCTATTTCTTTTTTAAAGGAAACTTGGGGAACTGTTATTCCTGCTACTGCTAAACTAGTATGTTGGAAAATGTTTCACAATATATTACCTATTGATTATGTAGCTCAACGCTTGGGTATATCTTTAGCATCTAAATGTGTTTTTGTTGCAATTCCCAAGTTGAATCCATGAATCAATTGTTTATTCATAGTGAGCTTGCTACTTCTCTATGGAAATTTTTCAGTGCAGTTTTTGCGGTTCCTTTCTTTCCTCCACCATCTATTCTCACTAGAATGAAATGGTAGTTTCCAGAATGCAGAGGAAATCACATTTTTCTATAATGGGTAGAATGGCTTGCTTCACTATATGTAGACAAATTTGGAGCTACCGAAATAAAAATGTATATGGAGGTATGCATAAAAATTTTCTTCATGCTAGATTGGTGGCTATTGATAATCTTCAACACTTAGATCACTTAGTTCAACCCATACTATGTTCTTCTAAGTTTGGGATTGACTCTTTGTTGTTATTGGGTATTAAGCATAAAGCCCCTTGTCCCAAAAGGAACCTATCTGTGTTTTGAACTCCCCTACCCCAAGCTCATATGTATTAAATGTGGATGGCTCGTGTCGTGGTGACCAAATGGTGGTGGGTGCGAATGTCCGAAACCAAGATGGGGGCCATGTTTGTGCTTTTGCTGGTATTCGATAGGGTCTGGTAATAGTTTGCAGAGTGAGATACGTGCCCTATACATAGGAACAAATTTGATTTCAGTGATGAATATTAAACCGTCCAGTGCTCAGTCTGATTGCAAAGCCTCGTGCAACATGCTTGGTGGCAATGGCCCATTCTGGTGTATGTACCAAAGATGGAATGATCTCCAGACTCTACCTATTCACCTGCATGTTCGTCATATTTTTTGTGAAGGTAACATATGGCTGATGCTCTATCAAAGTTTGGTTACTCTCTCGACAGGGTCAACTTCTTCTTGCACTCTCAATAACTCCCTCTTGAGATTCAAAGACTCATTTGGTTGGATCATATGTGGACTAGTACATCTAGACGTGTTTCGTCTGCCTGACTTGGAGAGATGTTGCTATATTGTATTTCTGTTTTGTTCAGGGGCAATATTTTTTGTCTATGCCCATAATGTATTTTTGGTTCATGTACAAAGTGGGAGATGTCTCACTTCTTTTGTAGCTCTCAAGTAAAGGTATGAATTGTACTCTCCTGGAGAGGCTCTAATGATGTATTTTCTTTCTTTCTAATATAATAATCTATTTCAATAAAAAAAGAGGATCATCTATTTCTTCCAAATGCTCTATATTTATTAATAATCGCTAGTAGACCAAAGGGAATCGGCATGATTTGATGGTGATAGGAACCGTTCAATGTGAAACACTAAGAGATGGGAAGAAAGGTGAACCAGCACAGTATGGATCATATGGATGAATGAATAATGTAGATAGAAAGCCGATCACCCAAAGGATATAGAAATCCCCATCTTATAATAAAGGATAGGTAACGAGTAAGTCGACCGATCTAGAGATACAGATATAACCCCTTAGCTAGATGAAACAATTCACCACTCCAAGGACTGCACCTTAGAGATACAAATAAACACACATACTCAATGAAATCTACCAATTAAATGTAGAGCAAGGATAAAAGCACAAAGTTTAATTTTAATTAAAACAAAACGTGCCATTTCATTAGATTTTGTTGATCACGATTATGAGTTAGACACCCAAATATGTGGGTGGATAATATCTTATCTTCGAGATAAAATATTTATAATCCTAATTAATGTGAGATTCTATTTCTAAGCCCTTTATATATAGACGTAGGGTTTTCATGATGGGTGAATGAGAGAAAAGACCATAAATATTCACATAGTCGTCATCTCATTCTCCTTTTAAATTTGTGCTTTATATGATAGTCGCGGGGTGGTATGCGGGGGTTTATGGCACGTTGCACATTGCGGTCGACCTCTAGCCCTTGATCAAGAAAGGCATGGTGATCTTGAAGAAAAGATTCCAATCGGTAATCCAAAACTTGTTGTTTAAATTTTCTAAATACATGCTAGGCCTTATGTTGTTTTTGCCATGCATTGACTATGCACTAGATCAACCCTCTGGCATGTGTGTAGTTGTCCAAATCTTATATTGGTATCAAAGCCGAATCTAGGATTGTTCGTGTGCTTCTTAATGGTGTTTTTGGTCTCTAGAATAGAAAAGATGGGATTTTTATAATTCAAAATTTATTTGTAATTAAAAATTCTATTTTTGGTATTAAAATTTTAATTTTTTGCATTCAAAATCTAATCTTCAATATCCAAGATGCCAGCTCTGTGAAAAAGACTCAATCTTTATAAAATTAATGGGTAAACAAATCAGAAAATGAAACCCAAACCCTAGACACTGCAAATTAGCGCCTAGGGCGACGGCGGACGATAAGGGGTGTTGCCTAAGGAAATGCCAGCACTGGGTAGTGGGTTCGTGGCCCTTCAGCATGGGCTCAAGGCGCTAGATTCCATGGCAATGTAGAGGTCCGAAATGGTAGGATCTCTATGTGGGGTATGGGCAGTGGTGGTGGCTGCGGGGCAAGGGCAATAGAGGCGGCATCGGCCTCCGTCGTAGATGCTTCTTAGCTCCGCTAGCCTAGATGTCAGCAGGCGAGACCCGCGCGTTGTCGGGTGTGCTGTTGTGCAGCGCCACCCCCGTGACAACAAATCAAGCCAACCCTAGAGTTTTTAAAACCCTAAAGACATATTTTGTAAATTTGATGAAGTTTTTTTTATTTTTTGAAAATTCTAGAAAACTATTTTTAAATCAAAAAATGATTTGAAAATAATAAAAATATCTAAAATTTTTTAAGAAAATTTATAAAGTATTTTTATTATTTTTTTAAAAATTTTAGAAATTTCTCTTGTTAGCCCACTAGATTTCATAATTAAGAGATCGTGGATTTTTGCTAAAAAATATTTTTTAAAACATTAGAAGTTCAAGAAAACTATTTTAAATACCAAAATTGATTTATAAAAATCCTAATAAGTTTTGGAAACTTGCGATGGGTAGCTATTCCAGTGGGAGAGCCTAGGGTGCCATACCAATTTCATCAAAAATGAAATACCCTAATAAAATTCACAAGACTAAAATAGGGTGGTTAAATAAAATTTGTGAAATTTTGTGTTTATGTTTGTCATGCCACTAGTTCAAACTCATATCAAAGCATAAACAAATCATTTCAAGTGGGAGAGTTCTGATAGAAATAGTAATATGATTTAACTACCCACTCTAGCCTATCTCTAAGAGATGTAATATTCCATTTTCAATAATTTTATAATGAATTTAAAAATTATATGTTTGAACACTGTGGTTGATGATCTAGGCCTTCTTCTCTTTATTTAGGATGTAAGCATATTTCAGTATAAAAGGCTTAATGAGATGAAATGTTCTTGAAAGAAGAACCACGTAAAGTGCTAATAATCTTAATGTATCTGTTTGAGTGTCTTAGTCCTTCTCTTAAAAAGGTACCAATATAATTTTCTAACTTCAGTCCAGGACTAATCAGTAGTATATACTTTTTTCAGAAGATCTATTTTCTCCTGATAGTAGGAAATTTTAGCGAGCACTGAGGCGATAATATCCTAGTCAGAATAGGGCTCAAATTGGACTCAAAGATGGGATGACAATTAGTATAAATATTGAGAGATCTTTCAAGCAATTCACTGGCTGGGCTGCAATGTGGAGCGATCTTATCGAGAAGTTTGAGGATGATTCAAAAACAAAGAGTTTCGAGGATGCTCTTAATAAGATTCGAATATACCTCTCTGATGTCTGAGCTTTTATCATTAAGTTGGATTGTAATACTATATCTGTTGGGAAGAATATCAAATTCATCTTTGAATGATAACCCTTATGATCAGGGATCATGAGATAGCTAGAACTATATCATGCTAGGTGCGATAGATCCGGGTTGTTACTAGAGCTTTACAAAGCTCTAAGAAAGACATTTATTACTTTTATCGCACATCGCAGATGCTATAACATCTAAGGATGTGCAAATGAAAGTGAAGTTAGAGTCTAAACACCAGGGTGTGCTCAAGACTAACATGTCTACTTCGGCTTTGGTAGCTTAATACCTGATGTGTAAGGATAGGAGCCTCGTTGCACGAGGTATGTCAGGGGATTTTTAGAATGGATCCTGAAATAAAAGAAGCCAGTAAAAATGGTAAAGAAACTAATAAATAAGAACAAGGTTGATTATTTTGACTGTAAACAATCCTATCATTTCGAGCATGTGGGCACACAATCGAAACAACTTAGGACTCGTAGACTACATATACAGGGTAGAGATCGGCTTGTAAGATCCAGAAGATTCTAAATTGGGATTAAAAAGATTTAGGTAGGAAAAAGTAGCAGTCGTTAGGTTTGTGGGGTTCATGTTACTTTCCCATATATGGGTGACTTACATAGATTTAATTCTTAGATTCCCTGCTCCACACCAAAATCAAGCTAATTTCTTAGTTGATTTTAAAATGTGACTGATTATAAGATAATTGTATTTATCTTCTACTTTGTCTTATACTATGAATTAAAATTGGATCTAATTTATAGTATTATAGACTAGGTCACATGGGTGCTCACTCGGGGTGACCTCCTAGATATGCGTACCAAGATGTATTTGTCCACCTACGAGTATAGTCTTGTTCGTAAAATCATTGGGAAGACTTTTAGCAAGGCTAATAGTGAATTTGTTACAATTAGTACACTGTTATACATGTTGATTAGTATTTATGAAAGTACAAAGTGGAGCACTTTATCTCCTCACATTAATAGGCTATTACTCTATCTACAATGATGTGTATTTGATTTTGCACCTAATTGAAGAACTTGGATTTATTTCAAACTCTAAATCAGTAAGGTTGATAATCAATTAAGCAAAAGTATTAGAGCTTTGCACACTAGTTGCGAGATAAAGTAGTGATCTGGCCAATTTAGGGAATTAGGTTAAGATAAAAGAAAAGTCAAATAGTTTATGATAACCTAAATTCTGCGATAAAATGGTGTTACAAAAGTGGGAAATATGACTCTGCTAGACATAGTTTAGAATATATATACCCATTTGATTTTGGGGCGATGCGCTACTGATAGCGGTATACATTCTAAACTGTGTACCTTGTAGAATAGTACGGTCTACACCTCATGAGTCATGGATAACCAAGAGTCAGTGATCGGATCACATACATCTATATAGGTCTGTTGCTTACACACATAATGCTTCTCATAGGTATGAGAAGTTTGACCCTAGAGGAAAGAAGTGCATGTCTATACACTAACTTTAGGGATGTGTTTACGTTGTGCACCACGATGGGATTGTGACTGAGAGAGTTGCGGGATATTGAGTTCCTCAGGGAGGATTTCTCTCATAACGAAAAGATACTTTATGATTTTGGGTTTATAAGAGATTGAGGAGACTCTCCCATAGCCTACAATGAAAGAGGATGGCTCCTCTACCTGCTGGGGATAATGGGAACGAGATACCTTTAGATGACTCAGAGCCATCTAAGGAATCTCAACTCCTGGTTGATCTTCATATAGACTAGTACCCGCATGATATTTTGATATTGAGGGGAAACATTCATGGCATTGTATGTCATTATGGAGCCCAAACAATTTGTGGATGCTATTTCTTAATCTGCATCGAAAGAGTCAAAAGTGGCAGTAAAACGGTAGCTTGAGTTTATGAGGAAGAATCAAGTAAGGGACTTGGTGGATCTTCCAGCTGAATGAAGGACCATTGAAAACAATTAGTTTTCCAAGGTCAAGCAAGATGGGACAATCAAGCTGTGCAAGGCAAGCTTGAAGGTGAAAGTATATACCCAAACTTCTAGGGTGGACTATGAGGATACATTCTCTCTGGTAGAGAATCAACTTTCATAGAAACTTGGCTTTTACAGCGCATATGAATGTTGAACTAGTCCAGCTGAACGCCGAGACACTCTTCTCTAGGAGAAATGGAATAGATGATCTCTGTAGATCAATGTATACATTTCAATGTCAAGGGACTTGAACACAAGGTGTCCAAGTTAAAGAGCTCTACCTGACTTGAAATAGTATTCAAGTGTGTTGTATTTTCAATTATATTAGACCATATTAGGCTATGATTTTATAATAATTGATGAAGACAATTGTGTCTACCGACACAAAGCTGGTGAGAGTTTGAGATCTTATCATCGTATATCGATGGCATATTGTTGGCTAGGCATGGAAACCAAAGGCACTCCAATTGGTAAGAGTCATGTTCTAAATTATGAGCAATGTCCTAACACTAAAGCAATGAAGAAGTGAATGTTTATTATGCCTTATAGGAGTAAAGTTGGTACGTAGAACTAATGAGTAGACATCGATTCAATCCTAGTATGACTCACAAAGATGAGTCAAGAGGGTCCTAAAGATATTTGATTGAGATTGCACTTGTGTATTGTTCTATTGCAGAATTGACACTCGTCTACAGTATATTTAGATATCAACTGGGCCGACGATCTGGATGAGCGAGTGTGTCTTCTGGTCATATTTTCTTACTTAATGGCAAACCATTTCATGAAGTACTAAGAAGCAATAGTTTATAGCCTTTTCCATTTAGAGAGAAATATGTGTAGATATACACGATAGTATTGGAGGCAGTCTCATTGTGTAGATTCTCAGAAAATCTATCTATAGCTCGACATATAGAGAATGATGTGATTCTCTATTGTGATAGCATGTCAACTGTTGGTTATTTGATAGATCCAAATGAGTTTGGAAAATCGAATAAAATCTAGATCAGGAACAATTTCTTTGAGAACTAAGAGAAGGAAGAGGTCGTGTTGTGCGTATCTCTATGAGTCAGATAGTTGGGGATCTATTGATAAAGAGATTAGCTGAGAAGAGGCTAGGACAACACACTTAAGCCTCAAAGACTACATATTTAATGATAATTTTCATTTTTAGTTCAGACTTGAGACACTTAGAATATTATGATGACGGCTGTATAGGATATTATATTTGATTTTATTATCATTTTCTCATCTATATGCATATTTAGGAATGCTTATGTCTTATTAGTACTTGATTATCATGACATGGAGTATATTTCTATATGATGTGTATAGGGTACACAAAAAGGGCTCTAGGGGCACGATAAGAAAGTTACATCACCACGTTGGAGCTCTTATTACACGAGAGATTCCCTTTAGAACTGTGATAGATGTCAAAGCTGAGACTGAGTGTTGGATGTCATTTGGCTTGGAGCAATGACAGTACTGTTACAGTACTAGGTATGATAATAGTGGCCACACTCTATTCGTCACCCTGATTGGGTCAGAATAATGTTGTAGTATACTTATACGTTGAAGCGACCAAAGTGAAACATCCACTTTACCTGTTTAGTATCAGCCATACTAGGGGTCTGACTTGGTGCATGAGGTCGGCAAGCTTGTCAAGAGATCCCAGGCATATCACGGGGTGGTATAGTTGGAAAAATTCAACATAGGGTGGTGGAACTCACTTCTGTATGGTATTCATTTAATGATATATACTCTCAGGGTTTCAAGGATAGGATCTAAGAATGTGATCTGTCAAGGATAGACCGTGATACTCATTTACGCTTCTTAGAGGAATCAAAAGTACTTGAGTAGAGATGGTTGATCAGATCTGGGGTACAAGATACTGCATACTTACAATATTTTATTTGTATTTTAATTTAGAGAGATCCTTGTGCTGGCGCTAATGGATCTGGCTGTAATGCTACCCGCTTGTAGGTTTTTAATGGTCTACACTTCACTAACGAGATATGGACATGGATTTGAAAAGAAAAGATATTCTTTCGGAGATTTTGACTCAGGGAGTCAACGACTTAGGGAGTCGGCTCATGGAGAAATGGATGGCACCCACTCATTTGTGTGAGTGGGAGTATATTGGTTATGGTTATGAGATAGCACCCAAATAAGTGGGTGGATAATATCTTTTTTAGGAAAGAAATATTCATAATCCAAATGAGTGTAGTATTCTATCTCTAAACCTTTTATATACAGATGCTATGTTTTCATTGAAACAAACCCCAAAATAATAATCGCGGGGCTTGAAAGATGTATGAAAATTTGGCATGACCCAACCATAAGATTACTTGTCAACCTGCTCAATTTTCATATACACTCCTGTATAAGCAATATCAAAGTACAAATTCACAACTCTATTGTAACCATACAACACTCAAAATCTTAGGTTGATAGCTGAGTTCATTGAATACCAGAATAAAGCACTAGAAAGCTTAAGGGAACAATATATTACATGCTGAAGTCCAAAATAAAAATTTGAAAGTACATGCCATTACATTTTGAAAGTACATGACATTACATAAGTAGTGCAAAAGTACAACAATACACCAAAAGTAAAGAGCATTTCTAACTAGTCTTTGAACTCACTTATCGCACCTTTGCCCTTATCTAGACTAGTACCTATGGGGGATGTAAAGAAAAGTAGGAATGAGCATGAGGCTCAGTAATTAACTAAATAAAAAGTCATGATTTCAACCAAAAGGGAATATGGAGGTGATATGATATGTCCACA
>JBAKGM010000279.1:8432027-8452209 GCA_037177215.1 Asparagus racemosus | reverse complement strand
GAGGCTCAGTAATTAACTAAATAAAAAGTCATGATTTCAACCAAAAGGGAATATGGAGGTGATATGATATGTCCACACATAGTAGTAGATATCAATCGCTATTTGCACGATAATAGCATCAAGGATTAACATGAAATTATGAGCATCGAAAAGAATAAACCACTAGATATTCATGATTGTAGGTTCCCCTTATGGGACATGTCAGTACCACACACGCGTTCGTATATACACCCACCGGTGAGCATTCTCATGCAAGGCACTTGGACCCCACGGGACTTAATAGAATATTAACCATGAATCAACAGTCATAATCCAAATAGTTCAACACATAGATGTCACTAATCAAGATGACCGAAAGTTGAGGCAAAACCACATAATATTTGAATTTACCAATTTTCAAGGTACGGATCAAATAGGGTAGTTGAATAAACGACCTATCGACAACATGCCACGTATGAATTGTTTCAAATAACAGTTCATTGGAAGTAAAGAAATACAAGTGAAATTCCATAGTATAAAAAGAAAAACAAGAAAAAAGTTACCTACCAGTTGTGATGAACTCGGCACCAACGATAATTTCCCCAGGAGTTCATATATATGCATACATACATACCCATATGAGATTCTAGATGACTAGATCTTTTATTAATTTTCTAGCTTATAACTTATATCATGGTATATACAACGCTCGAGATGGTTACGCTCAACACTTATGATATGCACAAATAGTGTATGAATTGCACATGCAGCAGTTTGAGATGGTTGGATGGGAGAGCAACTGACATCCGAAATGCATAAAACTAGTGCCATATGACTCTCACATGAGTCAACATTTCAGACTAATAAGTTATTTTAAAGACTAATATGCATAGTTCAAGTTATACATAGAATATGTAGGAGATATGCAAACTGCACCTACAAGCCATGTAGTCGATTTAAGGGCATAAATGAGGCAACAAATGATATCGAAAATTAGTGAAGCAAAGTTCAAATGTTTCCATGTAAGTGTGATCTTTGGAACAAAAAGAAATTCGTGCTTGCAAGCTTTCTAGAGAGAGTTATACTATATACAACACCAAAGGGTCGGGATTTTGGACTCACGTCTAGAATAGAAATTCGTGCTTGCAAGCCATGTACACGTATATTGAATTATGTCACAAGTTTGAACTAGTAAATGATCTCGTAATTGGATAAAATTAGATTCAAATAAAATATATAGAGGTATAGTTTTAGAATATCTGATTAGATTGTAGTTATGACTAACATTCATGGAAATATGGATAGAACAGTGCATGGGCATCACGAAGCACTACCACACTAATTCCAGTGCGCATGAGGTAGATTTGATCATAAATTAGAGATAGCAAATGACATAAAAAATGACCCAAACTAAACTACAATGAAAGTCACATGAGTCTAGTTTTAGGAATAATAAGAATTTAATACATGCAAGATATATATTGAGAGTTATGTTCTCTATAGTGAATGTGTCTCAAGCAGTCTGTTTAAGACAAATGCATTCCCTTCTACTGAGAATTCCAGATAGCAAATTATATCCAAATTTTCCCTAACCATGTTCACTAGAACGGTACACAAGTACAAATTTTAAAATAGAAACTTTCACTTAAAAGGAATATTTCTGGTGAAAGTTATGGCCGAAATAGTAATAAGGTATCCTGCAAAGAAATTTTTCAGTACGAGATTATGCTTCGAATATCGACATGCAAGTTATAGCATCACAAAACTAGAGCATACCCTCTATAATCTGAACATAGGGAGACTGAAAATAAGAAATGGCCATACTTTACATATTCTTAAGTACAAAGATCACATTTTTTTCCTTGTTTATTGACATGCATGAACCATTCTTTGGTCTAACCCTACATGCAGGCATGAATTCAACTAAAAATGTACATTGCATGATCAAAACAGCTATTAACAATGGAAAACTCAAATTTACACTTGGTTGAATCATTAAAGCATCAACAGAGTGAAAGTTTGCCTAGAGGATGTTCAAATCTCTTCTATTTCCAAGCCTAATGCCCTTTCTAGGCTATCTCAAGTTTGTTCTTCTTCTTCTTCTTTTCGTATTTCTTTTTCTTTCCTTCCTTTTTTTTTTTGAGAAGATGAATGATGGAAAAATGGGGGGAGTTCCTACTAGATGAGGTTAGCCCAGAGGTGGTGAAGGGAAGAGAGGGTTTGGGGAAATTCTTCTTGAAAATGAGAGAGAGAGAGAGAGAGAGAGAGAGAGAGAGAGAGAGAGAGAGAGAGAGAGAGAGAGAATGAGTGAGGTTTATATGGACATGACATGTGAGCTTTGGGAAATGGAAATTAGATAATTTGGGGCGTTTATTTGTAAAGTTCTCTTCCACTCATGGCTGACCAAATTATTTAAGTGTGTTATTTAGAGAGTTTTGAAATAGGTATTTATTAAATTGGATTAACATTAATCAATGTCTAAAATATGGTTGGTTAGGGTTCTCATGCTAGGTTTAATATGCATGCTATAACTTAGTTAACTCTATTATAAATGAAAAATTAGTTAAGTTAGTATCCTCGTGCCAGAAGATTATATTAGACAAAAAGAAGAAAAGTAAAATACTAATTCATGGACCGGTATCGGTATCAGTATCTGATCATTAGAAGGAATTTTTTTTTGATGTTATACACTTCCCCCTTAAAGAAATTTCATCCCCAAAATTTTACTTACCCTCTAAAATAGACGCGGAGATGCTTTTCCCATCTCGGATTCTATTTTCCATGTTGCCTCATCAACCCCTCGATTATGCCATAACGCGTTAACTAGGGATACTGACTTGCTTCTCAACTGCTTCACCTTGGAGTCTAACACTCGAACAAGCCATTCTTCATAAGATAGATCCTCCAGCAAGGGAAAAGCTTGGTACAAAAATGATGTGCCCTAGGTCTGGCACATATTTCTTCAGATTCGAGACATAGAACACATCATGAATCTTCTCTAATTCTGGCGATAAGGCTAGGTTATAAGCCATAGGTCCGATCCTTAAATCTGAAATGGACCAAGGTATCTTGTATGAAGTTTGCTTTTCTTTCCACCTCTTGATACGCCTTTGGTTGGTGTAGCCTTCAGAAATACATGATCACCAACTTGAAAATCTAGGTCCTTGCATCAACAATCCGCATTAACTCTTTTGTCTACTTTGCGCCGCTTTCATATGTTGTTTAATGATTTGGATCTTCTCCGCCGTCTCTTAGATTAAGTCAGGTCTGAGTGGTTAACGGTCATCGATTTCTTCCCAATAGATAGGAGATCTGCGTCACCTCTCATACAAGACTTTGTATGGTGCCATGCCAATGCTAGAATGAAAGCTGTTGTTGTAGGCAAACTCTACCAGCATCAAGTACATAGCCCAATTGCCTTTGAAATCTAGGGTGGAAGCTTTCAACATATCCTTTAGGGTCTGTATTGTTCTCTCAGATTGTCCATTAGTCTGAGGGTGTGCTAAAGTGCTGAAGTGCTGAACTTTAGTCCAGTCCCTAAAGCTCTATGTAGGCTCTTCCAGAATCTTGAGATGAAACGAGGGTCTTGATTTGATACAATGGATACAGGAACTCCGTGAAGCTTCACGATCTCTCCGATATATAGGCTGGTTAGCTTCTGCATGGTATACGATATTTTGTCAGCTATGAAGTGTGCTGACTTAGTCAGGCGATCACCCATATGGCATCCTCTCCTTTTGTTTAGTGAGGTAGTCTAGTAATGAGTCTAGAGTGATGTGGCCCCATTTCTAATCTGGGATGGGCAAAGATTACAATAATTCTAATAGTTTCTAATATCCAATCTTCACATGTTGGCATGTTTGGCATTTTAATACATATTCAGCTATCTCCTCCTTCATGGAATTTCACTAAAAATTCTGGCAAAGACTCTGATACATCTTGGTGCTACCTAGATGAAGAGTATACGGGGTCTAGGGAGCTTCTCTCAATATCTGTTTCCTGAGCTCCTCATCATTGGGTACGCAAAGGTGGTCACCCATCTTCAGAGCACCATCCTGAATCTGAAGGTTTGAATATTTTCCTTGTTCCACCTTCTTCTATATCTTACTTAGCTCCTTGTCTTCTTTCTACCACTCTTTGATTTGTTCCAATAGAGTTGGTTGCAGGCTTATTTGACGAATCTTGATTTCTGAAGAATACTTTCTAATTTCAGTCACCATTCTTTCTAGCTCTCTATTCAACTCAGTTTGTTTAGTGAATAAATAAGCTGATGCAACTTGATTCTTTCGACTGAGTGAATCTGCTATAACATTACCTTTACCTGGATGGTAAAGGATGTTCACATTATAGTCTTTCAGCAACTCCAACCATCTCCTTTGTCTCATATTAATTTTATTCTAAGTAAAAATATATTTCAAGCTCTTATGGTCGGTGTAGATGTCACAAGTTACACCATATAAATGGTTTCTCTAAATCTTCAAAGAAAAGATCACAGCGGCAAGCTCCAAATCGTGAGTCGAGTAGTTCTTCTCATGGGGTCTTACTTACCTAGAGGCATATGCTACCACCTTCTCATTCTCCATCAAAATACAACCCAGACCTCGGAAAGATGCATCACTATATATCACAAAGTTATTTGAACTCGTAGAGATAGTGAGAATGGGAGTGGTTACCAACCGTTTCTTCAATTCTTGAAAATGCTTCTAGCATTTCTCACTCTAAATGAACTTGGAATTCTTATGAGTCAAATAAGTCAAATGAACTACTAATTGGGAAAAACTTTTGACAAATCTTCTATAATATTCTGCTAATTCCAAGAAACTTCGAATCTCAATCACCAAGGTGGGACGTGGCCAGTTCACAATGGCCTCAATTTTCGCTAGACCCATGGATATCCCATTTCTGGTGATCACATGCCCTAAAAACATCATCTTTTCCAACCAGCGTCCATACTTTTTAAACTTCGCATACAACTATTGCTCTCTTTAGATTTGTAATACAATCCTCAAATATTTTTCATGCTCGTGGAATATCTTGGTAAAGATAATATGTCATTAATGAAAACTATTAGAAATTGATCTAAATAAAGTTGAAATGTCTAGTTCATCAAATCTATGAATGCCGTCGACGCATTAGTTAGTCCAAAGGGTATCACCAAAAATTCATAGTGACCATAACGAGTCCTAAATACTGTCTCTAATATGTCCTCAGCCTTAGTTTGTAACTAATGGTACCTGACCTTAAATCAATCTTGGAAAAATATTGAGCTCATTGAAGCTGATCAAATAGATCATCTCTCCTTGGAAGTGAGTACTTATTCTTAATTTTTATCTTGTTCAACTCTTTGTAGTCTACACAGATCTCATACTTCCATCTTTCTTCTTTACAAAGAAGACCAATGCTCCCTATAGAGACACGCTGGGTCTGAAGAATTTCTTATCTAATTGCTCCTGGATTTTCTCCTTCATCTCAGCAAATGCTAATCTATACGGGGCCTTGGATATAGAATTGGTCCCTGGGATTAAATCTATGCCAAACTCTGTTTCCCAATCTGGTGGCAATCCTTGCAGGTCATCTAGAAAAACATCTGGATAATCTCTCATAGTTTGTATTACCGACAATAATTTAGCAGCTATCATGAATGAGATTAGGGGTGTGAGGGGTTCTCTATTCTTTCCTTGAAAAATAAAACTCAGACCTCTCTTTGGCTCAAACTTTATCATCTTCATAAAACAAAATACATAGCATGATGAGATGCTAACCAATCCATTCCTAGGATAACATCAAAATCTGACATATCAGATCTACATTAATGGTATGATTATCTACTAAGACTCCACAGATCTTATAGGCATATGATGCTAGGAGACTACCACCCATAGGGGTAGAGACAATTAGTTGAAAATCTGACATTGTTGGTGAGCTGATGAACTTCTTGGCAAAGTGCGGTGACACAAAAGTCTGTGTAGATTCAAGATCGAAAAGTGCATGAGCAGAGAATGAGCATATGGGAAGTGTACCTTCCACAACTGACGGCCAGGCTTGAGCATCCTTCTTAGTTATGGTGAAGACTCTTCCTTGGTTCCTCTAGTTTTGCTGCACACTCTGATGCGATTGAGGCTTCCGCTGCGATGCTTGCGATAGCTCATGGTTGGTTCTTCAGAGTTGGATATTCCCTCTTGAAATGCCTAGTTAGACCTTATTCAAAATATCCATGGTGGAATTTGCAGCTCACGAAGTTATTCTTTCTACATCGGTTACAAGCTGATGGTTTGCTGATTTGATTCGCTTGGTCTCGGTGAAAGAGAAATTTTGAAGTCGCCAATTTCCTCGGCTGGTTTGAGGCCGTCTTAGCAGCTACAGGGCCCCCTTCTGTTCTTAGGCCCTTGCCTACATTCTGCTTCTTATTGTGAAGTTCTTGATACTCCGACTGGTCCTTCTTGACTTCAACTGCAATTCCTACTAGCTCAGCGTAGTCCCTCATTCTGAGGGCTAGAAGTCTTCCTCTAATATTTCCTTTGATCCCCCATTGAAATCTTTTGCACTTCTCACATTCCTCCGCCACCAGATGTGGGGCAAACCTTGAAAGGTAGATGAACTTTGCTTCATACTCCTATACAGTCATGCTGTTCTGTTGGAGTTTCTGAAATTCAATGGCCCATCTATCCCTAACCCCCTCTACGATGTATTTCTTATTCATCAATTCAATAAACCTTAACCAATCAATTTTCATCTGAGCAACTCTTTCCAATCTTGTGGTTGCCCTCCACTAATGTTTAGCTTCTCCTATGAACATGAAAGTGGCAAAGGACACCATTTGCTCTTGGGTGCATTCTAATACTGTAAATATTTTCTCCATCTACAGGATCCAATCTTCCACCACCAATGGGTCAGTGGTTCTAGTGAAGGTTGGGGGATTGAGCTTCCATAACAGCTCCTAAACTGATGTGACTTGAGCTGGCTGGTAGAGTCCTTGGTTCATCCGCTACTCGAGGATTTGAGCTTACCACTCCAATGGGTATGGTATCGGTTTTTCTTGCTCCATAGGTCTCTTACTAGGATTTCTAGTAGTTTGGCCGTGAGAGGAAGAGCCTTCTGCTATGCTCTCCAAGCCTTAGTCCCTCTCTTCCTAGAACTGAGTTGCCCTTGTCCTCACCATTATCTACACAAAATACAATTAAGTCTCTGACTTCAAAAATTACTAAAAGCACTTAACCCAGAATTACTTTATTACTTGCATAGTATATAACAGTTGATAATATAATTAGCACAATGTAGTAATTCCATGAAAAACCTTTCATTCCTAGATACTTGCATATACAAAATGTACATGTCAACCCCCAAATACATCACACCTGGTGTCCCTTTACTATGTACAATAGTACAAAATATGGTGACCCTAAAAATCAAGCGCTAAAGAGAGGAAGGTGAACTGTCTGTGGCGGACTCTGAATCATAGTCCTCACTCGACGGTGGCTCCTCACCCTCTAAGGTGATCTCCTCCTACTCATCACCACCAGCAGGATCCTCCACTTCCATCTCATCCTCCCATACCAATCACCCTCTATCTGAAATTCCTATACCTGAGGTTCTCCCTCTAGGATCTCGTCCTGCAAGAACCCCTCCCCTATAAGCACCCACTCATGAAGCACCTAGTTAAGGATCCAACCATGAATGTGCTCCTCCTCCATCGGCTCCTCTTTTGGTTCCTCCTCTAGTTCCTCCTTCGGATCCTCCTCTGGATCCTCCTCCTGATCTTCGTGTAGATCCTCCTACAGATCCTCTTGTGGGTCCTCCTGCAGATCCTCCTGTGGGTCCTCCTATGTATTTGGGTCCTCCTCTGGGTCCTCCTTTGAATCCTCCTCTTGGTCCTCCTGTGGTTCCTACTCAGGGTCCTCCTCCAGCTCCATCCTCTGAGGCTAGTGACCTCTAGTCCTATGTCCTATGAGGGATAATCCTCGATTCTCAGCAGCCTCCTCTCTCATGTCAGATTCCTCTGAACTGAGTCCCCCACCTGGGGAGCTATTTCTCCATACGTCTCCAATACTCACTAACCTCTCTACCCAGGATTAGATGAATACTCATTAGCCATGTCTCCCAAAAGCCATACATCAGTTAAAGTAAAACAAATATCTATCTACAAATGCATATAGGAAGGTTATGAATGTGAGGCAAATGTAATCATGTCACAACTAGCGTTCAACACCAACTACATATTGCTATGTTCTCCTAATATTCTATGTGTAACTCTTAGGATGTCAACCTGGCTCTGATACCACTCTGAAACAACCCCAAAAATAGTAATAGCGGTGCCTGGGAGGTGTATGAAAATTTAGTATGCCCCACCGTAAGGTTACATGTCAACCTGCTCAATTTTCATATACACTCCTGCGTAAGCAATATTAAAGTATAAATTCACAACTATATTGCAATCATACAACACCCAAAATCTCAGGTTAACAATTAATTTCATAGAATACCAAAATAAAAGGCTAGAAAGCTTAAGGGATCTATATATTACATACTGAAGTCCGAAATAAAATTTTTGAAGTACATGACATTACATAAGTAGTCTAAAAGTACAACAAGATACCAAAAGTAAAGAGCATTTCTAACTAGTCTTTGAACTCAATTATCGTACCTTTGCCTTATCTAGATTAGTTCATGCCAGGAATGTAAAGAAAAATAGGGATGAGCATGAGGCTCAATAGTTAACCAAATAAATATTCATGAATACTACCATAAGGGAATATGGAGGTGATATGATATGTCAACACGAAGTAATAGATATCAATACCTATTTGTGTCATAATAGCATCAAGGATGAACATGATAGTTATGAGCATCGAAAAGAATAAACCACTAGATATTCATGATTGTAAGTTCCCCTTCCGGGATATGTGTGTACCACGCATGCCTTCTTATATACACCCACTGGTGAGCATCCTCACACATGGCACTTGGTCCCCACGGGACTTAATAGAATACAAATCATGACTCAACAGTCATAATCCAAACAATTCAACACATAGATGTTACCAATCAAGATGACCGAAATTTGAGGCAAAACCGCATAAAATAAGAATTTACCATTTTCAAGAACAGATCAAATAGAATAGTGGAATAAACAAGCTATTAGCAACATCCAGTACATGAATTATTTCAAATAACAATTCATCAGAAGTAAAGAGAATACAAGTGAAAGTTCATCGTACAAAAAGAAAAACAAGAGAAGAGTTACCTATGGGTCGTGATGAACTCGGCACCAATGATAATTTCCCCGGTAGTTCTTATATACGCATACATACCTACCCATATGAGATTCTAGACAACTATATCTTTTATAATTTTCTAGCATAAAACTTATATCATGGTATATCCTACGCGTGAGATGATTACGCTCAACACTTATGATATGCACAAACAACGAACGCAGTGTACGTGCAACAGTTTGAGATAGGTGGACAAGAGGGAAATTGAAATCAAAAATGCGTGAAACTAGTGCTATATGACTCTCACATGAGTCTACATTTCAGAAAAATAAGCTATTTTCAAGACTAATGTGCATAGATCAAGTTATATACAGAACATGCAAGATAAATACAAACTTCAACAGCAGGCCATGTAGCAGATTAAAGTGCAAAAATGAGGTATCACATGATATTCAAAATTAGTGTAGTAAAGTTCAAAATGTTTTCATACAAGCCCATTTTCTGGAACAAAAAAATTCGTGCTTGCAAGATTTCTAGAGAGAGTTATACTCTATACAACACAAAAGGGCCAGGATTTAAGACTCTTGCTAAGAACAGAAATTACTCTCTCACCGTACAAACTCTTTCTGGTATAATTCATAATCAAAATATGACCATAATCATGATATAGATAACTTAACAAAGCTAGTTTCAAGTTTTAAACTTTTCTTCACTCAAACGTAATCAGAAATAGAGATACATGCAACCCTATCCCAAGAGGGTAGACTATATATCCTATACACATACATTGAATTATATCGCAAGTTCGAACTAGTAAATGATCTTAGAATTGAATAAAATTAGACTCAAATAAAATATATGGAGGCCTAGTTTTGGAATATCATACTTTATTGCAATTATGACAAACATTCATGGAAATATGGACAAGATAGTGCACAGGTGTTATGCCGCACTATCACACAGATTCCAGTGCAGATGAGATAGATTTGTTTATATTTTAGAGTTAACAAATGATATAAAAAATTACCCAAACTAAATTCAAAAGGAATTGATATAAGTTAAGTTTTAGTATTAACAAGAATTTAATGCATGCTAGATATATATTGTGAGTTATGCTCTCTATAGTGAACATGTCTCAAGCAGTCTATTTCAGACACATGCATCACTTCTACTAGGCATTCATGATAGTAAACAATATCAAAATTTGACCAAACTAAGTTCAACAGAAAGGCGTGCAAGTACAAATTTCAAAATAGAAAATGTCATTTAAAAAGGACATTCCTAGAGAAAGGTATGGCCGAAATACTAATAAGGTATCCTATAGGAAATTTTCTAGTACAAGAGTATGCTTCGAATATCGACGTGCAAGTTATGCCATCAACAAACTAGAGCATACCCACTATAATATGAATGTTGGGAGACTAAAAATAGGAAATTATCATGCTTTACATTCTTAAGTACAAAGATCGCAATTTTATCCTTGTTTATTTACATGCATGAATCATTATTTGGTCTAACCCTACATGCAAGCATGAATTCAACAAAAAATGTACATTATATGATCAAAGTAGCTATTAACCATGGAAAACTCAAATTTACACTTGTTTGAATTATTAAAACAAAAATAGGGAAATTTTGCCAAGAGGATGTCCAAATCTCCTCTCTTTTCAAGCCTCAATGCCCTTTCTAGGCTATCTCAAGCTCGTTCTTCTTCTTCTTCTAGTTTTTATTTTTTTCATTTTTTATTTTTGAGAAAATGAATGATGGAAAAATGAGGGGAGTTGGTGCTAGATGAGATGAGGCCAGCCTAGAGGTGGTGGAGGGGAGCGAGGGTTTGGGGAAATTCTTTTGAAAATAAAAGTAAGAGAGAGAGAGAGAGAGAGAGAGAGAGAGAGAGAGAGAGAGAGAGAGAGAGAGAGAGAGAGACTGAGTGGGGTTTATATTGACGTGAGATGTGAGCTTTGGGAAATGGAAATATAGGTAATTTGGAGGGTTTATTCGCAAAGTTCTCTTCCACTCATGGCTGACAAAATTATTTAAGTGTGTTATTTAGAGAGTTTTAAACTAAGTATTTATCATTGGATTAACTTTAATCAAGGTCTATAACATTGTTGGTTAGGCTTCTCATGCTAGATTTAATATGCATGTTATAACTTAGTTAACTGTATCATAAATGAGAAATTAGCTAAGTTAGTATCCTCATGCCAGAATATTATATGAGACAAATGGAAGAAAAGGAAAGTATTGATTCATGGATTAGTATGGGTAATAGTATCTGATCATCGGAAGGAAAAAATATGTGATGTTACATTCATGATGGGTGAATGAGAGAAAAGACCTTAAACATTCACATAACTGTCATATCCTTGTCCGTTCAAATTCATGCTTTATGAGGTTGTCACAGAGTGATATGCGAGGGTTTCTCGCCAGTTGTACAATGTGGTCACTCTCTGGCCGTTGATGAAGAAAGGCATAAGGCTCTTACAAAAAAATCCAAATCAGTAAGTCTAAACTTATTATTTACCCTTTCTAGATGCATGCTAGGGTTTATGTTTTTTTCTACGGTGCATTGTTTATGTAGTAAATCAGCCTCATTACATGCATGTAGTTATCTAGATCCTATTGATTCCAAACTATTCATAGGCTTGAAACAACCCTTCAAGCATGGGAGATATAGGAACCTAGAAAATAAAAAAAAGATACATTGACTTAGTTAATTAACCTAGGAAACTTTAAAGATTTACAACCGGCCCAGATTCAACCCCCAGTTGTTATTTCAATTATATCTTTCTTCACAAACTTCAAATGACATTAGACTAATCATAAATAAAACTAGACACAAATATCAATCCAACATTTTAATCAGATCATCATTTGGACTTTTGTAGAGAATGTTACGTCTTGAACAATTAAGACTGTGCACACAGTCTAGCAAATCTAAACTTGCAATTTAGGCTCCATCATTCTCCCTCGGTTGAAAATTACTCATCCTAGTGTTGTTGCTGCCATGATAGGTTGAGAGATAAAAAAAATATTGAAGGTCTGAGGTACAGCAAAGCTGGTCAGTGGTTCAAACTTGTAGGAACTATTGCCAATCTTACTAAGCACCTTGAAGGGACCATCGGCTCTCGTCTTTAGCTTACCATGCTGACCTCGAGGAAATCATTCCTTATGAATATGAACCCAAACTAGATCTTCTTCCTTAAATATCATAGGCTGGCAATGCTTATCGGTAGCATTCTTGTACTTCTAATTTTGTTTCATGATGCGATCTCGGAGTTGTTCATGCATCTTTCCGATTTGCTTTGCTCTATCAGCCGGGTCTATGCTTAAGTGATAAGTCACGAGAAGTGGATTTAAGTCTACTAGGCTTGTTGAATTTCAGCCATAGACTACTTCAAAAGGGCACTCACCTGTAGCTTGGCTAGACGAATGATTGTAAGCAAACACCGCTTGTGGGAGTACAAGATCCTAGTGACAAATATTATCACTGACCAGACTCCTTAAGAGATTTCCCATTTTTGATTGATGACTTCAATTTGACCATCAGTTAGATGATGATGAGATGAGCTGAACTAAAGTTGAGTGCCAAGTTTCCTCTATAAAGCACGCCAAAAGTGTCTGCCAAACTTTGGATCACGATCAAAAGTCATAGCTTTTTGGAACTCCATGAAGTTTGACAATTCAAAGATCAACAACATGAGAAGCATCAAGAGTTTTATTGCAAACAACAAAATGAGCCATCTTAGAAAAATAATCAACAACCACCATAATAGAATCTTTGCTCCTTTGAGTTCGTGGTAAACCCAAGACAAAGTTTGGACTAACATTTTCCTAAGGAGCCATTGGACTTGGTAAGGGAGTACAGAGATTGTTATTCTGAGAATGACTTTTAGTAATATGACAAATCTGACATTGCTTCATGAATATGTTAACATCTCGACGTAGAAGAGGCAAATAAAAATGCTTGAAAAGTATCACCATCTTCTTGTCTGGCCCAAAATACCCGCTAAGCCCACCATCTTGAGTCTTCTTGATAATTATTTGTCAAAGTGAACAAGAATACAGAATTGATTCTTCTTAAATAGAAAAAGCATCAAGTAATGGCATTGATCATTATGCCCTTTTGAACAATCTTCCCAAGTCTTGCAAAAGTAAGGAGCACCCACATAAAGCTCCTTGAGAGCTTCAACAGGCCACAACCTTCACCAGCATAATAACAAGAAAATGCATCGGCCGCTTAATTTTAAACACCTGCCTTGTGCTTGAGATGAAAAGTATAAGTATACAGAAACTCGACCACTTCACATGTCTAGAATTAAGCTTATCTTGGCCATTAATGTACTTCAGTGCTTCACTGTCTAAAAAAAGAATAAACTCTTTTGAAATAAGATATTGCTGCTAATGATCAAATTGCAAATAATAGCATAAAGCTCCTTATCATAAATAGAGTAATTCTTGCAGGAATTGCAAAACATTTTATTAAAATAGGCAATAGGTTTACCTAATTGACTATGCACAGTGCCAATCCCCATATTAGAGCATGACATTCAACTTTGAAGACTTTGGCTAAATTAGGAAGAATAAGAAGCTCTTTTGGGCATTATCGGTCCTCTTAAAAAGAACCACCCTTCCCACACTTAATGAATCACCTATAGAAAGAAGCCAGCCCATGGAGACTTTAGATGTCATGAATAGTAGAAGGTATTGACCATGAAGTGATTGCTTCACATTTTGAGGGATCCACCTTAATTCCTTCGGCCGAGACAACAAAGCCCAAGAATATTTCGACGTCAGTCAAGAACTCGCATTCTTCAAACTAGCATACAACTTTTGCTCTCGAAGAACTTTAAAACTAGGCGAATGTGCTTCATATGTTTTTCGTGATCTCAGATATAGATGAGAACATCATCAAAGTAGACAGTAAGAAATCACCAATTAAAGGCTTGAAAAGATGATTCATAAGCCGCATGAAGATACTTGGTACATTGGATAGGTCGAATGACATTAGCGTCCACTCATAGAGACCACCTCTAGTCTTGAAGGCCATCTTCCATTCATCACCTGACCTCATTCGAATTTGATAATAGCTACTCCGAAGATCCATTTTCTTGAATATAGAAGTACCATGGAACTAATCAATCATATCATCAAGGTAAGGAATAGGAAAGCGCTACTTGATAGTAATTTTGTTAACAGCTCGGCTATCCACACACACATACACTACGATCCATCTTTCTTTTGTACTAAGAGGGTAGGAACCACACATGGGCTCATGCTTTCTCGCACTACTCTTTTATCAATCAATTATTCTGCTTAGCAATCAGATCTTCCACCATTGAAGCTCCTTGCTCTCCTTCGGGTTCCTTGCTCTCCTTTATCAATCAAATATTTTACTTAGCAATCAAATATTCTACTTAGTAATGTTGTATCTCTCTCAGGAATCTCTTTTGGGACAAAATCTTAGAGTCCCTCAAGAAGGGGCTTTACTATTGGTGGAACTTTCTTATGCTCTTCATTCTTCTCTATGGCCACCAAGGCAAAAGCTTGAGTTTGTCCCTCTAACTCCTAGATAAACTCCCCTTTGGAAAGAAAGCTTCTCCCTGAATGATTTGAAGACTTTGAAGAAATCTCCATCTTGAAAGGACACAAGACAACCTTTGTACCATCCTTAAAGAAAGAATAGGTGCTTTTGTAGCCATCATGAATTGCCCATTGGTTGTATTGCCAAAGATGACTAAGTTGTATGTGACACACATCCAAAAGAATTACATCACATTGTAACTCGCCTTTATATTTTCCACTAATAGAAAATTTCACAAAATACTTCTAAACAACTTTAACTTCCGCTCCTTTACAAAGCCAAGAAAGATTATAAGGATGAGGTGCAACAACCACATTCTCACAAATTCCACAATCGATAATAATATCACACCCTTTATCATGGGGAATGCATCATGTATGAAATATATTATTGTGAAGCCAAGAAGTATCCTCATATAGTGTTAGACTCAAACTTCCTCAAACAACAAGTGCCCCTGCCCTATGATCTTCACAGATGATCTTGTCGGCTAGATCTTCATCATAAATGGACAATGACTCCTCAGGTGACTCCTTTGATATGATCTCCTTTGTCAGTGTGATGATCTTCTGATTTGGACATTCAGAAGCTATATGTCCAAACCCAAGACATTTGAAGTATTATCGAGAATTAAGAGTTCGAGTGGTAGTTTGTTTAGTAGAGCTATCACGTTTGGACTTAGCGTTGGACTCCTCAGCTTTTGTGGGTTGAGAGTTGCTCCCTCTTTTAGAAGCGCTCCCATAACCGAAATAGTGAGCACCACTGATACTCGTTAGTCACCGCTTCTCCTTCAAGTGCTTCTTGACCTTCTTGGTGAGTTTGGAGATATCATGATATGACTAGTAGTGTTGAAGTTGGAGCACATCATGAATCTCTGAATAGAGTCCACTAAGAAAATGAGCAATAATCTACTCCACTAGTGCTAATATACCGCATCGCAACATGAGATTATCAAGTTCTTCCATGTACTCCTCCATGGACAACTCATTTTGCTTGAAATGATGCAGCTTGAGATAAGCATCCTACAAATAGGTGTCTGTTATGAACGCCTTCTTAAGCTCCCTCTTCATTTTCTCCCAAGAGGTGATCTTGGGCTTGCCCAAATGTACTTGCCTATTCTTAAGTTGCTCCCACCAAATAGAGGCATGCTTCTTGAGTTTGATAGCAACAAGCTTAACTCTTCTATGTTCAGGCACCTCGTTGAACTCAAAGACACACTCGATAGTGTTGAGCCAGTCTAAGAACTCATCCAATTGGATTCGTCGTTCAAACCTTGGAATGTCAACATTGACATGAAATTCTTGATGATAATTGCCACCTCTTCGACTTCAGTGATAAGAAAGAGCCTCTTCATCACTTGAAGCTCAGTTACGAGCCCAGTGGAAGGGTTAGTCTCCTCCTCTACACTATTCAAAGACTCTTCCTCTGAAATATGTTGAGAACCATATTGAGAGGCATTGTCTCATTGTGCAATCTGCTCCTGAAGTTTCTGCACTTGTCTTCTTAATTCATCCAACTCAATGTCGCAAACATCTCACTCACGAGTAGAAGTTGCTGTGACATTGGGTTGTTGTCGTTGATGTTGAGACATGGTCATCAACAATTCTGATACCACTTGATACTACTACAGTATGGATGAGGTGGATGAATAGATAATTTGGATAGGAAGCCATCACTATAAGCATACAGATACCACCACCTTATAATAAACGACAAATAATGGGGGTTAGCCGATCAATCTAGACATACAAATAGCATCACTCTAGATAGATGCGATGATTCACCACTCCAAGGATCCCACCTTAGAGATACAGATAAATGCTCAAAATACACGGAATCCACCAAAGAAATGTAGAGCAATGATAAAAGCACATAGCTTAATTTTAATAAAAACATAACTTGCCATTGTTGGATATCATGTCTCCAAAGATATTGTTTTGATGTTAACAATATATATATATATATATATATATATGTTAACTTGTGAATGCGGATATCAACTTTAAACATGAATAGGACATATGAACAAGAACAAGATGAGTTCAAGGCATTGCGAAGTATTGAAGATGAGAGATCAATGTAAATTTTTATATCTTCTTTACTTAGAAAATTTGTACAAGCCTTGATCACTCACACACACACACACACTTTTAGAACACATTAACACATGCTTAGTGTGTTGGTTAACAATAGAATTGCCCTATGTTAACCATTAGAGATTATAGTTAATTTACAAGTCTTAACATATTGCATTCGTATCATTTTTTATCTCTTAATAGTTGACTAATTAGAATAGTAGTCGACTATCATAGCTTTGTGTCAAAATATAAGTTTCTGTCGTTTTACAGAATAGTCGACTGATATACAGTGTAGTCGACTGCTTAAGACTTAGACATATTTCAAGATTCTCTAAATTACAGTGTAGTCGACTACTATGCATATTATAGTCGACTACTAAGATCTTACACTTAATTTATGTTTCTGTCAAATTACAGTGTAGTCGACTGCTATGACTATTAGTCGACTACATAGACAGTTTTCTGACTTTTTAGATTTTGAATTTGTGACTGTTTTTAGCTGTTTATATCTATTTCTTTGGCTGAAAAAGTGTCTTTTCAAAGGGATATATATAGATTACAAGTTCAGAAATATATACATGTTCCCTATCCATAAGCTTTAACATTTTAACATTTTTAAGAGAGAAAAAGTTGAGAAAAAGCATTCTCTGGTTTTTTGCCTTTGAGATTAATCTTACATACAAATTACTTGGGTATTTTCCAGAGTTTAAAAAAAGATTCCTAAGCCACTGTTACACATCACAATCTATCAAGGCTGATAGGAATTGTTGTTGTTGATTCATGAAAAGTTCTCTCTCGGATTTTGAGCGGTGTTGATCTCTTGGTGTAGAGATTGTGTGCAATTTGTATGATCTTACAAATTGGTCAGGTTTACTTTTTGATTTTGTAATTATTTTTCAAAATCATAGTGGAAATCTCAAGCGAGATTTACTTGGGGACTGGATGTACACCAGAGAGGTGGAACCAGTATAAAATCTCTTGTTTGTGTTAGAAATTTTCTGTGATAGATGCTATCTTTATTGCAAATTATAACCTATTTTGCATAATTTTTAATAGAATACTATTCACCCACCCTCTAGTATTTTAGTATGTTGGATCAGTGATCCTACATTTGGTATCAGAGCAAGGTGAAAAATGGCATCAACTTTTGATTCAATTTCACGATTTAAGGAAGGACATTCTACCAATCGTCCACCAATGTTCGATGGCTTGAATTACAACTATTGGAAGTGCCGAATGAAAATCTACCTTCAATCAATTGGCTACGAACTTTGGAATATTGTGGAAACAAAATTCGAGAAGCCAAATACTCCTTTCCCATAATGGACTGCATCTCAAAGGAACGATGCAAATTTAGATTCTAAAGCAATGAATACCTTGTTCTGTGCACTTGACAAGAATGAGTTCAACAGAGTGTCAACGGCCACATCTACATACGACATTAGGCACACACTCGAGGTAACTCATGAAGGTACAAATAAGGTTAAAGAATCTAAAATTTCTGTTCTTGTACACAGGTTTGAATTATTCAGAATGAAGGAAAATGAGACCACTGGAGAGATGTTTACAAGATTCACCGGCATTACTCATCGGTCTAGGAAAAGTATATACTCAAGTGGAAATGATACGAAAGATACTTCGTTCACTTACTCCACAATGGGAAAAGAAAGTCACCACAATAGAGGAAGCAAATGATTTATCAACTCTAACGGTGGAAAATCTCATTGGCAATCTAGTGGCTTATGAGGTTCAAATTGAAGATAGAAAAAGTGAAAATGAAACAAAAACTAAGAAAGTACTTGTATTCAATACTACTTCTGATAAACAAGATTTAGATGATGAAGAAGAAGAAATGAGCATGTTTGCACACACATTTTGAAAATTTATTAAACAAGGTAAGTTCAAATCTAAAAATTCAAATTCAAATAACTTTCTTGTTTGTTTTAAGTGTAACAAACCAGGACATGTGAAGAAAGATTGTCCATTATTGAAGAATAAGCCTAAATCAAATTACTTCAACAATTCTAATAATGCTCAAAGTAATAAGAAAAGAAAGGCTATGACGGCTACATGGGATGATAGCGATGATTCGTCTTCGGAGGAAGAAGTTGAGGAAACGGAAAGCGCTCATATGTGCTTTATGGCACAAGATGAGATAAATGATAATGAAGAGCTTTTAGATGCATTTAATAAATTATATGAAACTTTTTTGAGATTAAATGTTTCACATAATTTTCTTAAAGATGAAAATAAAAGATTATTAGATGAAAGTTCTGATATAAATTCTTTTACTAATTCTAATTCTCAAGAATTTGTTTTGAAAGAGGAAAATGAATATTTGCTTAAAGAAAATCATGTTTTGACTAGTGAGAATGTTTATCTAAAATCAGAATGTAATAATTTAAAAATTTGCAGAAATTTGCATTAATGTTTTAGATAAAGATATTTCTTCTATTAAATAAAAATATGATAATATATGTTTAAATGTTAGTAAATTTAATAAAGCTAAAGAAAATCTTAAAAATTTACATTTATATCAAAAAGAATCTCAAAAGACAAAATGTTTGGGTTTTCATGTTGATAAAAATATTTTTAAGAAAACAACTTTTGTAAAATTATCTTCAAAATTAGATGAACAAAATGTTAGAGATAATGTACTTATCCTTTTGGGTGCCTAAAGAATTAACTTCTTTGAAGAAAAAGATTTATATTTCTACCTTTATTAAAGATGTTTATTTATCACCTAACTATATAAGCAAATCAAACACTTCATGGATTTGGTTTCCTAAAAACTAATTTTATGGACCCAACATAAAATGGGTACCAAAATAATAAATGTTTATCATTTTAGGTATCAAACAAAGATAGGTGGATTTTAGATAGCGGTTGTTCTAAACATATGACTAGAAATATGCAATTATTATCGTCTTTTCAAAACAAGGATGGTGGTACTGTTACTTTTGGAGATAACAACAAAGGAAAGGTAATCGATATTGAAATTGTTAGTAATCCTAATAAACCTATCATTAATAATATTTTATTAGTTGATGGTCTTAAACATAACCTACTTAGTATAAGTCAACTTTGTGATAAAGGTTTTAAAATCATTTTTGAAAAAGAATCTTGCTTAGTTTATGATATTGATTGGATTATTATTTTATATAAAGGTCATAGAAAGAATAATATATATGTTTTATCTATAAATAATATTACTAGTGAACATTGTCTTATTGCATCTTCTAATGATTCTATTTCATGGCATAAACGTTTTGGTCATGTTAACTTTAAACATATTTCTAAGATTTCTAAAAATGATTCTGTAAATGGTTTAC
>JBAKGM010000279.1:8396582-8412826 GCA_037177215.1 Asparagus racemosus | reverse complement strand
TTTGTGCCCCCTTTGTGTTTTTCCCCTCTGTTTCCTTGGTAGTGCACAGTGAGAGTTTATTGTGACGGTAACGGATTTTTGAGCGGGTATCTGAGCCAACGGCGTGTATCCCCAACAGACATGTTAGGCATTCACATAAAATTACTTGTATGAACTTTTGTTCTGGATTTATGTTTGCTTATAATAATAGGTTAATAGCCGGAAAGTTTCTATGGGTGTCGTTTGGCAGTGGGTTAAGTGATGAGTTAACGACACTTAGCCTTTTATTAACCCGTCAAATACAAAAAATCAATACAATGTTTAAAGTGAGTTAACCCTCCATAATTTGCTAAACGCAATGCAGAATGGTTAAACTAACCCTTCTAGAGAGATTAAAATGAGTTAGCTCCTCAAAATTAGGGGTATACTAGTACCCCTATTCAGATGGATTAAAAATTAATCCCTCTACTTATGAAGAAAATAGTCAAAATCCTCGTTATTCCCAAACATTAAAACTGAACGCAAAGCTAAAATAAAACTTATTTAACGGGTTAATAATTTAGTCCTTCGGGTGATCGAATGCGTTAACTACGTTAATCATTCTTCTTAATGCATCTTCCTTAATCATTTGCCAAACGGGGTGATAGAGATTAATTTTTAGGAAGGTAGTCATGTCTCTCTCCATCATTTTGTCTCTTCACAAACCAACTAGATTTATTGCAAGCAGTTCTTTCTAAGGTAGAGAATGAAAGAACTTTTCGAGAATATATATGCTAACAATCTTAGTGATTGGTACAGGCCAACGATCCTATTGGTGGAACCCATGAGGATGAAAAATCTTAGAGCAATCATCGCAACGATAAGAATGACGTATAGAGCGAAACATTATACCCTCAACCAGATTATTGAAAGAGATTAGAGATGAGATTGAAGTATGATCATTGAGCTCATAATATAAAAGGAGATCTAAGAGTATGTCGAGGCTGACAACATGACATGTGAACAATACACAAGGGAATATATTAAATGACGGTGCATCTATTTAAAACTAATACTATCAAAGTAGTCAGTGGGAATGGCCCATGGCATAATGTACATCAAAAGAATGTCAATCTTTAAATTGATGCGCGAATCATAAAATTCAATGATTCAAGGGCTGATATTTTTTTGGTGTCATATAATTTAATGTCATGGACTTGGGTACACTTGGTATTTTTTCCAGCAATGAGATATTCAACATTTGCTTCAAAAATAAATAAAATTGATTAAAAACATATTTAAAATAAATAATTAAATGTGTGAAAGACTATCCAATGAATCATGTTCCTAATTTATGAAAAAAGAGAATTTTTTGATCAGTATGATTTTTTCTCAAGTTCTCATGAATACCAGTTTATATATTGCATCCAAAAATTATATATACACCTTTAATAGGAGGTAGTAACTTCATCATAATGTTGAAGAAAATTTTGTCGTAAATAAATTTTAAAAAAAAACTCCTTGGGAGCATTTTCCACAAAATTCTCCTGAGCTTTTCCTCTGTGAAGCCCCAAAACTAACAAAACTGACCAAAATGCATCTACTAAATAAAATAAAAAAAATTCTCTTTATATATATCTACTATGGACTCTAGTGTCGGTTGGGTTGGGTCACGATTTTGGTTCCGTCTTTTTTAGGAACACTTACAATTCTCACCTCCCAACTCCACACGCACGCTTTCTCTCTCGCTCCGCTCACATACTCCAAGTTCCTCAGAAGCCTCTCTCTCTCTCTCTCTCTCTCTAACCTCCACCAATGTCCTCAAAGGCAGAACCCACTCCCCCTCATCGCTCAACGCCCACAGTCCTCCTCCTTGCTTGCCTAGTAATCCTCTCAACTATCTGGTACTCCCTCCCTCAACCCAACAGACCCACCTCTGTTTCTTACGATCACAGAGCAATCACAATCAATGGGCAGAGGAAAATCCTCATCTCTGGCTCCATTCACTACCCCAGGAGCACTCCTGAGGTCAATGCTGCTTCTGGGTTTCTCTCATTTTCCCAAAATTTACCACCAATTTTTTATGTTAATTTTTGGTTTATTTCATCTGGGTTGTGTGCAGATGTGGCCTGATCTCATTCAAAAGGCTAAAGATGGGGGCTTGGATGTTATAGAGACCTATGTGTTCTGGGATAGGCACGAGCCTTCCCCTGGCCAGGTGATTTTTTAATTTCATTTGGGTTTTCTTGGTAAAATTTTGATCATTTTTACACTGAGTTTTGTTTGGTGTACGTATATGTAGTATTACTTTGAGGAAAGATATGATCTTGTTCGGTTTGTTAAGCTCGTGAAGGAGGCTGGGCTCTATGTTCATCTTAGATTAGGCCCTTACGTTTGCGCTGAATGGAATTTTGGGTATTTTTCTGAATAAATTATGTTTAAACTCCAATGTTCTTTTTTTTTTGGTGAGGAATTGGGATTAACTTACATGGTTTTTGCTGTGTTTAGGGGATTTCCTGTTTGGCTGAAGTATGTACCTGGTATCAGTTTCAGAACTGATAATGAGCCTTTCAAGGTTGGAATTGACCAGACACTTTCTTTAATTTAATTAATTTATTATTATTATTATTTTGGTGAAAATTGATTCTGATTATGGGTACTAGGCTGAAATGGAGAAATTCATAAAGAAGATAGTTTCCATGATGAAGACAGAAGGGTTATATGCTTGGCAAGGTGGTCCCATTATCCTTTCTCAGGTATTCTCAATCTTTCTCCATTTTGGCTTTATTGTGTCACACACTTTTTGTACAGAAAACCCCATGATTTAGGAATTTATTAATTAGAGAAAATAGATATAATATACATCAGGAAGAAGAGGAAGAAGTATAGACTGCATAGTAGGAGGAGATAAGAGGAAGATTTAGAAAACTTATGTATTGCTTTTTATGGCTAAACTTTATGATTGCTCTATGGATTGCTTGTTATGACTAAAATTTATCAGATTGAGAATGAGTATGGACCTGTGGAGCACTATGGCGGCCCCGGTGACAAGGTGTATGCATCATGGGCAGCAAAATTGGCGCTTGGTCTTGATGTTCGAGTTCCGTGGATTATGTGCAAGCAAGTTGATGCCCCTGATCCAATTGTATGTTTATTCCCTTTCCACTCTTCGTGCATTCAGCTTGTTTCTATTGCGATCTTGTGAACTATGTTGTTAAAGTCCCTTAGACGTGAGGGTTGAAAATTATGATTTTATATTATAATATGCCTCTGCTATTTTATCGCCCTTTTCTTGGACCGAAACAGGGACTGTTTGTGTGGCGTGATTTTCTCTTAGAATGCACTTTAAATGCGAGTATGTTGGGATTTGAACAGGGTTGCTCTGATATTATTTTAAATATATCTCCCACTTTACCAAAACTCTGAAGTCATGGTGGGGACTGAGAAGTGAAGAGTTAACAATTTTATATTCTAATATGCTCCTGCTGCATGAGCATCCCTTTTATGTGTAAAAACGGGGACTACTTTATGAAGCGGTTTTTAAATCCGCTTTAAATGTGTGTAAGATGAGGTTGAATCAGGATTCATCTGATACCATCTTAAAGATACATTTCAATGCTTTAAAACTTTGAAGTTGTGGTTATATTTTTAAGTTGTTAAGTGTGGATAGACCCCTTGTAATATCACCCAATTGTTGATAGGCCCCCTGTAGTTCTATTTGTGCGGATAGATCCTCAAGGTGAATTTTGTTTTTTGTTTTTTTAACTCTTAAAAGAAGAGTTTTGAGATTGCAGGTAGACCCCTTGTAGTTCTGTTGTTGATGATGGATCCCCAGTTGCTGAACTCTTTTGACTCTGAAAAGAGTTGAAAAAATTCACTGACGGGGTCTATTTGCACTTAGACAAGTACTACAAGGGGTTTATCCACACAAACAAAACTACAGGGGGTCTATCCGCACCTAGCTGATAATACAGGTTCCATTCGCAATTAACCCTATTTTTAACATATGACACTGAAATGGAATTTGCAATACCAGATTGATACTTGCAATGGATTTTACTGTGATGGTTTCACTCCAAACAAGCCTTATAAACCAAAGCTGTGGACTGAAGCTTGGACAGGCTGGTACCTGTTTCCTGCTCTTCTTTGTTTCATATATGCATCTTAGTGTGGATTCTATGAGTAACAAATTTATATGTCTTGATGTTAATTGCAGGTTCTCATCATTTGGAGGTCCTATTCCTCATAGGCCTATTGAGGACCTGGCGTATGCTGTTGTGAGCTTTATACAAAATGGTGGATCTTTGGTTAGTTACTACATGGTAAGTAGTTCAATGCTTAAAGGTTTGCGTGATGAATTTGTAACTGAATTAATCTTACTGATAACATTCAGTATCATGGAGGAACGAACTTTGGCCGAACAGCTGGCAATTTCATTGCAACTAGCTATGACTATGATGCTCCCATTGATGAATATGGTATGTTGTAATCTATAATATATTGCAAATTGAATCATTTTTTTATTGCACTTGACTATTGAGAGCACCCACACTTGGATTTGGGAAGAAATAGAGGTTATTCATAGTGTTTTGTCACTACGACATGCTACTTTTGCTTGATCATAATTTTTTGTGGTTGTAGTGGGGACGAACAAAAACGATGGTAAATTTGGAATAAGAATGACAATTGAATATGAAAGGAGATTTTAAATTTCCAACCCATAGCAAATGTATACTATGTGATGCAGCATGGAAGCAAAACTTCGGAATCCACCAATGTGCATTCTTTGAATGCACAAAGAATAATCTTTGAATCCACGAAAAGACAGCCTCGAATCCACGAAATAATATGAAAGAGGAATTTATTAATCAAAATGTAATAATTCTCAGATTTACAATCATTTACTTAAATAGGAAAACAAAAGATACTCCTAATAGCACTAAATTAACAGAAATGGAAAGTATCATAACTACCCTAAAAACTCCCTATGATTGAGAACTAATCAGTCAAACCTGAAATCAAACCATATTCGTTTCCTAATCAATATCGATTCCTATGTCACTACTAAAAATAGCAAAAAAAGACACAGGTTTGATATCTCTCAATTAGGAGGGAGTTTTATGATTTTGGTGGCTTCAAACTGAACTATTAGTTGGTTTGGTTGAATCCATCTCGAAAAATACGTGATTTTCATATATGATTTGTCTGATTTGACCTATGGATTGGGAACGACGACTTGTTCTTTATTGCAAGTTAAAAACTCTTTCCGGTCCCCCATTTGGACTTCTGTCAGTCTAGATGCTCTATAAAATGTCTGTGACACGTTCTGCATCACTATATATAAGAATGGATCTCACATGTCTGGAAAATTGGTTTGGAGGTCGACTATACATGATAGAATAACACAGTCAATGTGTATATCTTAAACTTTTGGATTAATTTGGTGTTATATTTTGTTTCCTCATGATCAGGTCTAATACGTCAACCAAAATATGATCATTTGAGAGACTTACATAAAGTTATCAAGAAGTGTGAACTGGTTGTGGTCTACGGTGAGCTCACAGTGGCATCTCTTGGGGACAATCAACAGGTGAATTACAAATTAGTTTCTATGCCTTCTTCCCTTATGTTGCAATAATCTGAGATGGTCAAAGTAAATACTTTTTTAAGCATCTTCCATCAGTCTTATGTGTACAGGTCAAAACCGGGAGCTTGTGCTGCATTTCTTGCCAACAATGACACAAAGTCTAGTGTGAATGTAACATTCAATGGAATGAGCTTTGAGCTTCCTCCTTGGTCCATCAGCATTCTTCCTGACTGCAAAACTGCAGTTTATAACACTGCTAGGGTGAGAACAGTTTACCATCATTCTACAAAAGTATGTTCCTTTGTGGCACTCTGCCATACATAAGAACAATTTTCATCCAGGATCAAAGTGGTACTTTATCTATCTTTCATTAAGGAATTCCTTTAGTGTCATTCTATAGATTTCATTGTCAGCATAAACGAGAATATTCCGATGGATGAGTGGATATACAATTAGAGATGGGTTAATAAATAAGTGCATTTGTAGGAAGTTAGAGATTGCTCATATTGAAGATAAATGACAGATTTGAGGAACTGAGGCTATTATATGCACAAATTGGGAGAAGTGATAATAATAGTACAATGAGGATAGGATGACTAGAGGTAGGTCTAAAAAGATTTGGTTTGGAAGCAGTTAAGAAGTACATGATAGTGAAAACTTTGTGGAGGAGATAAACTTCAATATAAAACAGCTGAATAGGTGAACATTATTCATATAGCCGACCCCAAAAATTTCTAATAAAGCTTTTTTGTTCTTGTATCTGCAGTTTCTTAAACAATTCAAAACTATGAATTCTACAGAATACAAAAAACTAAACTATTGTGGCGGTCAATTTGGTAAGATGCTAAAATATTAAAGTGTACAGGTTAGAGGCAACAAGGTGCAGATGAAAATGTCACGTATCGGTGGATTTTCCTGGAAGTCGTACAAAGAACAAACTTATAATGATGATAAAAAAGTGTTCATGACTACTGGATTGTTGGAGCAGGTTAACATGACAAAAAATTTTATGGAATCTGAGAAAAACACATTCACAGACACAGGACTGCTGGAGCAGGTTAATGTAACCAGAGATCGCACAGACTATTTGTGGTATACAACACAGTGAGTAGCTTGTGTCACTTATCTAATATTTTGAGATAAAATCATAAGTTCTATGTTCATAACTATCTTTATTTTCAGTGTAAATATAAGTGAAAATGAACAATATCTGAAGAATGGGCAGTATCTAGCCCTCACTGTGTCATCCGCTGGTCCAACTTTGCATATTTATGTAAATGGCCAACTGACTGGTTTGTAATATCCTACTGTTTGTAGATTTTTAATAACAAAAATTCCGGAGATATAAAGATTTATTAATTTTTGTAAAGTTCTCTTCTTGGTAAATTAGGAATTGCTTTTGGAGGTTTAGAGCGTTCGACATTGACGTACACTGGAAATGTAAAGTTGCACGCAGGCATCAACAAGATTTCACTTTTAAGTGCTACAGTTGGTCTCTATGTATGTTGATTTTTGTGTGACTTGGTTATCGATTTTCATCTATATTTAATAATTTTTATATACTAAAAGTTTGATAACTGAAACTAATCTTTTAATTTTAATAGAATGGTGGGACACATTATGAGTCATGGAATTATGGGGTTCTTGGTCCTGTTATCCTTGATGGTCTTAATGAGGGAAAAAGAGACCTCTCAACGGGACAATGGATATATCAGGTTAGTTTCCTTGTATTTCTATTTTCTTCCTCCTTACAACTGTCTCATTGAAAACTGCTATATTAAACCTAATATAACTTTGGACTGTCTTGAATTGCATGGTACATGATAAAATCTTTATTTATACATATGGAAAATATACGTAATCTATTACAAATAACAATGAAAGCATATAACATGTAGAAGCATGTAACGTGCATATCCTTCATCAGATGTAGAGATCTCCTTCAATTCATTGATGAAGAACCACACTTAAATCTTGACAATGTAAGCGAATATGAATGCGTTCCTATTCTAATTGTAACGAATTATAGAGATCTTTTTTTTTTTACTCAAGTAGGAGCCATGCATGGAATAGTTAGAGTATTATTTTTTCCTTTCTACATATTTGTGTATCTGTAGAATCAACAGATGGCCTTTTTCTAGCATTAGGTCACCATTCACTTGAAGTTAGATGAGAAACTAGACTAGGTTCATGTAATACTCAACAACAGATCAAGAACGTTGTATGCAACCGTTAAGAAAACCTAGAAGCAATGATATATTATATCATTACTCTTGTATGGAAGCAATTACAACAATTTCTCGCTTATTTAAGACAAATAATATCTTCGGTACTCCTTATCCATAAACTATATTTATTGCACATGCATCTTGCAATCCTCTACATGTAAAGAAAAAGTATGCTCAGGTATAGTGGACTGCCTGAGTCCACACTTTGTCAAAATGAAGGTGTAGGTTCAAACTACAGAGTGCATACATAATTGATCTTCTTGCACTAATGTAATTTTAGTTAAAAAGCAACTGCTTTCTTAATCCTCTCGCACAGGACTGAATTAGACATGTCAATTAGGTAGGAGTCAAAAGTAGCAACGTGGATTTTAACCTATTTGAAATAGTCGAATTAACACTAAGAGTGTAAGGAATTATTAACCTGTTCTAGTATATGTTTGACACAGTGGAAAAGTAGTGATTCAACTGTGTATACATGAATTATTGTGAACTGAAACTCTCAAAGAAAATGTATGGATGTCAATGTTGTAAAGATCTTGACAAATACTAGTTTCACACTTAAAGTTGGTGCCTCTTACTGAACAATATGTGCCAATATTTACAAAATCACAATCTAGTAAATGGTCTAATCACAAAATTGTTTCATTTATAGATAAAAACAAATTTCAATTGATTAGATCTATATCACTATTTTTTAGGATAAGATTCGGCTCATTAAGAACACAACAACAACATCATCATCAAAACCTTTATCCTAAATGTTTGGGGTCGGCTACATGAATTCTATTCTTCCATTCCATTATATTATGGGCAGGGCGGTGCTATACGAGGTTCCAATGGTCTCTGGCCCACCCTTAAAATATGAACAATTGCAGTGGGCATTGAGTAATTATAATATTAATTGCATAGTATAATACTAAGTGTTTCGGACATAATTGAAAGAAATTTTGAATTTGAAATTGAAAAAATATGGAGCGACTGCTTTTTTTCTTTTGGGTTCGCTAGAGGGAAAATGAAATGAAGGGGAAGAGGAACATGAACAGCATATTCCTTGTCGTTTTCTCTTGTTGGTAAGCTTTTATGTTCCAAAGAGGATTTGCTGCTTGGAATAGGAAATAGGGCTTGATGTTTGTTGTTTGGGGGTAATTCCTCCTTAGTGGTGATGTCAGTGAAGGTAATTGAATTGATGATTGCCGACTTTGGTTTGGGCGCAGGGATCAGCTTTGACTGAATTCTTTTTCATAAAGAAAAAAAAGAAAAGAATGAATGGAGGAGGATTATATGTTGAGAAAGACTAGTTAGGTGCAAAGCTAAATAAACAGTATTAAGTAGAACTCGCTTGGATAAGACAATAGAATAAGGAACACATATAAATAAATCAAATATAAGCTGATAAATTAGAGTTAGACCAATTGTACTCTTAGGACCTAATCTGAAACGATAGTTTCAGGTATCGGCAAATCACATGCCCACCATAATAAAGCGAATGTTTTTCCCAATTTTACTATAAATTATTCACAGTCTAATTACAAATGAAAGCATAATTCAAACTTATATACGTTTAAAACCATATCATTATTGTAATTCAAAATAGAAGCAAACTTCTATTACTATTACAATTACAAATTAATCATAAATCTTCTTATTCATGAGACAAAAATATTATTATTATTATTTTGTTGATAAAGACAAAAGTATTATTGCTTGAATTTAACAAATGTATGAAATAGAGAACTCTAATTAGGAGCATTTCAATATCACTAGAGAGAAGCTCATATGATAATATGATTATATGAGTAAAAACTAGAACAAACTTGACATGCAATGATGTTTAGGTATTAATCTATTGCACAAAAAAATCTGTATGTCGTCAATTTAATTATTAATTTTTGGACCCTCCTTGCCAAAATTCCTGGCTCCGCCACTGATTATGGGATATTTCCTCCATTAAGTTAAACATAATCATATCCTTCTTAAGTGCTTCCAATCAAGTTCTTTTAGGTCTATCTCTAGATCTCGTAGCACAATTAACTATAATACTATCACTTTTCCTAACCGGTACACTAAGAGGTCTCTGTTGTACATGAACAAACCATCTTAATCGATTCTTTTTCATTTTATCCTCAATAGGAGCAACCTCTAAGTTACTATAGATGCACTTATTTCTTATCCTATATTTTCGTGTACACCCACAAGATCATCGCAACATTCTCATTTCTGCTACACTCATTTTTTGCACATGTTATTTTTTAATTACTCAATGCTCTAACCCATAAAGTATTGTTGGTCTAATAACTGTCTTATACATTTATTGCTTTAGTTTTATCGGTATTGTATGATCACATAAGACTCCCAAAGCACTCCTCTATTTCAACAATCCCTATTTGATTCGATAAACAACATCATCCTCAATCCCACCATCATGCTAAATGATTGATGCTAAATAGCGAAAATTATTACTTTTAAATATTTCTTGATCATCAAGAATAACTATTTTAATTAGTTTTGCTGAGCTGATTGCCAAAGAAAGTAAATATAGAATCCTATTCGTAATATCACAGGATTCACAACATATCTACCTTTTGTAATTAATGATCAGACTACAATAAATCAAGACCTTTCAAACAATAAAATAGATGTTGTGATCATGAGTAGCAAAAAAGATCACTGCAAATCTCATTGTTTTGCTGTGCAGATCCTTTTATCTACATGAATTAGCATTACCTAAATAACACAGATTAGGATCAGTTTTTTTCCATGATCATGATTAGTCATAAAGCAAGTTATGTGGTATATTGTGATCTAGCATAATTTTCCCAAATGACGTGATTAACAAGCAATAATGAGAGCATAACCAATGTTTTTGTGCACTGTGCAGGTTGGTTTGCAAGGTGAGGCTCTAAATCTTTATTGTCTCGGGGGAATTTCGTCAGTTAATTGGGGAGAAGCATCTAAAGCTCAGCCCTTAACATGGTATAAGGTAAGTGCTACAAATTTAACTTATCTTGCACATTGGCTATTATATGAGTGTTAATTTCACTATGTGTTTACCCTCTTGTACAATATTGATTTCTTCCTTTTTAGGCATTTTTTAATGCTCCTGAAGGAAATGATCCATTGGCTTTAGACATGAGTAGCATGGGAAAAGGTCTGGTGTGGATCAACGGTCATAATATCGGTCGTTACTGGCCCAGTTATAAAGCCCACGGATCCTGTAATGGCTGTGATTACCGTGGTCACCATAATGAGACAGTTTGCGTCAGTAATTGTGGAGAGTCATCTCAAAGATGGTGAGTTAACCTTCGCATTGCAAAAAACTGTATTATGGGATGTTTGCCGCCACTTATTATCGCTAAACTTTTTTTATTAGCAATTAGACTAGCTGATGACCAAACAGAGTTACCTCTACGTATATTCAACACCTATAAGAAAATAGAGGGTCGCTCTGCAACATATTGATGTCACCATCAAGTGATAAGGGGGTCTAAATGGTAATGACAAAGTTCAGAGGAAATAAGTGGCCAACCCCCTATTATACTAGGGGTGTATATGCAATTAACCCTTTTGATGTGTTATGTAAGGGAGCTGAATAACTTTCATTATCCAGGTATCATCTTCCTCGTTCATGGCTCAAGCCAACGGATAACTTGATAGTTGTGTTTGAAGAGTGGGGTGGTGACCCGAACGGCATTTTTCTAGTAAAGAGAGTTAGAGATTGAAGAACAACGATATAAAAGTTAAAATATACTACAATTTTATAGAATTTACTCAAGAAATATACCTGCTATACTCAAATCTTGACCACATTGGTCATGACATTGGCAGGAATTGCAATAAGCCAACTTGTCAATGTATTTGAGAAGAGATGTACATATTCATGTAGATTCTATGACAACTTGTGAAGCATTATATTTATAGTGAAGGTTGGAAAGATAGAGAAGAGATGAAATGCAAATGAGAATACATACTTGGTCTAGTACTTGTAAGTAACTTGTGTAATTGAAAGCTTGTGATCATTATTATTATTTTTTATTGATGAGTTGGGATTATGATTTATGAAGCAAGGAGCTTATTGTTCATATTGATGCCTATAAAAACTATTATTGGATCTTTTTGGGCAAATGGAAATCCTAAGTAGCCTTGCAATTTGGTCTCTCAATGACCAAAATACCTCTCAGCTAATAACACAAAGGGATTCGAGAGAATATAAATTGAGAGCTATTTTGGTCAACGGGGGACCAATTTACAAGATCCCTCAAAGATGTGGGTGATTTATGGGCAATTTCAGTGATTCCAAGGACTAATATGTAATTATTGAATGTGTAAGGGGCTAATATCTTAAACAACCCTATTTCTTTAATCACATTTATCAATTCTTCTTTTTACTGTCATAATGTGTCATGAAGTTTGAATTGGGTTTTATTTAAATAGCCATTTTTGAAAATTTTAGCTTGAGTGTGAATTCAATAATGTTAGGTACTGAAGTTGATGCCATGACTCTTCCAAGCATGAAAATTCCTATTGAAATTTGAACGGCTGACACGTTTTATGCATTGATTGATATTGAGCCTGTGACCAGTGGTCACTTATCTTGTTACACTTTTATAATGTGTACTTGCCTGTAATATGCCTTATTTTTGGATTTCAAATTATATTCTGCGGATAGCTATGGTCCATCTTCATCTATAATTAATGCCAACTTGATTTAGGAACCAGAACACGAACACCGAAAAGTTTAGGAAAATGATAACTACACTGCACCCCATTCACTACATTTTACACTACACTCACAAAGAAGTGGGGTCACGATGACTCACCACCTTGAAAGTTGTAGTGATGAGTCACTATGACCCCACTATTGTATGAGTGTAGTGTAAAATGTAGTGTATGAGTATAGTGTAGTTATCGTAACCCAAAATTTAAGGTACTCAATGAGGTGGCATACACCGCTCCATTGGGAGGAGGCCATGTTGCACAAATCAACAAATCACGAATACTGATTTTATTTTTTATCTATTTATTTTTGTGCATGGGTGTGGTTCACTTTTTTTTAATAGGTTTCGTAAACTCTTTCTAGTCTTACCCTACCTATTTTTTATTTCATAATGGTATACATATTTTTTACAAATTTGGATACAAAGAGCATGTTTATGGATTGGGACTCCTATGGCTTCTCTCAATCGTAACCCTCTATGGCCACTTATCACATATGAGTGTGTTTTACGTATTTCGCTTTGCAGTTTGCACTCAAGATGAATCAAGATTATCCATTAAACAAGATGAATCACGATTATGCATTAAGCAATAGATGATTGTTATCTAAACAGTGGTCTCTACTACTTTTTCCGTAATAGAGAAGTTTAGATCTTTTTATTTCTCAAAATATTGGACAAAATGGATGGAAAATGGACAGTAAAGAGAGAGTTTGACAAAAAAGAAATTAATATTTTAGTCTCTTGTTTTTCATTTTCATAGATGTGGTAGCCAAATGGCTTTTTTGAACCAAAGTAATGTCATCTCAACCCTCATATCAACTCATCTTTTCACTTCTAATAGTAAAGCAGGCTTTGAAAATAAAAGGTGAAATAATATTATTCTTGTAAAAAGTGTTTTTTTTTCTTTCAAAGTTCTCACTTTTCATTTACCTTTTAATCTTTAAAATCCAGAAATTCTCAGCCTACTAGCCAGTCTTAGAAGAAGAATAAGAGATTATTTACATTGTTAATTGTAACAGCTCTATAATTACTGTAATTACTTATGTGGATGAATAAGATTGATTCTAGACGTCACAACTAACCGAATTTTTATATAATTTAATTAATTAATATTATTTATGAGATACACTGACTGAATGAAGTTTATTGAAAATTTATTTATAAACTGTATGCATTTTCTACAACAACTAGAACGTTGATGATTCCATTGGGCTTAGACGGAATCTATGCTTAAAAAGTCATCAAATCACGAACCCAGATCATGATCATAATGCAAGAAAAACTCAGGACAGAAAATAAAATACAAAATATCAGAAACTTAAGTACATTGTACATAGTAACACGTTCAAAACCAACACAAAGCAAATTATCAAAACACAGTCTCATTAATACCACATAATTCCATCACACAAGTATCCATGCAACATTCACCTAATTATGAGGAACTAGCAGCGTTGACCTTGGTGACTCCGGTCACCGTCGTCGTAACGTCCTCCATGGCCTCCGAAACTTTTCCGGTGATCGTATCATACCTCTGAAATACGACGACCAACAACAGCCGTCCTATCATCACCCCCAGATCTTTCCCGGGACAGATCTTGTCGGTGGCCTTAACGTTCTCCGTCTCCGGTCCATTCGACCAGTATACGTACCTCAACATCTTCTTCCCCTCCCCCATAAACCTCTCCGGCACAAACTCGTTCGCCCTATCGAACACCTTCGGGTCCCTCGTGGCCATTGGCTGGAACCCTCCGAGCATCTCCCCCTTCTTCACCTCGAACTTTGCATCATGACTCTCAATAGTAATGTCGGTCTTCGCCGTGGCGAACTGCACTTGCACGGGCGGGTCGAACCTGAAGGCCTCGTAGGCAACGGACTTCGTCAGCTCCATTTTCTCGAGACCGGATGCCGTCACCTCGCCGTTATCGGCGGCAATGACGGACCGGATCTCGTCGGCGAGCCTCGCGTGGAGGTCGCCACCGGCGTGCACCACCCACTTGAACAGTCTGGGCAGGTACGCGTTAACGCCCAGGTAGGCGTTGGATATCCAGGCGAATATCAGGTTGTGGCACGCCTCGTCACGCGGCATTCCCGCTTTCTCAGCCTTGTCGATGATCCAGGCTCCTGACGAGCTGAAGTAGTCGTATAGAGCCTTGGTGTTCGATTTCGCGATGAAGGTGGGGAAGGGGAACATGTGGAGGGCGAGGTCCTCGATGAGACTGGGGATCGGGCCAAGCTTCGACATGTTTTGGTGGAACTGGAAAAAGATGTACTTGAGGGCGGCGGAGGTGATGGCGGGGGAGGGGGTGGAGCCGAGGAGGGCCTCACAGACGAAGCGGAATCCAGCGGCCTGGAACGGCTTGTTGAATGCAGCGCCAGTGGGGGTGGATTGGAGGTTGGATTCGATGTCGTCAAAGAGGGAGTTGAAGACGGAGAGGAAGGTGGGGATGAAGAAGGATTTGCGCGCCAATTGTGCATCGAGATAAACCTGTTTTAAAGAGGGAAAAAATCACTCTAAAAATCCTCAAAAAATGACTGCACATAGGGGTGAGCAAACGATCGGTTCGATCAGTTTTTTGCTATTTTTTGTCAAATCGAATCAAGCTGAACCAGATCCAAAGTAGAACTGAAGTATGTTCAATTTTCAGATGAAAGACAGTACGCTTGCTTCTTCAAACCTTTCATTCATCTCGTATCTTAAGTTCAAAAGCAAATTCATCTAATCAATTAGGTTGCAAACTAAAATTAAAAATTTATCAATTAAGATGTATAAAACTTTACTATAAATTATTTATTCACCAAAAAAGAGACTATATTTTTAGACAATTACGTTGGGAGCGGTTGGTTCGATTATTTTAGTTTTAAATATTGTAAAATCAAATTTATCAATTACGATACGTAACACTTTACTACACATTATCTTCTAATCAACAAGAAAGAGTGTGTTTTTAGATAATTACGTTGAGAGCGGTTGGTTTCGTATTCTAAAATCAAACCGAACCAAAACTATTCTAAAATCGAACCTAACCGCCAAATGATCAGCTCAGTCAGTTTAGCCGGTTTACGCCGAACAGTGCTCACCCGTAATTGTAAATATTCTCAAAGATCTTCCTTTTTCACTTTATAAACATTTCCCGGTAAGGAAGTCTGAATAAATCTTAATCCACCTCCTCGCGCAGAATATATAATTAATATGATAAAAAAGAAAGCTATTAATTTTATTCTTAGCAAGGATTTATGAACCCATGGTGGATTCAACCCGTCTAAACAAAGGGGTAACAATCTTTGACTCTTAACAAGGGCTTGCTAACCAGACCAATTTGACGCGTCTAAGGGGTTAAGACTGGATTAAACCACCTTAATCCACTTCTTAACCCCTTTGCGGAAGTATGCCTAAGATTTTGTAATAGCTGATAGTAACATACTCTTCAATCCTCACGATGACTTTGAAGTTTTGGTACAGTGACCCTTTGACGACATCGTATCAAAACAACTCAAGTTAAAATCTTATTGGCGAATTTTTGAAGCGGATTAGCAAAATTGGAGATTGCTTCCTGGGTCTAGGTTTCGACCTATAAAAAAAGTCACTTAATCTACGAAGACATACTAGAGTGTAAAACTAGAACTTCTCAATCGGATTAACAAAAATGAATATTGCTCCCTGGGTCTAGGTTTCAACCTATAAACAAAAGTCACTTACAAAAACATACTAGAGTATAAAAATATAACCCTCGAAAAGTTTTCGTATTATGGCAA
>JBAKGM010000279.1:8306031-8319647 GCA_037177215.1 Asparagus racemosus | reverse complement strand
ATATATAAGTTTGGTTACAAAGCACATAGGGTGTAAATAAGATAGTTGCACACACCTCTCTCTACCGTTGGATCTAGTTGATTGATAAGGGTAGATATCTCATAATCATGTGGGAACCAAGTTTAATTTGTTTCCTGCTTACAGAACTCTATTTTCTTTTTAGCCTACATGAGTTTTATTTTCTTTTTAATTCTTTTGATTTCTTTTATTAATTAGTTAGTTTTGTTTCTGTTTTACACGTAATGATTTATTTAGCCATGATGCCTACTCCCCATAATCCGCTGTCGCACCTTCCTAAAAACTATTTTCTTATTATTTTATTTTTTTGAGAAACACACACACACACACACACACACACACACACACACACACACACACACATATAAAATAGTCCACTTGCATGATGGCTACATAGCATAGTCCACTTGCATTTCTTTCCTCAACTATTTTCTTATAATTTAATTTTTCAATTTCAGTTGTTGTTAATAATTAATTAGATTGATGGTATACATTCAGTGAAATCCGAAACGCGATCCGCCATACTAAGATATAGTCCATAATACTCATGAAATAAATTAAGATAAAATATTAAAGAGTAATTTAATAATGATAAACCTCATGGAGCTTTAGAAATAGTAACCTCTTGTTCAGAACTACAATAAAATGTAGGTTACACAATTTCATATGCTAACATGTCTGATTGTGCAATAATCTATGCATAGAACTAAAATCTTCTAACAGCTTGCAAGTTTGCTATAATCCACCGACTCTTTAATTCCGTAGAAATTACATTAACTTGTCCCTTGAGTAGATGGGATAAGCTTAACTCTTCATAACTTCTATTTAATTCTGCAAAAATATGTAAATTACGTTGCTAGTTAAAACATGTGTTGTATGCAAATAACTAAAAGCTAAACAAAAAACAAAAAACAAAAAAAACACTAAGCAAACTAATTCCATGAAAATGTTGTCATTACTGTTGTTATGATTAGACTGCACACTTATATAGGAAGGATCCTGAAATAACGTAGACAAATAAGATGATTAGTCTACAAATGACAAAGGAAAAAGATAATTATAAAGTAGATTACACAAGTTAAACAAAAATGATGTACCACAACAATTTTATTACTTTCTGGATATAACGGGCAATTTCGGCTGTCATGAGCTGCTAGATCTTTACACATTCTATATTTTCTTGAGCTCTTTGCAGTGTTTCTTTCTAATGTTGACTGGATTCTAGCATTGACATCTGACCTTTAATAATAGTCCATTTTGGATTTTGAACATGTCTTCACTTGTCTTATAATTTGTTTCATCCATCCTCGCTAGTCTTTGTTCATTTGAGAAGTACCTCCATTGTGATCCAAAACTTCAGTTATGGCCATATTATCTTTAAGGGAGGTGAGGATTTCTCTCTATGTTTTTAGTGTCATACAGTAACCTTCTTTAGTCATTGAAACCACCTCGGCTAGTTTTACAGCTTCAAAGCATAAATTATTGAAGTGCATGGTTAAAGAAGCTTTGACATCCTCAAAAAATGAAACGTTTACATTGTTAAATATATCACCTTGTTTTGCATGCTTTGTCCATCGCTTCAAAATTTACCTATCCAGAAGCTGTAATATCTGTTTTATCTTGAAGATGGTTAAAATATGTCTAAACAAAATACCATCAAACTCAAATAACTGGCAACTACAATTTGCAACAATATTCTCACAATTGAGTTTCACAACAAAAACTTAATGTTTCTCATCAATCTCCTTCACATCTTATGACTCAACTACTCCATCTTTGCTCATCAAGTTTGCCACTCCTGCAAGGCTTGCAGTAAATTTCTTCTGAAACATAAAGAATATTGTCCTAATATAAAGACCGACCATTTGTTCCTCCATAGGAATTGGTGTCCTCAGTTTGGGTTTAGTATGCAAAGTCTTGTGATCTTCAGCTTCTTTGTCTAATCTATGTTTCAAAGCTCTTTCATATTGTTTTACAAAATCTTTAAGAGTGGTATTAGCAGTTACATATTTATCAAAAAACGAGTTCATTCCTTCACTGTGTTGGGTTGTAGACATACCTGCTGGAAATGAACCTCTGATATATGTCGGAACCCAAATTTCTCGAGCTGTAAATAATGATGATGCCAGCCACTCGTTTGTTTGCAGGTTATACTTTTGAAGTAGAGAATCCCGCTCCTGCTCGAAATTAGGCCATGGTTTACATTTGTAAATTAATTCATTAAATTCTGCATGAAACTTATTATATGCCATACACGACGAGAGTTTTTCCCTTTTTTTTGGATTATGTGCCACATGCATAGCCTATGTGTTGATTGAGGAAACACCTTTGATATTGTTGCACCAATAGCCCTACCTTGATCAGTTATGATGACTCCTGGTTGATGCCCATGCATTGCTTGTAACCATAAAGTGAATAACCAAGTAAAACTTTCTTCAGTCTCATTAGCTATGACCTTGCAAGTAATATTGATTATCTATGATGATTCACTCCTACAAATGGAGCGAATGGCAAGGAGTGTCCATTTGTCTTGTACGTAGTATAGAAAACTACAACCTCGTTGAAGTGACCATATGACATTTTCTAGCTTTTGCATTGATCCATAAAATATGACTTAATCTGTTTTCATCGTCTACTTTGTAAACAGAAAAATGCCAGATTTTTTGTTTGCAGCTCCTTAAAGTGGTTGAGAACAAATTGGGCATCGTGGCCTAAAGTTTTTCGCCTCTCGTTCATCATGTAATTTTTCACCATTTATGAATCAACGTTGGTTCCACCAGATTGCTCTTTTAGTAAAGCTGATACATTACTTGGTTTCATACCAATATCTTGATAAACATCTATCATTATTTTTGTTGTCGCATGTAATAACTTTTGTGGTCTGTTCTTTCCTACCTTTGATGGTGTAACTGCAGGATGACAAGGATCACCTCGAAACTCCACAACCTCCCATCTACAGTCTTTTTTTTCCCTTAATTTGAAGTCTAGCTTCACATCCTCTCTAGTAACTGTTCTTTTTCGCTTTTTGCTGTATCTTACATTTCCTTGTACTGACCTTGCTTATAACAAACAGATGCTCTCATATAAATTTCTCCCGTCTTAGCTTCTCGTCTTACTCTATCATTACAAATTCCAAAGCCTTCTTGCCTAGCGTGCAAGTTATAATAGTCCTTTGCCTCTTCCACTGAATTATATTCCATGTCGATAAATATTCTCAATTTATTATTGCCCATAACTTGTGGTGAATGGAAGTCATCCCCAACTAATTCATTTGACTCATCAGCATTATATGGTTCTACAGTTTGCATGTCATCGTTATTCAGAACCACCCTGTTATTTTTTTTTTGGGGGGGGGGGGGGGGGGAGGGGGGAATGAATGTTATTGTTTGATGAAGAAAATATATACACAACCTCAATTCATAAATCGACTTTCCCTTTTTCTTTTTCATCCGAAACAGGGCGTTTAATCAAGGCTAAGTTTTGCTCAAGGGAGAGGTCAGACTAATTTGGTTCATTAAATTATTAAAATTAATATCTTTTTAATACTTTTAATGATGTAGTTCCAGAGAAATTTAGTTTAACTATGGAGGAATCAAGAGCGGCTCGAGATGCCGCAAACATTAATATGAATCAAAGCTATAAATATGAACAAACTATATTTATTTATAACTAAATAAAAAATAACTTTTGTGTTTTGTAAATCAAAAGATTTACTTACAGTACTCTACAAAACTTATGTCATCGGACTGTAGAGTACGCAACACAGCTAAATAAATCGTTACATGTAGAAGGGAACCAAGTAACAAAATACTAAAAGAAATCAAAAGAATTAGAATGGAATTTAACCTCATGTAGGCTTAAAAGGAAATAGAGTTTCTCAAGGAGGAAACAAGATAAACTTGCTCCCCTCATAATATTTAGAAATCTAACCTTAATCAATCAACTAGATCCAACAGTGGCGAGAAGTATGTGTAACTATCTTATTTACACTGTATTATAACCGAACCCATATGTGTATGTGTGTGTAAGTAGGGTTACAATACACATAGGGTGTAACTTAGTTACACACATATAAAAATACACTTTTACCCACCGATATTGATGATCCTCACCATTCATTGTATCAACATGTCATCAAGTGTAAGTGGATAAAAAAATATGTGGTTTGTAATTTTCTATCCTATAATTTAAGCAACTTAAATAACTGACATCTTAGACAGTTACAAACCATTCATTTCTAGAAATATTGAATCTATGTGATTTTTAAATCTCCATGTAGGTTTGAGTGTATAGATCACAATGAACGATGTCGATCATTACTATTAATGGTCAAACATGTATTTTTACAAGCATGTGTAACTAAGTTAGTTACACCCCGTGTGTCTTGTAACTAAGTGTTCCTAAGGTGATGCTTTAGGTTCAATCTTTGATGCATGGATTAGACTATTTTGATTTTTCATTGTCTCTTTAGTTCTATTCTTGTAAAACCGTTAATTTTATAATCACTTGATGCATGAGTAACTATAACACGATGTACTTAATTTTTTGTTTATATACAATCCAAAACATATAAATTGAAATGAACGGAGTGGATCAAGTAAATTGATTACATTTAACGTAATTTTCAAGGTGCTTCCTTAGATTGAATTTGAGGTGTCACCTTGAAAATATTTTTCCCATATAAATAAATAAATACACACACATATATAGATACACATACAGAGTTACTATCCACTTAAAGTGGACAAGAGCACTTATCTACCCAATTTTATACTCGTTGGATTAGTTTGATAGATTAAGATTTTACCAATGTTACGAAAGGCACTAGGCGGACTAAGCGTTAGTGCCGAGCCCCAGTGCTTAGGCGTTTGCCTATTTTTAAATTTATTTAATTATAATAATTCACCAAAATATGTATTAAGTTCATATAAAATTGCAAATAAACATAAATAGCAAGATTAGATCCATAATCAACCATGCATAAATACTAAATTAACTAAAATTAACTAAAATTGAACACGATTAAACTAAAATTAACTTAAATAAACTAATTAAGCTAATTAACTAAATTAAATTGAACAAGATTAACTATTTAAATTTAAAAAATAGTTTATAAGTGAAATTTTTACCTAAAACAGTAAATAAGTTTAAAAAATAGTTTTTAAATTAAAAAATTGAAAATTTTACTTGAAGGGCCGAAGGGGGCTGCGGGAGAGGCAGCGGCGAGAGAGGACCGGCGGGAGAGGGGGCTGCAGGGCTGCGGGACTGCGGGAGAGGACGGCGGCTAGAGAGGACAAGCGGGAGAGGAGGGAGGGAAAATCAACGAGAGAGACTGAGAGAGATAGAGAGGGAGGCGGCTACGGGTTAGAGAGATAGAGAGGGAGAGAGTTAAGAGAGAGATAGGGTTAGTTTATGGGTTCAGGTTCGAGTTACGGGTTCGAGTTTGTGTTTTTTTTTCTTTTTTTTTTTTGTTCAAAAAGCTAGGCGGCCCACTTAAGCGGGCCGCCTAGGCGAAGCGGCCGCCTAGACTGGCCACTCTAACCAAAACTAGGCGGCCAAAGCTCCGCCTATGCCTAGGCCGCTTTCTGTAACGTTGGATCTCACTTGATGATGTGTCATGTATTAATTAGAGGAGGGTACCAAAGGGAAAAAACTAATAGAAAAAATTAAGGTGGAGGGTAAATTTCTCCTGCCTCTCTTTATTCTCCACAGAATACAATCCATTTCTCTTCTTCTTCACTAACATATTATCTCCCCTCCCTCTTCCCGGCGTCCGCAACCGATCCTTGTTGTAATACCAACACTTTCTACAATAATTTACCCAATTGCTTTTTGTGATCCTTGACCTCACACTAACACAATAAAAATTTGTGTGATTGTGAGTCTAGACATTAATTTTCAACTCTTGGATATGGTGAATAGAGATTGGAAACTTTAAGTAAAACTAATGTAGAACATGTGCGATAGATTCTGATGTCATTAAAGATCCATCTTGTATTCTTCATTCAGCAAAAAGTTCTTGTTCTTGTTAATCAAGACTTGAGATAATATCAATTTCAACTGCCTATGTATGGGTGGTGAGTATCGATTGAATTTTTCATGTTGTGATTGCTAGGTTCAGTTCGGATTGTTATGTTTAGACTGTTGGTTGTTTTCTATGTGAAATGTGGGGAGCTTGGATTTGCAAGGATGTTGTTTGATAAAATGCCCAAGAGAAGTGTGGTTGTTCGGAACACGATGATTTCTTGGTAGTGATGTGGAAAGTTTGGAATATATATTTCCTTTTTTCCCCTTATCAGAGCACCTCATATCATCGAATTGAAGTTTTAGTTGATAGAGTTTTTTTTATCTATAAGCCATTTGGTAATTCGGAGATGAAAGCGTATGCAGCCATGGAGGTTTTTGTTTTTCTTCTTCCAAAAGAACAATTCACAAATAAAGAAAATGCACAACCATAAAATTAAGAGTGCTGCTAGGAGGACCAAAAAATAGGACATCTCCGTAGGAATGTGGCATGACCTGATGGAAATTATTAATGAGTTGGAAAACAGAAATCATTAATGAGGTGTAACATACTAATAATAGTGTTATGAAATAGACCAAATCAATGTTTATTCATGAGAAGAAGCAGAGTATAGAGGATATAAGAGTGGATACGGTCATGGGTTAATTACCAACTAACCCAATAAGTAAACATGATTTAATAGCTATCTAATTTAACACTTCCCCTCAAGCTGGAGCGTAGATGTCAATCATGCCCAGCTTGCTACACAACATAGAAAAAACTTTGGATGACCCCGCCTTAGTGAGAATATCCACCAATTGCTTAGAAGGTGTAAAGGGAGTACAAATCATATTTTTCATCACTACTTCTCTAATACAATGACAATCAATCTGGATATGCTTCGTCTTCTCATGAAAAACAGGATTTTTGGCAATGTAGATAGCAGACTGATTATTACAGTGCATAGGCATGGGTCCATAGGCATGGGTCCACGCTGTACAAAGCTAAGTTCTAGCATCAGATTTCTCAACCCTATCATCTCACATGCAGTATGTGCCATTGCCTTATACTCAGCCTCCGCACTAGACCGAGATACTACATCTTGTTTCTTACCTCTCCAAATCACCAGGTTTCCTCCACACTAGACCGAGATACAATATTCGGTAATAGACTTCCTGTCCTCCTTATCTCTCGCATAGCTCGAGTCTAAATAGGCTGAGATATGTACATTTCCATGCTTATACAATAACCTCTTTCCAAGAGAGCTTTTCACATAAGCAAGGATCCTCAAAGCCGCTTTCCAGTGAACATCTCTAGGTTTGTGCATGAAACGACTCTGAACTCCAACAGCATAAGATATATCAGGCCTAGTAATTGTAAGGTTTATTAGCTTGCCAATCAATCTTCTATGCTGTTTAGTGTCTTCAAAGAGTTTGCTATCTTCATGTCAAAAATCCTCCTCTGCTTCCATTGGGGTACTTGCAGGCCAGCACCCTATAAGACCAGTCTCTTTCAGAAGATCCAAGGCATAATTTCTTTGAGAAAGAAGTAATTCATGTTTTGGTGAGCCATTTCAATCTGAAGAAAGTATTTTGGCTTGCCCATATCCTTAGTTACAAAGTGGTTCTTCAGATATTCTTTGGTTTCTGCTATGCCAGCTGTATCACTCCCAATAGTAAGATGTCATTGACATATACAATTAAGGCCACTAATCTAGAAGTAGTACAACGAATGAATACAAAGTGATTTGAATTGCATCTCTAAAAACCAACACCAGATTTTACCTTACTAAACTTATCAAACCATGCCCTTGGGCTTTGTTTGAGCCCAGAAATTGCCTTTTTCAGCCTACATACGGTATTCTCCCTCTGAGCAACATACCCTGGAGGTTGCTCCATATAAACCTCCTCCTGAAGATCACTATATAGAAATGCATTCTTGACATTCAGTTGGAACATGGGCCATTCCATAATAACAGCAATGGAGAATAGGATACAGATAGAATTCAGCCAAGCAACAGGTGAGGTCTCAAAATAGTCTATTCCATATGTTTGTGTATAGCATTTAGCAACCAGTCTGGCTTTATATTTATCCACGGAACCATCCGACCGATACTTGAGAGTATAAACCCAGTGACAACCAACTATATTAGCCCCCTCAAGAGCAGGCACTAAATACGAAGTCCCTCTGGAAACAAGTGCATCCATCTCCTCATCTATAGCTTGCTTCCAAGCAGGAATTAACATTGCATCCTCATAAGACCTAGGTATAAATATAGAAGACAGAGACAAAGCAAACTGGCGAAAGGATGTGGTAAGACGATCATAAGAACAAAATGAGAGATCGAATAAGCAGTAGTAGATCATTTACCTTTTCTGAGGCCAATAGGAAGATCAAGGTCAGAAGGAGTAGAGAATTGTTGATGGGTAGGATTTGCAGCTGTAGCTAGAGGTTCGACTGAGGGTGAGGAGGAAGCAGGAACTTTCAGTCTTCGAGTATACACCAATAGAGGTTTTGTTGCAGGTTTAGCTTTCACTCCAGAGCTCGGCAGTAGTTGAGAGAGGGGAACAGATGCTTGTGGAGGCCCCGTACAAGCTGAAGAGAAATATGGTACAGACTCAAAAAAGGTGACATCCGCAGATGTAATATACTTTCTAGACACTAAATTGTAACACCTATAACCCTTTTGAGTTCTAGAATACCCAACAAAGACACACTTAATAGACCTAACAGATAGCTTGTTGAGGCCAGGGCTTAAATCTTGAACAAAACATGTACACCCAAACACTCTAGGAACCATAGAAACATGCTCTTAGTAGGATAAAAGCATTGGAAAGGAGTTTTCTCATTAAGAAAACGAAGACGATATCCTATTAATCAAATGGCAAGCACACAAAACAACATCAGACCATAAATATTTTGGAACATACATGTGTATCATTAGAGTTCTAGCTACATCTAGAATGTGTCTATGCTTTCATTCTACAACACCATTTTGTTGGGACATGAGAACATGAAGTTTGGTGAATGATGCCATTAGTGGCACAAAATCTAGAAACATCATTTTTCACATATTCTAATGCATTATTAGTACGAAGCACACGAATAGTAGTAGAAAACTGGGTCTTTATTTCATTATAAAACAGTTCTATTACACTATCAACTTCTGACCTCTCTTTTAACAAATATATCTAAGTCATGCGAGAGAAGTCATCAACAAAAGTAAGAAAATATCTAAATCCTTAACTGAAGGAACACAACATGGACTAACTCAAAGGCAGTACTACTGCGTTTATGGACTCAATGCTAATAAGAAGCACGACGATGTTTTCCTAACTCACATGACTCAACCTACTGACAAAATAGAAGACTCAACAGGAACGACCGAATGAAGCTTTTGAAGGTGCCACTGTAAAGTAGTATTAGAAAGACCTGCAACAAGACCAGATTGTGGCACACTGTCATCCAAGTAGTGCATGCCTCCTCGCTTATGACCCGAACTAATCCTCATCCTAGTCTGCAGATCCTGAAAGACACAATGTGAAGGAAAAGTTATTTTACAGTTGTTATTCTTGGTAACTTGACTAATGGACAAAAGACTAACAGGAAATTTAGGAACATATAGCACATCAGTAAGAGTCAAGGATGGAGTAGCATGAACTACCCCATCACAAAGAATATGTGAAAGTGTACCATTAGCAATCTTGACAGAATGAAATTTGTACGAAATGTGTAAAGAATCAAACTTTCTTTGATACCTGTCATGTGGGATGAAGCTCCTGAATTTAGTATCCAGGGTCTGTTTGAGGAGGCAATATAAGCAGCCATACCTAAAACGGATGCATGAGTTGCTGAATGACTGTTGTGGTAAACTGGAGTTGCATCAACTTGTCATACTCGGCTTGTGGTATCTGAATAGTGGAAGGCCTTAAAGGAGCAGCTGAGGATGGAGTAGCGGAGAGGATAAAGTAGTGCTAATGGAGGTGATAGAATCAGCTGTAACCACCTGTTCCCACTCAGGTTTGCCGAACTTCTGCCAGCACTTCTCTGATACATGGTTGTTTTCCCACAATATGTGCAGTGACGTGATCCCTTATCAAACACACTCTGTTGGGGTGCATCTCCCCCCTGAATCACGACCGCGACCACAACCACGTCCCCTGCCACAGCTAGCAACCACAGCAGACTGCTCTATAGAAGGAGTAGAAGGTGCTCCATTCCCGGTACAGACTCATCACTCTAGCGAAGGTGGAAGACAATGATGGAATACTATCACCTTCAAGAATCTGTCCTCGCACCTGAGATGCTAAGGAAGGATCCAAATCAAAGAGGAACCTCGACACAGTTAAGTCCTGACGATATCCCCTTAAGGTCTTCGGATCAGTAACTGCAGGTTGATGAATTTCTAGCTCATCCATCGACCCCTTCAACTCAGCATAGAACGCGGGAATTGACCTATCTCCCTGCTGTAAAGTGAATAGCTTCTCATAAAGCTCATATACCCGCAACATATTCTTCTCATTCCCATACATCTCCCTGAGGGTATTCCACATCTCCTTAGCAGTTTGCAAGAACATAACACCGCAACTGACTTTCTCCTCCATGCTATTGAGAAGCCAGGTCATAACACAGTGGTCTCAAGCTTCTCCAATAGGGGCTTCACTTGTTCTGCGCACCAATAAAAATTTGAAAAGCTTGAGACCATAGCAAGTAGTTAGATCCATTCAGCTTCACAGTTGTTCCCAATAAAGCCTTTGGAGCCACAGTCTACACAGCAGGAGAAGTACTAGAGGAAGTCAACACAAATGAGTTCTCTGAAGAAGTCATCAAAACCAATCAAATAGTAAAATAGTAGACAACTAGAATTAGTAGTCCAATAGCCGAATAAATTCAGATTAACATGTAGATCTTGTAAGGAGCATCAACGACTCCATAAAGTAACAAAAATCAGAAATCAGAGATTCGAGTTGACTTCATATCATAAAAAATGAAGGGCGGCATCAAACAATAACAACATCAACCTTAAATAGCAGCAGCAGGGCAGAAAACAGCATTAAAAGGGAGGAAAACAGCAACAACAGCGCGGAAAACAGCAGCGACGACCATGAAAACTGCAGTGACAATGCAGAAAACAGCTAACATGGCAGAAAACACCAGCATCAACTCAAATCTGGTGAGATCTGGACAAAAAAAAACAGCAGCAACAGCGCAGATCTGGGCACTCCCGTCGCCAGCGAAGGGCTGATGACCTGCGGTAGGGCCGGCGACGCCGGCAAGGAGGGTTGCCGGCGGCAGTGACAAGCCCTGGTGGTTTTTTGGACCAGTGAGGTTAGGGTTAGGGTTTGGAGTAGATTAGGGTAAGGGTTTGTATTAGATGGTGGAGATTAGATTGATTTTTAGATGGAGGCCTGAGATTAAGATCTATTTCATAACTTGCTCTGATACCGTGTTATGAAATAGACCAAATCAATGTTTATTCATGAGAAGAAGCAGAGTATATACGATACAAGGGTGGATACGATCATGGGTTAATTACCCACTAAGCCAATAACTAAACATGATTTAATAGCTATCTAATTTAACAAATAGAATAAGAGTATTTTTGGTAAATTTCGTCATTTCTCCCAAAAGAAAACTCAGCGAAACAAATTTTGCCCCAAATCTACAGCTCCTCCTGACCTTGTGTGATTAAAGTCACCAATAAACGCAGCAAATACTCCGGTTAGTGGTTTATGCGAGTACGAATATACTCAGACGTTGGTGGCCGGAGCACGAGATGACAAGAGACGACAAGTCGTCAGGTGACGACGAGAGCATGAAACGTTGACGAGTTGCTGATGTTGAGAGCAAGATACTCAGGTAACCAAGTACCTCACCCATCGATGTTGTCCTCATGTCCTCTCTTTTTGACAATCAAGATTTCACATTTGTCTATAACCTAAATAGATCTTGTCGACCTCTTCTCCTCTTGTGGCCAACTGACCTCTTCTCCAACTTAATTTAACCCATTCCAATGAATATTGCATCAACCAAAACATCAAATTTAGTTTATATATCTCCTAGTTTGGATCTTATTAGTCGGAATCATGTAGAAAATTAAATCAAAGTTTCACCTAATTCTCTACTTAGCAAGAATGAAAGATGAGTAAAAAACGATGAGAATATGCCTTACAAGCAGTTTCATTTACACAAAATGGCATTTGATGTTCAAAATGGCGGTCATGACAAAAGTGGGAAGCTTCAAATTATGTTGTTAACTAACGTAAGGTGTTACTGTGACGAAATAAGGAAAATGGGAGGAGGTGGAAGATGAAAGTTGTTTCCATTTTTGCTAGAGTTTTTTGTTTTTTATCTTCTATATTTGTTTCCAAGAGTACCCCTATTTTTTTAATTTGATTTTCCAGCTTGGAATATTACGACTCAGTTGTCCCATGCCAAGGTCCCATAATGTGGGTCCAAAAGGAATTTTTCTAAGATTAAATGTAGGAAATCAATCCAAAATAAAAAAATGTCTCTCAACCGCATGGTGGTATACTTCCTTTACACCCATGGATAGACCAAAGGCTAAAGAAGAATTATGTGTATAAGAAAGATGAAAACCGCCATGTTATCCGTCCCTACTTTGGGAAATCAAGTACACACCGATTTCTTTCATCTCAACTGCGGAGAAGATGAAGCAATTGGTAAAGATCTCCACGTTTTTCTTCTATTTTTCTTCTTTTTGTGTTTAAAATTTTTCCTATAGTGCCCTCTAATTAATACATGCCACATCATTTGGTGAGATTTTAATCTATCAACCTAATTCGATGGCTATAAAATTGGGTGGACAAGTGCTCCTATCCACTTAAGTGGATATGACCCCTGTCCATCTAACTTCTTAACCGTTAGATGGACTTGATGATCAAAATAAGATATGATGAGTTGGCAACTCATAATTGAAGGGAGGGCAATATAGTAAAAACAACTATCTTAAAAGAAAATAGAAAAGATCATTTTCTCCTTTCTTCATCAACCATTTTCTCCTTTCTTCATCAACAGCTGGCATCCCTCCGCCTTGGCCTAAAGCGACCCCTCCCCTCTTGCCATCGTGGCGATCACCACCCCCTCTCCCTGCCTTTAAAAAACAATAGAACAAACAAGTTATGAGGATGTTAGAATAATGGATCATGACCTGTTTGTTTGATTATCAAAATATCTAACAATAATAATCTTGCAAAATATCTGCATCTTGAATTTTTTATAGTTTAAAAGTTAATTATCATCCATGTGGAAGATTAAAGGTTCTTTATTCAGATTTTATACCTTTTTCCTGAATAAATGCTAAAACTTAAAATGAACATCTAATATGTGCAGCCCGCATTTTGTTACTAATGGTTTTCCCCCAAACGCACCATTAATTCATATTATTTTTCCATATTATCAAGAACTCAAAACAACACTTAGATTCAGATTGGTTTTCTTGTTGATCCAAAACTCTTCAATATAAACTGTGATACTGCGTTTGTGGTAGCAAGAGGAGCTTGTTGTTTCCTCCATTCAATTAGGGCTCATATCCACTTAAATGTATTGTAGCTCAACACACACACTCTTATAT
>JBAKGM010000279.1:8275584-8305724 GCA_037177215.1 Asparagus racemosus | reverse complement strand
ATAAAAGATTAGAATCAGGGTTGGCACTAGTACCATGTGAAAGTCCCTCTAATCATTATGTCAAAACTCTGAAGTTATGATAAGGCTTGTGGATTATAGTTTTACATTCTAACAGCATGTAAGTACTTTTTATTGATGTTGACTTTTTGTTTTAATAGCCAGAGCGTATAAGTGGAAACAGACATGGCTATTCAAGTGATATTTGGAGCTTGGGTCTAGTTATGCTGGAATGTGCAACTGGTCAGTCCCCATATCCTCCTGTTGATAGCTTTTATGAACTTTTGGAAGCAGTTGTTGATCAGCCAGCACCTCGAGCCCCTTCGGACCAGTTCTCGGAGGAGTTCTGCTCATTTATCTCCGCATGGTAAATATGGATATAGATCATATTTATTTGATTAATTGCACATGAACCCCTTGTACTATGAGGGTTTAGGCACTTGTACCCTCTGAAATATTTTTATTAACACTTGCATCTCTGAATCTCAGAAGGTATTACTTTTTTTGCCATCAATTTAGATGGTAATGTGGTTTTCTTTCCAATTAAACTAATGACACAAAAGGACAGTTTATCATCATGTAATTCCCTCTTGGCACTGCAGCCTAACAGGAGAAATACTGTCTTCTGAGGTTCCGGGATGTAAGTGCTAATAAAGTAGTTTAGGGTTATTAGTGACTTTATACCCATAGTATAGCGAGTCTATATGCACTTAACCCCATATTACTTGATTTAAATGGTTCAACGTTTCTTCTTTGCTTTTATATGATGAAACTACGATTCACGTTTTTCTGTAAATTAAAACTTATATTACGATTGTATGTATCCAATGTCCATGGCATGATAAGCTTAAATTTTTTTTTAAAAAATATGTAAGTATGGTAGATCTGTTGATCAGATTTGTGCTGGACTGAATTATCACGTTTTTACTAATCATTAACCAAGGTGTGGGCAAATTTTTTTAGGGCATTTTGAATTCTTAAAGCTTTTGCACAGCACCACAATATGAATGAGCGAATCATAAAAGTAACTAGGATGCTGTGGAAGAAGTACATAATACATAGGTGAGCATTGAAAGAGAGGAAAATGAAACTGTTTCCATTATGCTTGGCTTAGCTCAAACTCACTTATACTTTATCAAAGCATCTGTAGCTAATAGTGCATTTCTCTTGAGGGTTAATTGCTGCAGATAGACCCCTGAATGAACTTCTTTGACCCTTTCACCCTCAGAGAAAGAGAATTAGTTTTTGACAAATGGACTTCCTGAGGGTAAAAAATTCAAAAAAAAAAAAAGAACTAGAGGGGATCTATCCGCAATTGGGCAATTACAGGGGATCTATCTGCAAAAATAGAGCTACAGGGGTCTATCTGTTATTGGGCAATAGTACAGGGTCTATCCGTACTTTACCCTTCTTTATTCTTCTCACAGTAAACTGTTTTCACTATTACAACTCCCCCTAACTAGGGATAATGCTATAGGACTTCTCTGCCTTCTCAATAGTTGAAGTGTTGTAATAATCACAGACTTAGTTTTTTTTTTTAAAGCCATCATAATTACGTTGCTAACATCTTTCATTTACTTGATTCCGCAGCATGCAGAAGAAGCCAGAGGATAGACATTCTGCACTGTTACTCTTGGTAAGAACAGAAAACACTACATACACTGTTTGTTATCTCCATTGCACAACAGGTCACCGTCTCTCTTGTTTCTTCTCGGGTAATTTTCATCATTTTGTTCAGGAACATCCATTCTTGCACATGTATGATGATCTTCACGTCGATCTCTCTTCATATTTCACAGTTGCTCGTGCTTCGTTGGCTACTTTCTGAGTAATGTCTATATAATCTGTCTTCGTTCCCTTTTAAATATTATCATTTCTGATCTTCAGCTCTATCAACATGATAATATACCAAGTATATCCTTCATGCATTCCTGTTGATTCTACTTGTAGTCATTATTTCTTCAACAATATAAAAAGTACTCTGAGAATGCTTCTTACTTAGTAGATTATCATGTTGATATTCACATTGCAGGACTAACTTCTAATCATCAGATATTTGTCTTTGCCTCAGAAATAATCCTCAAACTTCAGCATAAGTTTGGAGCTTGGTACAGGGAAAGAGATTCAATATCAGAACAATTCAAATTCAAATCTCACCGACACGTTCAAAGAGGATTTCAAACTGATATCGTTACATGAGTCTAGGTTTTGACACGTGATAAGGTCACCCAACTTGCAAAGACGTGTTGACCACAATTGAGTTTTGTAGCCAGATCTGCTGTATAAGATTATGAACATTCTACAGCTAACCCAATAGTATTTATGATCCTCTTATCTTTATTGATTGAAGATTGAGTTTTAGAAGGTAACAGTGTTGCGAAAACCAAAAGAGTAGGATGCATAATGCATATTTATTCAATGCTATTACTCCATTTCAAGCTTAGGAGATACTTCAACATGACCATTCACTATAATTATCATCTAATTTCCTTTACATCTTAAAGTGATGGATCCAAAAAATGTTCAATCCTAAAACATTACTTAGTATTTGGAATGTTAAAGTTATAGCCCAATTTCAAGTCTTTGACATGAAAAGAGCAATCAGATCTTCATTATGATCTCTCAAACACAAGCAAAAGCGATCAACCTGACGCCACTTTGTTCATTGTTCCTTGAGACATGCTTTAACATCTACCTCAAACTCTCTAAACTACCAAATACAGCAAAAAATAAAAAAGAAAAAGAAAACTTCCATCAAGACCATCACCCAATTTACTTCATATCAAACTAACACACAAGAAAATAAATTACTTAAACTACACATTCCACAAACCTAATTTAAAATTAACATAATACAACTCAAATGCAAAAAATCACTAAAACTTTCATCTATCCACCATTTCTCAGTCTCAACGCCGGCCCTTTCTCTTCTTGGAGTCCTCCCTCGCCACAATCTTAAACTTTCCAGTCAATTGTTGCTGCATCAAAATAGAAAATAATAGAGCAGGCCAAAATGTCAACTAAATGAATCAAAAGATTTATGTTAAATTGCAGATACTTATATGCTCTGAATTTCAGACACCATTTTCCCCGCTTAATAGAAAGGTACAGCAACTCACATTTTTGTCCTCAATTTAGTGTGGAAATTTTTTTTAAAAAAAATTAATTTATGGAGCGAAGTAATAATGTATTGTCAAATGATCCCCTGCGGGCATACAAGAAAAATAATTCCATACGGCATTTAGAGAGCATAATGGTATAGAACACAAAATAATCTTTTCAACAAATAATATAGCATTTTGGGTTATATTATATAACTTCACCGTACTTTAAAGCAGAGTAACCCAAATCTATGGCTATTTTGGGTTTAAAAGCGGTTCGAAAAGTGCGTATATTCAAAAGTAATCAGAGTAAAAGAATGGATTTACAATAATAATGATGATGAACTATTAATTGTCTTACCCTCTTCCAGAGCTTGGTGTGCTCGCCACAAAACCCAGCGACAATCCCCCCGTCCCCTCCCTTCCCCTCCCTCACCTCGAAGCACAAGCCCTCTTCGACCCCGCAAGAAGCATGAAACCCCAACCCACACTTCCTCTCCGAGCACTCCACCCCACACCCTCCCCTCCCCCCACAAACGTAGCACTCCACCTTCCTCCTCATCAGCGGCACCTCCGAGCAATCGATCCCTTCTCGCCCTTCCGGGTCCCTGAAGAACACCTCGGGGACGAGCAACGCGCAGATGATGTGGGCCCACTGGCCGTCGACGGTGGGCTTCAGGGGCCCGCCTTGTTTCGGGCAGAGACAGCACTTTGAATCGGGGGGTTTTGGGGTTTCGGAGCACCGGAGGCAGAACCAGGGGCCGTCGGGGATGGAGTGGAGGAGGGGGGAGCCGTAGCAGGTGGAGTGGACGGTCAGGTCGCAGCCGTCGCAGAACACGATCGGGTCGGTGGGGTCCGCGTCCGTGCTCCTGCACACGGCGCAGATGATCCCGTCGTCGTCGTCGTCGAGGCCGCTGTCGTGGGTTACGTCCGGGTTGGCTGGTTTTGGTGGGGACGGAGGAGGGGGAGGGGAAAGGGCTCGTTTTTTGGCGGGAAGGACTGCGGCGGCGGCGGCGTCTTTGTTATGATTGGTTGGTTTTAGTGGGGATGGAGGGGGAGGGACCCAGGCTCGTTTTTTGGCGGGAAGGATGGCTTCTTCGTCTTCGTTGTTGGGAGTGGTTGGTTTCGTCGGGGATGGAGGACGGGGAGCCCATACTCGTTTTTTGGCGGGAAGGACGGTGGTGGATTGGTGGCGGTGGTGGAGGAGGTTGAAGCGCTTGGAGGGTGGGAGATTTTTTATGGGTTGATCCATTAAATGATGGGTTTAGAGAGAGAGAGGGAGAGGGAGAGGGAGAGGGAGAGGGAGAGAGCGTAATAAGAAGGGGGAAAGAATTAACGAGGGAAGAGAGAGAAAGAGAGGGAGAGGGCGGGAGAGGGAAAAGAGCAGGGGAAAACTTTCGGGCTTTGATTTGTGTTTTGAGAGATTTCGAATGTTTTCTGTTTAAATATTGGAGGGGTTTTGTTTTTTTTTGGTTTAGATTTGAATTTTTGTTGTTTTAAAAGGAGTTTGAATGTTTTAGTTTTTTATTTTTTGGGGCATGGGTTTGGGTTTCCCGCTCATGGTTATGAGATTTTGGATTTGGGGATTTCAAAGGCGCGGGGGCTGTCTGGGATCTTGAAAAACGCCGGGGCGGGAACATGGGGACTAGGCAGGTGGGGAGCACGTGATGAGATGAAGTGGGCAACGCGCTAAAACACACAAAAGCACGTGCGGCTCTTGGTTATGAAGTATTTTGTGATATGCCCATCGCCCAGATGATAGGACCCACAAATTCGATTCAAAATTGTGTTTCAATCTAGAATCAAATTTAAACTAATAATCTGATAATCTACATGACATTTTTTTTATACATGTTTGTTCGTTTAGTATTAATCATGTGGTTTCTTTTCTATCTAAACATGATTTTTGAGTTTATTTAATGATATCTAAACATGACTAAGATTACTTAAACAAGAAAAAATAATGTGAAAAGTAAAGTTCAATTTAAAAATATGCAAAACTACGATAAAAAAATTGTTTACTTGTTGACTCACGGTCACATTGAGAGTTCAGCTGATATCGCACTACAGACCCAGTAGACGAACTTCGGTAAACACATTAGAATTAGAGGCACTGAGACTTTTATTTTATTAAAATAAAAACAAAAACAAAAACAAAAACAAAGGCCATGACAACTCATAAAGCTTTGGTCTTTGTACTACATAAGTCTGGAGGAAATTAAATACCCTGATAACTAAAACAAACATTACACTTCTGATGATACTACTGCAGGCATCCATGAGTTACTCTACAGGTGCATTTGGAAGATAAAATCCAGAATCCAGAAATTATATTAAGCCAAAATTTTAATTGCAGCAAATGTCAGAAGACCGAGGGAACTTTCCAACATAAAAAATGATATATTACAAACAATTAACTTTTCACATACAAAGAATAATATTAGCCTCCAAAAAGGTGGCCGCGGTACTATCATCAATTACATTACAAACATGCAACACTCAAAACAGTTGTAGAACCCCTTCTTTAAGGCAAACTAAACCAGTGTGCAAGTCACACTAGTTCCAGGTCCACAAAAAGAGACCTGTACACTTTGAATACCTTGCTCTTAAAAAAATAAAATCAATCAATAAATCAAAATAAAAAGAAAATAAAGACCTATATTCTGATATACCAAGCTGCCTATTGGATAAGTAGGCATATAATGATATATAATTTACAAATATGCACAGTTTGTGCAAGTCATATTGCACTTAAAAATCATTAGTCTGACCGCTGTAGCAAGAATGAAAACCCTGAATTTTCACGGATTAATGGTGGTGGATCAACATCAGATGCATCTACTTGTGCCATTGATTTGGATATATCATCCACAGAGAATGGTATGCTGCAAAATAATAATAATAATAATAATACTAATAATAATAAAGTAAGAAATAAGTCTGTTGATAAGTATCTTCATGAGGACTCCTAAAAAGAGTTTACCTTGAATCGTCATCCAGCAAGAAAGAACTGCTGACTGCATTGTTTGAGTCCTCAGTCATCAATGTTCTCATGCTTGAAATAACCTAGACAATTATAGCATGATCAAATATCAGTTTTATGGAGTTATCTTATTTTACACACCAAATAGAAGAAGATTTACCTCAGAAGACACGCTATGTGTCCCGTATTTATCATCCCAATACATAGTACTGATTCTGTACAATTGTTGTATGCTAAGCACCTGAGTACAATGAAAATTTACCGAGAAAATCATTTAGTCTCTTTTTTCCTTTCTTATGGAGCGAATTTTGAAGCTAGAGTTACTCACTGGACACAAATCATTGGTTATCTCCTTCAATGACTTCTTTGGCTTCTGATGTATCACCTGGAAGACCAAAATGACATGAACAACAATATAGATATAGAATAAAAGGAAGCTTTTGAGTTATGTGCTCCTAAAATAGACATACCAAAAATCCAACTGCCTGCCTGATATGCTTCAGTTCATCCCAGGCTGAACCTACATACTGTGAGAAGTTGTATTTTAGATTAAATTCCATTTCATAACCAACTGAATCAATAGGACCAACACTGACCTCTTCAGTTGCATCAAAACACCATCTTTCCAACTCAGCCAATCCAGCTTTCACATATTCCCCATTGCTAAATGAACAGCACTCCCTTCGCAAGAGAAGGCTACAGAATTCGAGAAGGAAACCATCAGTCATGGTATTAAGAAAATATTACTTGATACTGGTAGATGGAGAAGTTGTACATTAGAAATGGGCTACCTGTTGAAAAGCTGAACATTTATGAAGGAAAATATTTGGGTAAACACCTTCCGGACTAAAAATGGAGGAACCTGCAAAGCTCATGTGTCAGGAGTGAAGTTCTTATTTAATTGCAATATAACAAGAACTCATAGAAAGCTCACATAGTTGGCTCGCAATGTTCCTAAATAGTTATTCAGGCTTTTAACGATGCTTTGCCAGTGTGCAATCAAAGCCTGTTGTGCCATGGCATTAGCTTGAGAACGTGATCCTTTGACCAAACTTGCGCGGGATGTCCTTGGTGCCTGCACCCAAAACAGAATTATACATAAGTAACATAAATCAAAACATAAATAGATTCTGCAGAATTAATTATCTGAGATTGCTTAACAATTGAATGATAAGTTTTTTTAATGTTTTATTTAAGATTTATTGAACATGCGGACTGTAGTACCTGTATGCACAATCCAAGCAATGGAGATATCTCCTTCTTCAAGTTATCTCTTATCATTCCATATATCTTCTCAAGGAAAGCTGTTAATTGTTGCTTAAAGAGCAAAGCTGGATATTTGGCTTCTACTTGGCGCAAATCATTCAATCCACTAAGCATCCTACCATTAAGGAAAGGGAGCCCAGCACTTTGAGGAGACCCTCGGAGTCCCTGAAGATTAAAAAAAGAGAAGATATCGTGAAGGAATACTGGTATGCACAATCTATAAGTAAATATTAATGGCTGCATCCTTTACTTGAGACATCCTCCCAAACAAAGAAGCTGATGAGGGTCTTCGTCTTTGTGGAGTCAAGCTAGCTGCACCACTTGCTTTCAGTGTCCGTTGTAGGAGCAAGAGTAAAGTGGACGAATTGGATAACCAGTAAGATAGTGCATCATTGTTCTCCTGAGTCTTGAAAAGGAAAGAATACCGATTTCAATAACAGACAAAAAAGGCTAATAAAATAAATTTCTTTGCATTTCATTGAATGCTATATATACCTGGTAAAACTATCTAAAATGCAAACAAGGAGACAAAAGTTACCTCTATAGCAGAGCCTATTGCTTGAATGATTCGATCAAAAACAGTAGTTCTTTCAACTTCAAATGATCTCCAGTGAAGAAGACATTTGTATATGACACAAGCCGCAATAGGCCTCCCATTCGAGAAGCCAAGGTCTTGCGAGATGCACTTAATCAGCAAGTCCTGGTTTTCCTGTATCACCAAATTAACAGTAAATAGAAAACGAGTGGAAAATTAAGATCATAAGTGCAACCTTCAAAAAACCACAGAAGGTAAATCAGGACAGACATGCCCTTCGAAGATATCCCTACTGTAGAACCTATTGTCTTTCCTGTGCTTCTAGTCTAGACTATACTAGTCTTCGTTCCGAAGTATATCATTTTTTCAGGGTTGCTCCTCCATTGCTTAGCTTACTGCATGATAATAGGAAGGCTTCCCTTCCCTAACTCGCCCATCAAGGTCTTATTGTAGATCTCTTTATTGTCCATAATTTCTTCAGTGAAGGGTTTGGCAGCTACTAAAAAAGGTGATGAGGATTGATATCAATAAACATGGTCAGATTTTGCTCGGAACATTCCTGGTCTGGAATTGTGCCCCATAGATGGAAAAGGCTTTGATGACAATGACAAGAAGGACAACAACATGACATTTTCAGAGAAAGTGTTTTACATTCTTATTTAGGTCAAAAAGGCCACAGATACCTGTTGCTTCTCATTAAGAGACTTCTGCGGCTTCTCCTCATTTTCAAGCTCCTTGTAATTGACTGCAGCAGGAGTCATATCCTACAACATATGTGGAAACAAAAGCTTATGAATGATTATTCGAGGAAGATGCCAAATGTGCATCCATAGAATATGCATCTACACTTACTAATGCAAGTTTTGTTTCACCATTCAAAAGATTCCCATTATCTGGAGTTCTCTGTTAACATGAAATAAACAAGTTTAGCATGCATATATAAGATCATAAGTTACAAGCATCTGATGTTAAAGCTAAGAGATGTAGCAAAAACCTGGACAATGGTTGTTCTTGGGCGCCCAGATAAAGCTCTGCTAGTGGGTGAAATGGCGAGTGCCTGTTGACGAAGTACTTGATTCTCTGACTCAAGGTTGGAAAGCTTCTCTTCAAGCCTGTTTATCAGGGCAACTTTTACTTCAAGGTATTGAGAAAGAAATGAGAAGAAGTTGTGCATGGCAGGTTTTTAATTTTAAGCAGAACTGTATGTTGGAGTTGGTTATGTTTTTATGTTTCCCTTTTACATTGTACTGCTTTAGCATAATGTTCACAACACAAGCATAAAAAGAAAATAACCTCTGAACAGAATCTTGAAGCTGATCAACTTTGGTTTCAGCATCTTCAAGTTTCTTCATGAGTTCACCATTTCTATCTTGAGCTTCAGCATATGCTTTTTTCACATCATCAGCTGACTGCCTCTCTGAGACCAGTAAAGCCTGTTGCAGAAAAATCACGCTACGTGAATAAACATGAGGGAGGACATAGCCACTAATACTGTGCAAGTGCTAAGAAAAATTTATTCAGTAATCCAGCTCATAAGATGCAGTTTAGCATGGATATTAATGATGAGAATCAAACTAATGAACTAGCAGCCCAAATTTGCATATTACAAAAACTTGTGCTCTCAAATTTTAGTCCTTTTCTTATCCCTTTTGCCTCAATCAATGTTACTTTTCAATTGTCAAAGAAACTAGTAAATTGCTAAATAAGGTTTTTACAGTGCAAAAGTTTAGATGCCTTAACCCAGCATCAGATAAACTCTTTGTTGATACTGAACCAAAACACTTCCAAAACTATGGTCCAATGCTTAAAAGTGAGTGCAATAAATTTTAAATAAGGATTAGGTTTTCACTTTTCATAGTGGAACTGGGTTAATAATGAAAGGGACCTGAATGGCTTACATTATGTGCTTCATACAAGGCTATTCGTAAAACAGAGCAACTGAGGCACGTGTGCACACAAACACAAATAGACACACTTACATATGCAGGTAACTCAAATTTCTAGGGAACAGACACCACTTAGAAGAAGAGATTTGCCATACAACCTATATTATAATTTTAGAACAATGATGAATATTAAATCCTTTTGAAGCATTCATTTAATGCTCTAATTATAATTTGTGTCATTGACATTCTGTTTCATTTCTTTTTCCTTTACGAGAGAAAAGATTTGGTTGGTTCTGATAGATGCAAGAACACTGCAAGTTCTATATGATAGGATTAGTTAAAGTTCTACTGAGACTAGGGAGACTGAAACAAAGAGGGTGCTGTTGACAATAGGAATTTTAACGCATTGAAACCTAATGGACTAAATGGCAGAAAATTCATACAGTTGACCGCAATGACTTGCTGTAACACTTTTTCATCCTACTGCTGTGTTATCATCTGCTCACTAGCAGATTAGTATATGGGTTCCAGAACATGGTAAAGCCACTGCATGAAGTTTTTCCTACTGCATGAAGTACTAAACTTCAGCAGTCAGTGAAGCAATCATAGTGTCAAGACATTCACAGCTACTATTTGAATTTGGTCCCGTCGTCAAGTTTGGACTTCAATGGCCAATTAGATATATCATAAGCCAACTTAACTGTGGTAAATGGACCTTAGAGTTGGGTAGAGAAAAGGAATCACATAGCTTTCTGAAAAGACTGTGTTTAGGGTTAAATGATATTGTCTTCCTCATGCTTGAAATCAGAAACTGCTATAGCTCTGTATAAAAACTCAGTAGATGCTTAGCTTAAGTTTGATCCCACCTTTAGTTGTTCAACTTCAGCTGTCAGGGAATCTATCTTTTCTGTATCTTGAACTAGGACAGGGGTTTCCTTGATAACTGGTGGGGCATCTTCGATGGCCTTCCGTGCAATCTCTCTTTCCTTGATAAGCAGGGATTTTGTTTCGTCCACTTGTAATTGCAACTCATGCAAGGTCTCTTGCAGCTTAGTAATTTCCGAAGCCTTTGCCTCCTCTAGATCAGTCTGCATTTCCAAAATCAACCACGATTAAATTTAAAGGTTCAATTTGTAGTGACACATCAGCTTAGACACGTTAATCGATGACCACATATCAAACTGAATGTCATAAATCTTTTTCTGCCACTTGTGCAACCAAAAAAAAAAACAATTTAAGAATATTAAATTACATACTCTTAATCGTTTTTCCAATTGCAAACGCCATGTCAGCTCCTCTACACGCTTTTCCAGTTTGTCTTTTGCTTCTTTAAGAGCCCCAGTCTCTCTTGCAGCCTACAAACATTTTGGAAAAATATATTAGCAACCCAATAGTGATATTAGATGGCATGTATTATATCTCATATTTAGATAAAACAGAAATACTGAAGAACAGATTAAGTATGAATAGAATAACCAACCATTTTGAGCTTTCTGAGCTCTCTTCTCGCAATCCTTTGTCTCCAAGCACACTGATAAGTTAAAGATGCATCCTTCAGATTCTTGTAGTATGAATAATCTCTGTGACACCGCCATTGAGCCTGTAAAGGATTGGAAAATGAACTAACTCATATTAATCTCAGATCATAAAACTAAATCAACTAAATAAAAGATAGTTAAAATCTACATTGGCTAGCAATTTTTTTGCTCCAAAGTGTCATAAAGAAAAACTACCTGGATAGCAATAGCTGCTTTAGTTTGCTTTCTGAACCTAAATTCGTTGCGCGAACTCATTGTCCTTAAACCTGTCTGCAAGATGATTGCAGATTCTCGAACTGTTTTATAGGATTTCCTTGAAATGTGTCGACGCAAGTTCTTCTGAATCTTTATTGCTGCTGCCTCACGCCTCATGTTTTCATATAATTTGCAGGCAAGCTTTCCTACAAGCAATAAAATAAAGAAGCGATGCAATCTTTAGATTGGCATGAGAAGTACACTACGTTAAATGGCTTCTGATTGACACATATGGAGCCCAACATAAGGTTGCAGTAACTTTAGTTATTACATGACCGTCAAATAACAAATAAAGCAAATAACAGTAAGAAAAATAAGGCACTACAATGTTAAAGTGTCTTATAAATAAATCAGTTTCCATATAAAGGTTTATACCTCTCCAATGTGATTGCAAATGAATGGCAGCCTTGCGCAACATAAGGAATTCTTTGCGTGCAATGTGTGTCCGAATTTGTCTCTGTATGCTTCTCGCTGCTCTTCCCAGTACCTCAGCTCTTTTGGCATCCAGTTCTGCCATCTGTCCAGCTCTAAGGAATACCTTGGTTTTACCTATCTGCCAAAGCCAACCACCCACGTTGGTGTTAAGACAACCCTCTGTAAGTTTCAACATTCACCAAAATGCTATTGCACTAGGCATAAGAAGCATGATTATTAAACTTTCCATCAGACCATCAACTGCTTTTGTTAGTGACATGTTATCATGAAGCAAAGTAGCTTTCATTTGGAGTCTCACACCTTACCCACTTGGTAAGGGACAAATTCCACATTTTGTCTTGCATGTTCATGTAGTTATTTATATATTGTTGGTCCCTTGTAAAGGATAAATGTAATTATACATTATAGAAGGTTAGAATTTACCTGATAACCTTGTAGCCTCATTTTATCTAGAATCTTTTGGCAAGTGACCTTGTCATCCAAGCTATGCATATACGCCCAGATAAAAGCTGTGAGGTGTTGCTTAATTGCAACGAAATGAGTAAAGCACAAGTGAAGAATAACAGAACTTACTTTCCTTCCAAAAACTCTGGGGCAAGGACGCCAAAGCGATTAACAAATTCATAGAATGTCCTTCTAGTTGGATATCCAGCACAGCTGATCCTAATTGCTTCAAGAACACCCTAAGTATGACAAGAAACATCAAACAGTAGAATTCGAGCAAGTAGACTATGATGGCATTTTAAAATTAGATACTTACACCACATCGTAGCTGTTGAATAATATTGGCATTCTCAAATATAGCAGGTTTAAGGACATTGTTTGGCTTCACACATCTGATATAATGAGGCTCCGTAGAGTTTAACGTTTCCATCAGCGATTGAAGTTGTAGCTGCCATCCAAAGGTTGGTAATCAATATTTCAAGCAAGACTAGCTACCCATGCTCAGTTGATTAATATAAATACCATCACAAAGCTATGGCCATTTTATACAGAATGTTGTATGTTATCCAGAAAAATTTTTAGGTTAGAAATTGTTTATTAAGCACAGAAAGCAAAACATTACTTAGTGGGATTCTAAAGTGCAAGCATAACACCAAACAGTGACACATATATATGGTAGAGTGCTTGACAAGACCCAGAAAAATTTTGTAGAATACTGTAAAGAGCGATAACTTCCAATTGCTTGATAGCTTTTACCTAATTAGAAGTTTCTGCAAATGATTGTTTATAGAACGTTATTTACCATCCAGAAAGTAATTAATTAGCTCAAAAGGGAACAGAAGTAGTATGGGGAAAATGCTGGAAATTTACATTTTCGGATTGCTAGCTTTCTCTGAATCAAATCAGTGGAAAAATGTCTCACCAAGATAATCTCAGAATAATTGCATACCTTGAAGAATGTATTCTTATATTTAAAGGTAATCTGTTATCACATATCAGAAATATAGATGCTTTTGAGACAGCCACCAGAACATCAGTAAAGAAGACGTCATAAGATTGAATCAAGTTTTTGCATTAACAAACTCATCATTGTAATTGAACAACACCTTTACACTCATGTATCTTGTATGATTACTCAATATAAACTACAATGAATCTTAACCTAATGCACATGGTTACCCCTGTGATTGGCCTCTTTACATAATCATGTTTGGCAGGCTGTTGCGCACCAGTATGTCAGGTCTTCCTTAAATGCATGGTCTTCTTGTATTCCCTGATCCCAGAAAGAATCATTGTTCTACTGTTTTGCATTCTTGAAGATAAGGGCCCTATACTATTTTTTATTGAAAAATGTATCTTATTGTTTAAAGTCCAGCTACAGGCTACCAAGTTTTCCTTAGAGATGCCTTTTCATGCAAACAAAGGATTGGTATTTCACACTATTAACATAAGAATTAGTATTGAGTAACTATGGATATACTTATCAGGTTGTGTGGCTCTTTATCATCATACTCTTAATAAGGTTATTTTTTTCTGTACCTTCATCATATAGAGTGATCAGTGTCGAAAAGGTAGGTAGCGTGGGCACTTCAAACATGAAAATGCATCATGAGAGATATGTGTTGAAAAAGTGCGTCAGACACATATTGAACATGATACATCTGTTATTTTGTACTTTTTATGTATGTTGGTGAGTCGTGTAGTATCCATGTTCACGCAGCATATATGAAAAATGAGGGCAACAATTAGTAATTTAGTATAGTTGAGAAAGCACAACAATATTTTTTCATGTTGCCATTTTTAGTTTGATCCAAGATAAATCCACATTCACAATGTTACTACTAGGTTTCCACATCCTACAACAAGGAGATATATTGTCGATGAGTCAATGACTATGAGCTACCATTTATTTTAGGGATGGGACTCTAGATATATAGACTATACGTAGAAGTGTAAGAACTGATTTCAGTAGTATATAACGTGTGCATGACTATAGTCACATGATTTTGACGTAATGATGCATTATGTAAGGGATTAGCAATATCTATCTATTTGCAGTTTGGCCCCTTTTTGGTTATGTTATGTTATTGGATCAATGCAAAACAAAGAACTATTTTGTCAAGAAGCCTTACATGCATGACAATATGGAAATATACCTTGATCTTAGTTCAATAAAATAAGGTTTGAATATCTTTGAAACAAATTAACTCCAAAATCAAATAAATAATACCAAAAGCAAACTCTAAACTAAAAATAAAAAGAAAAGTTTTAACCTTAAAGCGTGATCCAATAGAAGAAAATTTAGAAGACTTGGATGTCTCCACAGGAAGTGGTGGAAATAGACCCGCCACAAAAGAACATTTGGAAGCATTCAATAAATCCTGATGTTCAGCAACCACATAATCTTTGTTTTTGTCTAAGAATTGATCAGCTTGATATGTTACCTACAGCAGAGATAACAGTGGTACCAGAATTACAAAAATTACTCATGCAGGATGACTTGTTGAAAAAACAAATTCTTACCTCGCCTGCATAATGAGAAATAGTGAAATTGGTACGGGAAAGCTTTGGCTTGATAAACCTCTTGTTTTTTGTAAATGTTTGATATAACTTCTGAGCAAATGTCTCGTGTGTTGACTTAGGAAACATGCTGCAAGAATCATCCTTACAAATACGTATAAGCACCAACAACAAAGTAAAATCATACTTATCTATATTTAATAATTAAAACATTTAATATAAATAAGTTTATCATTGCAAATAGCTAAGGTCCATAACGAAGACAGTTCTAGGTGCCACGCACGCATGCACCCACCACCCCCACACACGTAAGCACGCGCGCGCACAGAGAGGGGGGGATGGGGGGAAGGGGAGGAGGAGGGAGATGGGGGAAGGGGAGGGAGGGAGGGCTCACATACCAAGCTTCATCAAGAAGTGCAATAATACCACCAGGTTTCTGCAAAGAGAATTTATCCTTATATCAGTGATATATAATAACATAGCACGATAGGCAAATATAAGTTCATATACGTGGAATAATTACTTAGAAATAAATATCTCGTGCAAGGATAACAGGACAAGTGAAGAATTTACGGGATGCCTGGGTCTTTATAACATTTGGTATATATTTTACTACAAAATGTCAGATAAGAGAGCTTTACTGTATACTTCTGAAGGCTCCAACATAACATTTAATCCAGTTGAAAGCTGATGAGTTGAATCTTATTTAACTCCATATATAACAAGAAATGTGGCATGACTTACTGAAGCTACTAGATGAGCTGCAGGGGGGCATGCAATCAAAAAATGTGCAATATAATATTAAAAGTGAGCTCAGAATCAAATAGAAAATTTGTAAAAGATAGCGTACGGGTATGGGTGCGGATACATGTATGAATACGGGTACAGGATACAGCAAACTTGTAAAGGATAGGGTACGGGAACACAGCTGTGTGTGCGTGAGTCAGCGTGTATTAGCAATTTTATACATGATCATATTGTTTTTCTATCCACATCTTATGAGATTTGAATATGGGCTGAAACGAACCCGACCCATGTTCAACGAGTTTGAGGAAGTGGATGTGAAAGTGTAGGATATACGCCCAAGAAATGTATTACGAGTGTTTTAAATTAAAAAATGTATTATGCACTTGGGTAAATGTATGAATTAATGTATGTATATATTTGAGAAGTGTCAAAGAAATCCAAGGAGTGTCGGCGTTGAGAACATATTGGGTACGGGTACGGCTTCATGATAGAAGTACCCCCTTGAAACATATAGCTTAAAAGTGATAATTTTAGTCCACAAGATAAGTTCCAAGAAAAGTCAGGGTAAATGGATAATAAATCAATATCACAACATGGTATATCTCCCAAAAAAGAGAATATCACAACCATGGGCGGATGCAGGTATGCGTGTAGGGGTGCAACTGCAGTTGCACCCCTAACATTTTATAAATTGCATTTAGACCTTATAAGGGTTTCAATCTTGCCCCCTATAAATTTTAAAAATTGCACCCCAACCTATATTAAAACCCTATTTACTAGCAAATTGAATTAGTCCATTGGAAAGTAAAAGCCCATTTAGATTCCCAACAATCAAGTCAAATGGGTCCAAACACTATAAAAGTTCAAAATTACAACAATAGAAACCTAAGAAAACACTGAGTGCATTCTAATTAGTTACTATTAGTATTATAATATTATATTTTTACTTTTAGGTAAATAGATACTTATCATCAGCCAGCCAAGAAAAATCTTCTGGATCCACCACTAATCACAACGAATTATTTTAACCCTACATATCATCTATAATATTTTTTTATTTGAAGTGCGTATTGGATGAGAAAAATTATTATATATTTTATCAAAAAGTTAATCTAATTGATGATCCATATGTGGAAACTTCTACTACTCATAAATTTTGAATAATAAATAGATCCTTTCAGAATAGTTACACCAGTAAGAACCCCGAAAAATGAAATAATTCAGTTCATGGTACTTCTAGAATGGAAACAGGTACTATTTATACAACAAGAACAACAAGTAGATCTTTCTAAAGGGTGTTTTATTTGGCAAATAGACTTGTCAATAAATTGCATGCTTTTTCTAACAAGTTAGAGTGCTCAACTAAAAAAATCGAGCTGTCTGTAATGCAACCCCCTATGTTTGATTGCAACATCAAAACTCAGCGATTTTTGTATAAATACTTTAAACAATTGATTATTCTAATTCGAATTTTCCTAAGGAATGTTCAAGATGTAACTAATATCATATTAATAAGATGTAGCATACACTCACCTTTTCAATCAAGTCCAGAACATCTTGGTTATCAACAAACTCTATGTAACTCCAGTTGATTTCCTCCTTAGTGTACTCCTCTTGCTCCATTTTGAAGACATGCTGGCAGGACAAACTAACGAGTCAATGTCAAATAAAACCAAGACCACAAGCAATAAGGTGAAAACGTCTGGCAGAAAAAGTGAACCTGGTTGAAATGTTGTTGCAACTTCTCATTTGTAAAATTGATACAGAACTGTTCAAAACTGCTCCAGTAGAATAGTGTTGTATCAGGACAAGATAAGATTGAAGTCACTGAGGCCTACCAGTTTGAAATAACAGAATTTTCTCAATATTTAAACAGATTACCTGTTGCACTTAAAACTTTCAAACCCATAAATATCAAGAACTCCAATCAAAGATTTAGAGTTTGGATCCTGCCCTATAGATATATTGATCTTGTCAACCAACCTACAAAGTTAGAATAAGTCAATGATTATTAGCTCTACACTATTCATCATAGCAACCATCAAATGGAAATGAATACAAATGCACGTGAAGGATAATTCATGATCCTTACCAGTCAAATAGGCGTGAATAGATTGTTTTTGCTAAACCATCTCTGCTGACAATGGCAGAACCAGGATCAAGAGTTCTTGTAATGACTTCTTCTGGTGTCACCATCACTCGCTTAATGAGTGCATCCTCTAAGCCCTGGGCATCACACCTGCCACAAAGAATATAATTAAACACGTTTGACAACTTCCTAGTTGAGAAGAAATATCGATAAAGAAGATGGGATGCATGCTAAGAATTTACAAAAACCAAAACATACATGAGAAGTTTGGCCGCCATCTCAAGATGGAACCTTGACTTCTCATCCTTGATAACAGATGAATCTATCTCCTCCCCCTTTGCAAAATCAATATTCCCAATGTGAAGAATTGCAGCTACAACCCTGAATATTCCTTCCTGTAAATAGCATATTCCGCAATATTATTACAGAGAAAACCAGGTTTTTCACAAGTATAATTTGCTATGAAACCAATCTTCAACCTGTTCTTGCTCACTAATCCCAACTATATCCATGGCTCTTCGGGTAGCTAGATACTCATGAGCATCATTAACCCCGTCCAGTTCATAACAATCAGACTGGTTGAGATAATGAAATGATTTGGGATTCCCCAATTGATATTTCTCAATTTCCTGTCAGTCAAAACAATTCAGGTAAAGAAAATGATACATGAGTCATTGGTCATGCAATGGACACACAAGCAAGATTAGATCAGAAGAGCAACAAAATCATTGCACAAATACCTCAGATGGAGCTGCACATAGAAGGTAGAAGCAATGGTAATTTCTTTCTGGACTATTAATTTGACAGACACGAGACCTTTCAAGCAAGTAAGTTCTTATAGCAGCACCAGATATCCTTCCACTCTTATCAAATTGAATCTCGACAAACTTGCCAAAGCGACTTCATTGTTATTTCATGAACAGAAAACATGCATGCACTATTAAATAATTAAACATGGAAACATTATAGCAGGAAAATAACAATAACGCATCAAATATGTGTTTCATGCGATGGATCTGACTTCTACCCCTTCGCATAAAATGAAAATATTAACAAGCATCACATACTGGAAACATATACCTGGAATTGTTATTTCGAACAGTTTTGGCATTTCCAAATGCTTCAAGGACTGGATTTGACTGTAATAAAACGGTCAAAGGTACAGGTCTAGTTAGAAGGCTTCAGTCATCACAATGTAGTAAAGAGGAGCAAATAAAAATGCCCAAACTTATAGCTCTTGCATATCTGGCAACTCCAAAAGGCAGGAAGTGTCCACTTACTTCAAGAACTTGCTGTTCGACGGTCCTTCCTTCTATTCCAGAGCGTCCACCTAAGTGGGCAAGATATCTCATAAGCATCTTTGTTGTTTCTGTCTTACCAGCACCACTTTCTCCGCTAACCAAAATGGAATTGCTCTTCCCTTCATTTATCATCGCCCTATTTTCTTAGAAGAAATCACATATCATAAACTTGCAATAAGTACAAACTGCCATAAAATTTAAATTGAAAATTACCTGTAGGCCACATCGGCCACAGCAAAGACATGAGGGCTTAGCTCACCAAATGCTGCTCCCTTATACTGTTCCATCATGTGGGTATCATAAAGATGAGGCAATCTTTGAAAGGGATTTATTGCAATCAATATGTTACCCGTGTATGTCTGAAAATGCAAAACAAAACAAAACAAAACAAAACAAAAAGAAAAATTATTACTCAAAATTTCTGCTGCAATAGCTGAACCTGAAATCACGAGAATAAAGTACTAGACTCCAAGAATCTTACATAGATCTCATTAAGTTCATATCTAGTGGCCAGGTTCTGTAAAACACCCGGTTCATGCAGATATGACAGTTTTGTCATATCATCCACTCCTCCAGGTGGAGATTCTGTGTCCTTGGGGAATACCCTCGATATATTGGCAACGACCTTCACATAAGATAAGGTAAAGATTGTTATTAAAATATTGATAACAAGTATCTCCAATATTCAAAGATGCTAGTGTCTTCTTTTTTCATACGAAAAATTCCGGCTCAGAAAGCTAGGAGCACTACATGGATCAAGGACCAAACATGATCAGCTTACCTCTTACATGCTTTAAATCACAATAAATCCAAAATTGTCATAGATTACCTGACGGTCCATATATTAGACTGGCAGGTTTCTTCTATTGTTTTCTCACAAACGTGCACGCACGCATGCATGCACGCACGCAGATGTCCATATGGGAAACCAAGAGATATGAGGTGGCAGCACATTTTGCTAAATGAGCTATTAAGCGATATGCTAGTGGTGAGGTCCACTCTCTTTGTCACATCGAAGCAGGTGGACCTCAAAGCTCATATATTTCGGTAGCTCATTTTGCTAATGAGGTGATAGCTCATAAGCAATATCCCGAAATAGTTATTATATTATAATATGCATACAGTTTACACATATACATATATGTAAGGTGACAAATAAAAGAGTTCATTAATGATTTAACAAGTCAACAAGCAAAGTTAGGACAGTTTGACTAGAAAAACTAATAAAAGTGAAAAGCCATGTCTAAGTAGCTATGGTTACAAAAATGGAAGGAAGTGGAACAATAAGTACTATGGATGGAAAAATGACTTATTTCATTATTCTAGGACTGTACAATTTGGGGATTGTTACGAGTGCATCGTAACACTGATTAGAAAGAAAGAAAATGTCTCTACTTCAGAAACATACATCAGGTTAACAAAAAATAGAGGGAAAATGGTTCCATCCTCCTAGATATTTTCAAATATGTAACATCTCCCAAGTTTACTAGTCAAAGGTGAGAAAAAAAACTTTCCTTTTTTAAAACTTTCCTCCGCCCCTTTTACATACCTTTATCTTTATAAACACAATACCATTCTTATTTCTCTCATCTCTTTTTCTCTCTTCCATGCACCACACCCCTGCCCAATATTTTCTCTCTATTTTTTATTTATTTCATCAATTTTATATGAACATATTCACCTATCATATGTTTCTATATACTTCTCAGATGTTTCTACCTATCTTCATATAGTTTGTCCATTTCTCATTTATTTCTATTTATCTTTCATATGTTTGTATCAACCTTGCATATATCTTTGTCTACCTTGCATATGTTTATATCTACTTTTATGTGTTTTTCTCTACCATTTATACGTTTTTATCTACCTTTCATATGTTTTCTTATGTTTTTCTAGTTCTTATGTTTCTCTACACCTTTCACATGTTTCTGTCTAACTTAGACATGTTTCTGCCTAACTTTCGCATCGTTCTATCTACTTTTCATAAATTCTTATCTACTTTTTGTATAAGTATATCCACTTTTTGTATGCTTTTGTCTATTTTTCATATGTTAGTACCCAATTTTTATATGTTTCTAACTACCTTGAATTTAAAAAATAGAAAAATAAATTTTAGTTAGAAAACCCTAAGTAAAACCCATTTTCACGCACATACACAAGCACAGATATACACGCATATATTATATAGTATCCAGTATTATGTCTAACTCAGATTCAACATTCATATCTCGCGCTATGCCCACTGTCATTCACTCTACGTATACAGCCACCAACGAACACGCCATCTGTGATTTGGCACCTTGGCAAAAAGGATTTTGCAGAATCCAGATTTTTTTTCAAAGAAGAAGTTACCCAACTTGCCTATGTGAGTCGTCCAAATAACTTTATGCAATTTTATCAATTTCAGGCTACAAGAGACTCTCTGCAAAAACATGTATAATAGATTGAAACTATAATAAAGGAGCAGGACGCCGTCCAAGGAGTGTGTATGCCTACAGCTACGCACAATAGATTGAAGAAAAATATGCAACAACTTGCGAAAAGAAAACACATACCGACTTTCCATGCGTTGTACGCACACGGATTTCATGGCCATTGATCCTTGAAACCTCCCCATCTATCCAAGCTAAATCAGGGTCTTCAACCCACACGTGAGAACCTACAACAATATTGACTGGAGCTGCCTGCAAAACCAAAAATGGTCAATACAATATAGAGAAATGATATTATCTGACTCTTATGAATGGTAATAGAACTGATCTCTTATTTTATTGCATCCCATGAGACCAATTGGGTTTTGACTTTGATGACATGCATCGATCTCTGGGAGCTTGGATCATTCTCTATGAAGCGAGTTCAGAGTTCAAACCCTAATTGGATTGGATAACACTGTCTCTTAATTTAAGATAAGTGGTTCCATGGAAAAGAGATGTTGATGAATAAGTAAGGTTTCAATTGTTAACTTCTTGTAAAATGTTTCTAAACAATAAATTCTTATGTCCTGGGTTATTGTTATGGCTCTCTAATGTCAGCACATGAAATGTGAAATAAGAAGTTAAGATTGCGAAAGAAAACGAGCAGGATAAGTATTAATTTGGTCAAAATAATATGCCCTCAGCTGAAAATGAGAGAATCCACAAAATGGTTACATAGAAAACAAAAAACTCACAACAGTGATCCACAGCTGATGGAATAGAGAAACGAACTATCAATAACTACTATGTGAAAAAAATGGAGTTAAAAAACTCCAAGCAAATTTGTAGTTATGTAAAAGCATAGTGTTATTATCAAATGAAACAATTAATTTGATGTGGAAACTGATATCTGGAATAAGACAAACTGAAGAATATCAGAGTTCCAATATTCTTTAGCTATGTGTCAGTCGCTCTAGTATAGGCTTATCCTTTTTTTTTTAATTCCATACATGTATTTTGGTGTAAGAAACTCCAAGCAAATTTGTAGTTATGTAAAAGCAGAAATGCAGAATATTATTGTCACATCAAACAATTGATTTTATATTGAAATTGAAATCTGTAATTAGACCAACAGAGGAATATCAGAGTACCAATATTCTTTAGCTATGTGTGTGCCACTCTAGTATAGGCTTCTCCTATTTATTTATTTTTTTCAAAATTCCATACCTATATTTTGGTGTAAGAGTCATATTATGTGAAAGAAGGATGCATTTTGCAATGAAAGGTCTCATGTGTACTTAGAATTATGCCTTGCGATGCTTCATTGTTGTATTCCTCACAATTTTGTTATTAGATCTCCATTGTTCCTTTACGTGTAGATGTAAGCTGGGCTGAACCACATGAACATGTGGTGTGACTTCTTCTTACTTTATTTTCTCAGTATATCTGAATTGATTAGTAATATAGATTGGTAGGCAACAAACTTCAAATAATGGAAGTGAGTTACTAGTTGCGGAACTTTCTTTTGACCTTAGATATCTTCTTAAAGTCACTAATGAAAATATAGGTTTAACGATGTAAAAGACTACAGGAATCTTACCTGCAATAATCATAACGCATAGAGATTACCTATTGTTCTCAAGTTGGAGCCTCTAAATATGGAGGAACCCTGAATATTATTTACTATCGTATTTTGTGTATTTGGAGAATTAGCAAAGGGCTCTGTTTATAGCATGAGACTATCCCATCTCTAAGTCAGCATATAACAAATTTGCTTCAACAGACTAGATTGAGTGGCCGCCCAAGAGCACTCCTTTCCAAACCCTAAGTCCAGCCTGAATAATGAACTACCCTAAGATCAAACAATTCAGCCAATCAGAACATGGGTCAGAATCCTAGTCCAAACTGTTTCAGCTAGGATGGTTTATGGCTCAAGCTTGTGGCTCACATGGGTCAGGACCCATAAGACTCCACTTTCTGTACAAGTACTTATGGTTGTGTTTCTTTAGGTTCTGCGAAAAATTGTTTATTTTACTTTTCTTCTAAAAGTGTATAAACCATCAAAGGACACTGTCACTGTACTAAACCTTTGAAGTTGTATCGAGAGTTGCGGGTTATAATTTTGTAGTCTAACATGTCCCTACAAGTTAAGCGCCCTTTTTATGAGCTAAAACCTAGACTCATTCAGCAGTATCTTTTTTTTATTCACTTTAAAGATTGCTTTGATACCCTATCAAAGGATCCTGTCACTACACTAAAGTTTCAAAGTTGTAGTGATGGGTGACGACTGTAATTCTATGTCTTAACATAAACATTAGCTCCTAATACAACTTTTAAAACTTCGTGGAGCCTAAGTTTTCATAGAGTAAAATATGAAATATACAGGTTCCTAACTGCATAGGAGATAACTCTTAGGTGGAAGAAAATAGATCTTATTTATTATTTTCATACACCAACGCAGGAGTCCTACATATAGCTCCTTTGATGGTTCTATAACATAGATCATGTGAAATTGATGGCTTAGTAGTGCTTTCATCAGCGGAATCGTTGTTTGTATTTCAAGGAATATAAGGTATGGTTTAAGTCATGATAGGAGTAAAAATACAAAAATAGTTTATATTAGCGGTACATTCCTAAAACCATTAAGCTATCAACTTATTGCCTTCTAGACTCTTGAGAACCAAATCAGATATCACATCGTGATCCAGATTCCAGCTAGAGTCACTTAAAATACAAAATTATCTATCTACAAGTTTCATACTAAAATTGTGCTTCTTATATCATTTCTCGCTGTTGTAAGTTGTGACAAAAGTCCATGCTCCAAAATGATAGCCTCCTGAGAAATCTTCCTCATTTTTGCAAATCATAACCTGCTCTTGAACTGGAAACCTATAATCTTCACTAGACAATACCCAACTTGGGAGTTCATTGACCACAATGACTATTAGAAAACCATTTTCCTGCAAATTCATGGAAAAAATCCCCAAAAATACAGTGATTTTTCCCCAAAATATATCTCCCCTAAATGAGTGGATATCCCAAAAATTACCATAAAATCCAAGCACTAAAAATACTAAAAATATTCAAGTCATAACTCCAGCTTTATCCATAACCCTATGTTCAAACTCGCATCTTTACTAAAATTAAAATATCAGTATCCAAATAATCAATTACAGCCAATCTCTTCTAGCTCCTCATTTCCCCAAACTAATCAAAACTCAAACACGCAATCAAACTCCCCAATCCACAAGCAAACAACACTTTCGTGCAGAATTCAATACAAAAAAATCCCCCAAAAATACGGTGATCTAAAAAAAATTAATATCTCCACCATAAAATGCTAAAAAATGCTAAAACTTTTAAGCCCTAACTGCAGATTAGACATTTCTAGAATCAAAATCTCAGCATCCAAGTAACCAATTACAACTAATCTCTGCTAACTCGATCATTTCCCCTAACCAAACTCAAATCACCTACTCCACTTCCTCCAATCCGCAAACAAAACGACAAATTTGAGCAGAAACACCTCAGAAAATATCAAAATCTTACCATCTCTCATCAGATCAGCGAAGAAACGAAGTCGATCTCCGAGTCTTCAAGATCTTCGATCGAAGATTCGAAGAATTTCGCCTCTTCTCTCTCTAAAATTTTATCTCGCTGCCTCTCTATCTATCTTCTTGCTGAAGCTAAAAACGAAGGCAATGGTAAAGTTTGATTTCGAGTTCAAAAAATGATTTAATAAAACGAAATAAAAATTTTAGGAAAATGGTGGCGTTTGGGTTCGGACAGTGGCGAGGGTAAAAAGTAAAAAGTAATTGTGAGCAAAAAAGGGGGGGAAAGTACGCTCAGTTTGGGGCGAGATACGAGGCAGGGATCTTTTTTTTGACTGCTTAGCTTGAAAATGACGGAATTGCCCCTCCGAATTTGGTGGAATTAGGTCCAACCATTGCCAGTGGTCGCCATGTTCCCCCTCTCAGCAGTAGCTTCTGCTTTCCTGCCTTTTGAACGTAGGTGGGCTCTTGGAATGGGCTTGGGCCGCTTTTATTGATATTTTGCCATTTCATTGGTTTTTTAGTTTGGTGCAATTGTAATTCGGATGTAAGTATCAGTTGCTTACAACTACTATAGTTGGGTGATTCAATTTTAAGATTTTTTTAAAATATTAGTCCCTTAACCTCTATTACTTTTGAATTAGTCTCCCTAATCGCGGAGTTCGCTATCTGGTCCACTAGTTCTTAAGTTGTTTCAATATTAATCTCTAAAATCATTCAAATTGTTTACGGTTCCACAAATTGTTATAAGTAGTTTCAGATTAATTCTTCCAATCAAGAATAACAACTGCAAGATATATGAGTTGGGGATCTAATAGCAATTTCAATTATTTGAGATAATTATTTCAAATTATTAGTTGATATTAGTTAGTCAATCACCTTATCCCCTAGTATTCCATTGGTTCACAAGGTTGCAAAAAGATTCTACGTCGTCTAACTCAAGAGCGCCTCGTTTTAATCAATGAACGTGTACGATAGGAAAACGAGATGGTACAAGTTGTACAGTTTTTGTATTGAATTTTTTCGCATATTATATGATGACAAATCACATTTATTTAACATAAGATAACAAAAACTAAATGACGATTTGATTAACATATTATCTCTTAAATTATATGCCATTTGATTTATGTTGAAGACTTCTTCTTCAAAAACTATTTGTTGCGTGTTTGGGGACTTCAAGATATGCTCCATAATTTTAATTATTATGAGTAGTATAACTTCATTTGATCAAGAATTAAGAGAGGGTTGCTACGAACGTGCATATGAAGTCTGATATGGCAAGATCTGTGCAGCTAAACATGGATGAGCAAATAGGGATGACAGCGATTGTGCTGTACAATTGCCGATGTACAGGAACACGCTCATGTACATTCCGGGAAATCACAGCTATAGTAGTTCAACATGCTTAGTAATCATTGACGCGCTCGTATATGTTCTCTAATTTAAATGTAATATTAGTGTGTAGTGTTATCATTTAAATTTGACCTGTTTAAAGTGATCAATCAGGTCATTTGAGTTAATGGGTATTAATTGTGTCATGGGCCAAATGTGTAGATACCAAATAAGAATTTCTAATTTGATGATAGGCCAAATTAGAAATTACAATTACTATTTAAGGGGTTATGATTCCTAATCTAAAGTGAGGTTCTCAAATTCTCTGCATCCCAATCTAGAGAGAAAACTGAAGAGACGCCTTTAAGATTAGAAGATCTCAACCATTTTCAGCTATATTAAAAGTTTAATCCATGGATTCAGGTACGCTTCCGCATTTGTTGTTCTTTTCTCATTGAATTAATCATGTTCATTAGATTAATATATAGGGTTTGTTCTTGTTTAATTATTTTATGAAAACCCTAGAATTATTTCATATGGTAGAATTATGACAACAAGTGGTATCAGAGCCGCCATGTTTAATTCCTTGAGAATCAATTTTTATTTATTTTTTTTTAAAGATCTGTCTTTTTTTTTTTTGACCGGAGGTCATAAGACCATCTCGTTTCACCGGCGGCCCCGTCGGCGAAGAGTAGGGCGGCGGCTCCACCGGCGAGGGTCTCCAACCCTAGGGTCGAAGCCGTAGGGTGCATGATCAAAGCAGCAACCATGGCTGTTGCTATGAGGGAGACGAAAGAAAAAAAGGGTTTCGTAGTAGTCGACTATAAGAAGTTAGTAGTTGATTACACTGTAAATGACAGAAAGTCTAAAATAAGTTTTAAATCTTAGTAGTCGACTACAGAAAGTTAGTAGTTGACTACATTGTAAATGACAGAAAGTTTAGAATGAGTTTTAAAGCTTATTAAAAAAAGAGTTTTAAAGCTTATTAATCGACTACAGAATGTCTTTAGTCAACTACTAAGAAAAGCTTATTAGTCGACTACAGAATGTCTGTAGTTGACTACTAAGAAGTAAAACTGTTGTTATTTTGGTCCAAATTAAAATTACAGAAATTTCCGTTTAATTTAGATTTCATTCTTTGTTGATCAATTGTTATTCAAATAATATGACACTAAGGTATTAATTTTGTCTCTCATTCTAAATGATCACTTGAAATAAGATGTTGCCAAAGTAACCTCTCTTATGTAGATTGTTCATGAGGGATGTTAGATGTTTGTGTGTATGCCTTCATGTAAATATTTAATCAGCCCAAAGGAAGGTTAATATTTATTTAGATTACATACACATCTGCGATGATAAACTTGTGACAATTATAAGATTTACATGTGAATAATGAATCGATCTAAAAATAGTTTTCCTATTTGACATGCATTATTGTCAGAGTTTGATCATTACAACAAGATATTACTTACAATTAATATTATTGTCCAAAGGCTTAATATTAATGATGTACTAGATATCTTGAGATGGGATTTGTCATTATTTGAATTTTATTGATTACTTTTTTTAATAATGTGAGCTTCTTTTGTTTATTTTGGATTTAGCTAATGCATCTACTGCTACAATTTCTGCTAACATTAATTCAATTTCCATGCTCAATGAGACAAATTTCAAGGTTTAGAAGGAAAATATTCTCATTATTCTTGGCTGCATGGATTTAGACCTTGCATTAAGGACTGAACAACCCCAACCTCTCACTGCGGATAGCACTCTTGATAAAAAAAAGGGAGTATGAGAGGTGGGAGCGTTCAAATCACATGAATCTAATGATCATCAAGCACGGTATTTCGGAAGCCTTCAGGGGCACCGAATCCGAAAGGATTACTAAGGCTAAAGATTTTCTTTCTAAAATTGAGAAACGTTTTGCTAAAAACGATAAGGTAGAAACAAGCACAGTTTTGGCACGCTTGATTTTGTTGAAGTATAAGGGGAAAGGAAATATCAGGAAGCACATCATGGAGATGTCTCATATTGCTTTGAAACTTAAGGCACTAAAACTCGAATTATGTGATGAGTTACTGGTGCATTTGGTTCTGTTGTCTCTCCTGCACAATTTAATCAATTTAAGGTTAGTTATAACTGTCAAAAGGAGAATTGGACTCTGAATAAACTTATTTCATACTGTGTGCAAGAGGAAGACAGGTTGAAGCAAGATAAGACAGAAAGTGCTCATTTGGTTAGTGCCTCTAAGGATAAAGGCAAGAAAAGGAAAACTGAAATGAAGCTGCTAAGGGTCCAGTTCAAAAGAAACAATATAAGGATGATTAAGATTGTTTCTTTTGCAACAAAGCTGGACACGTAAAGAAGGAGTGTACTAAATATCATATCTGGCGTGTCAAGAAGAGTATGTTCCTTACTTTGGTCTATTCTGAGATTAATTTAGTCTCAGTACCAAGAAACACTTGGTGGTTAGATTATTCTGCTACCACTCACGTAAGTGTTTCCATGTAGGGTTACCTGAGCTACCGAAAGCCAAATGATGGTGAAAGACACATCTTCGTGGGTGATGAAAAATCGGTAGACGTGAAAGTAATAGGGCACTTTAGGTTAATATTAGGAATTAGTTTCTATGTAGATTTTAAAGATACTTTTGTAGTACAGCCTTTTAGATAAAATTTAGTTTCTATTTCTGTATTGGACAAATCATGTTATTATTGTTCATTTGGAAATAATTAGTCTAGCTTATCTTTAAATTCAAATATTGTGGGAACTGGTTTCTTGAGTACTTATGAGGACCTATATTTGCTTGATACAATTGCTTCTTATAATGAATCCTTGCATGTTGAATCATGTGGTACTAAGCGTAAATTAAATAAGGAAAATTCAGCAATATTATGGCATAAACGCTTAGATTATATCTCAAAAGGTAGAGTTGAGCGTCTTGTGTCTGATAGCATTTTGGATCCCCTTGATTTTACAGATTTTGATGTATGCATTGACAGTATCAAGGAAAAACAGACCAAAGTTAAGAGATTAGGTGCCAACAGATTTTGAGATGTCTTAGAATTGATACATACAGATATTTGTAGGTCATTCCCTACAGCATCTTGGAATGGTCAATAATATTTTATATCATTCATAGATGATTACTCACGTTATGAGTATCTATATCTTATTCATGAGAAATCTGAGTCTCTAGATATGTTCAAAGTTTTTAAAGCTGAAGTTGAAAATCAACTCAATAAAAAGATTAAAACTGTTAGATCTGATCGTTGTGGTGAGTACTACAGCAGATATGATGGTTCAAGTGAACAATGTCCAGGACTATTTGCTAAATACCTAGAGGAATGTGGTATCGTCCCATAGTACACCATGCCAGGGTCACCTAGCATGAATGGTGTAGCTGAAAGACGAAATAGAACTCGTAAGGATATGGTAAGGAGTATGATTGCTTATTCTACCTTACCAGAGTCACTTTGGGGAGAAGCATTAAAAACAACAGCTTACATTCTGAATAGAGTACCAACTAAAGTAGTTATAAAAACGCCTTATGAGCTTTGGACAGGTCGAAAGCCTAGTTTAAAGCATTTTCACATTTGGAGATGTCCAGCTGAGGCAAGGCATTATAGGCGAAATGGAAAAAAATTAGACTCCAAAACAGTAAGCAGCTACTTTATTGGTTACTCTGAACGATCTAGGGGCTACAAATTTTATAATTCCACACTCAGGACTATTTTTGAGAC
>JBAKGM010000279.1:8250636-8262024 GCA_037177215.1 Asparagus racemosus | reverse complement strand
ACACCGTACTCTTGACGGCGTCGTCGTTCTGAAGACAATGGCTTTTGAATCACTGCAATCGGACAACCGAGCTATCCAGAATCTTCAATTTTCTCTCTCTTTTTCTCTCTTTCTTTTTCTCTCTCCCCTCTCTATTTTCTTTTCCTGTTCTCGGGTTACTGTAGCACCACAAAAAACAATCAGGGGTTTCTCCAATTGAATTCCTTTTATAAAGGAATTTTATTTCTAGGTCCTCAAGACCTAATCCAATTACAAATAGGTCTATATATATAAATCCTTTTCTCAATAGGATTCAACAAATTCAACCTAGTACTTGTGGGCCCCGATTAGGCTAGACCCACAACAGGATGCACCAAAAGGAGCAGGGTCTGAGGCGAAAGGCGTATTCTACTAGGAGCCTCACTAGAGAATGTCTGGAATATCGAGATGACCTATCAGCTTCAATAGTTGTACTTTGCCGCTCAATCACCACCACATTTAATGTTGAGTCGTGCCTCTTCGGACCAAAGTTATGACTCCTCGAACCACGTCAGCACTTCAACTTTTCTGTCACTGTCGAATTAAACACGAGGGTGACTCATTCAGCCGGTTGCCAACATGTGTAAGTTGCAGTCTAATCAACCAACTGCACTGACTTGGTCAAATTACATATGTGCCACTACCAACCCTCTATAAATAGTGTGCAATCTTCATTATTCAAAGGTACGTAAAAAACTGCTAAATTACGCTCTAAAACTAGATTTTACAAATTTGCTTAATGTATTACTAACTTGAACATTGGGTGATACACCAGAGTAACAAAATTCAGCCCTCTAATGGGCGTTTCATATGTAGGAATCTACTTCTTCTCCTCAGTTGATTAGCCATCATAGAATATTGAGAGACCCTAAACTCCTCCAAATATCTAATTACCCCTACAATTAACTATCTGACATAAAAAATATAATTAAAATATGTTATAACTATGTTATTTTATTTATAGAGTACAATACACCAGAATATTTATAATCACTATATTTTCATTATAAGTATGTTTAAATACTATTAACTATATTTTGTAATAATATAATATAATTATATAGATTATAAATATAATATAATAGTAATTAATTTAATGTACTATATTATAATATCATATTATAATATCATATTATATTATTATTAAATTTTTACTATATTTTAATAAATCAATATAATATAATATTATGATATCATATTCTAATGTCATATTATATTATATTATAATATTACAATATAGTATGATACATTATTATAGCTACCATAATATATTAACACAATATGTTTAATACTGCTAATAATATAATATAATATGTATAATTATTTTATATTATATTATAATAATTTATCGTATAATATAGTATGTGACATTGTATAATATACTGTACAAAAATATAGTAGAATAAAGTATAATATTAGATCAGATTATAATATTATTTTATTATATTACACTCTAATGTAAATTTGATATTCCGAATTTATTATTATATTATACTATTATATATCATTTTATACATTTGTAATATAATTAGCATGTATTAGTTATTAATTCTAAGAAAGTTTTAAAATTATCTCATTTGCCTTCAAAGTTAGACATTATTGTTTCATTATAGAGAATGAGGCAAAATTTTTCCATTGGGTTAAATTGTTTGTATATGGATGTGACAATTTTATCCTAAGGGGGTGTTAGTCAATTGGGACATTTTCATGCACAGTGGGATAATTGTTAAAGCGGAACATTTTCTTGCTAGTGGGATATTTTAGTGGGATAAATAGGAATAATTTTATAAAGCGAAATATTTTGATAAATTAACGTGGGATAACTTTTTATAAGCATGAAGTATATTTTTATGCATTTTGAGAGTATAAGTACTATTTATGTATTTTAAACTTACTATTAATGATTGATAATTGTTTACGAGAATGTTATTTACTATTAATAACTTTTGGTTAGACTATAAGATATTGACAATTATTATTATAATATATGTTATAGCTTTTTTATTTTTTAATTATTATTATAGTACAAGTCTAAAAAAACTTTTCCAAAATTTCCCCATCTGACGGCATGGTCTAATGATGGTGGTGACCATAGTAGGAAAGAAGTAAAAAAATAAAATAAAATAAATAAATAGGAGTTTTAGTTTTTGCCACCTAGTATTTCCAACCTAAAACTTAAGATGATTTAAGAGATTAGAACTCTTATAAAAAAGCGGGATAATTTCATACAATTATCTCAGTTCCAATTTTGTTAGAATTTTAGTTGACTAACACTGTAAAATTTTATTCTAGTTGACTAACACTATAAAATTTTATCCCACAAATTACGCTAGTTCTAATTTTGAATTCTATTTGACTAACCCCCGTAGAGAAATTATCTCACTGGTGTTCTAACAAATCAATAACACCAAAAAATAATATCCCTATTCCATTATCTCAACCAATATCACCAAATATTCAAATCCTAGCCCCGTGAATAACATCAAAAAGTGAGATCCCAAAAAGTATCCATATTATCTCCAAATTACATCAATGAATAATCCCCACTTTTTATTTATTACTTTATGGGTATTTTATATGGATTTACTAGAGGAAGGTGAAAGTTCGAGGGGAAAGATGAGACTGAAAATAGTTTAGAGGTCAAGCAAACGCGAATTTAATAGTTTGGAGTGTGTGTGTGTGGGGGTGGGGGGGGGTGGGGGTGGGGGTAAAAATTTACTAGTTTAGGGGGCAAATAGGGCACTCTCAAGCAATATTATGATCATCCATTGGATAATCTCTGATTACCCACCGAGAATTGGTATAAATATGACTGATTTTAACGTCAAAAGGAGAGTGCTTGGAGGGGGAATTTGGTGGGTTCGTGCAATCTAGGGTAGAGGGTCGTTTTCCCCTCTTTATTCTAATAAGGTTGAAATGCAAATAACCCCCTCATTTATACCTTCAATAACAGCTATGACTCCTCCACTGTTTCAGTAGTGTTAACCATGCTTGAATTCTTATTTTGAGAAGGGGTAGAATACAAATAACCCTCCCCTCTTTCGTGAATTGAGATTCAGAAAGTGCTATTGAAATGAAGGGATAGATGAGAGGGGTCTTCTGCATTTTACCCTAATAGGCCATAGGCACGACTTGAACCCAAAAATTCCTGCACATCCAGTCCACAACTGAACTAAGTCTCAAGGGGTCGTTGGGCGTCACCTTCTACAGTGTAACTAGAGGTTGTTGATTGAGACAGAGAAGAACCATGGAAGTCATCTCATCGACTTGAAAAAAAAAACATGAAAGAAGATGCATAATATGAAGTTATTTGTCATATTTTAAGGTATTTATGATGTTAGAGCAGATGATGGACATTTCATTTCATTTGAATAACGTTGGCCCTGAGTATTTATTGCAAGTTAATTCCATATTTACACTTCAAAGATATTTGAAAATAAAATAAACCTGAATATAATTTTGTAAAATTACAGTTATGGGCGACTGTATAACTTTGTTCCCTTCGTTATGCTTGGTTCTCGCTTGATATTCCCCCCCTTATAATTCTAGTTTGCAAAAGCACTTCTGAGTCTCTGACTAATTTAGCACTATCTGACAAAAATATATTTCTAACCAGAAATTCTTGCCCTTGAATTTTAAACATTCTCTACATGATTTACAAATCTTTAAGGTTTCGTTAATTATTAATATTTTTAGAGAGCTTGACATAAAAAGATGCATCCCTGCCATTTATAATGCAACACTCAATGAAGATCTTAATCTCGCTAAAGAGTTTCATCATTAAACTTGATCTTGAAATCAATACAGGGGTGTGTAGATAACATTGATTCAATGCTCTTTACAGGTGTATCAAACGGTAATGCTACATACACTAGCTTTTGTTTTATTACTTCCCATACATTTTGTCATGCATCATAAATAAAAATCGTCTTTGAGGATACTGTGGTAGCAAACATATAGTAGGAAAATATTTTTTATCCTTCCATTTTTCAATTAGTTGTTAACTCCCACTAATTTATTTGCTGGCTAATTTGAGAAAAAACGTGTCAAGCAAGTTTTCAGCTCAAAGAGCTAGACCGAAAAAGATATCATGAGCATTGCTTCACATCTAGGGGGGGTTAAGGTTTGATCAACTATTTTCTACTTAGAAATAGAAGTCCTTACACAAGCTTCTAGTTTAGTCTCTTCCTCTCATCACTTTGTCTTTCTATGTTGTAAATATTTTTTTCTTCTGATCAAATCTATCTTGTAAATATTAGTTTTCTTTTCTATCAATAGATTAAGATCAGGCCTTTCCTCAAAAAATAAAAGTTTCATTTACAAGCAATCTGTAATTCCTAAATTTTTTATGTTGTTAGCATATCTTTTATGCTAAGTTGTCGTAAAACAACTTGCATAAAATTTCAGCTTCTTTTTGTACAGGAGCACCTCCCTTTTTCCTAAAAAACTATATTCACTGTTTATGCTTAGAGTTGACTATTTTAGATCCTCCTAATGATAAAAAGTTTTATAGTAGGTATTAGAAGTTTGTGGAACATATTTTCCATGGTTTAATGACTCGGTAAATTTCACTTGATCCCCTGAACATTCAGGGGTTTCACCCAAACACACACACACCCGATTCCATGGCCAACACCCCCCCCCCCCCAACCCAACCCACACACACACACACAAAATCCAATGCACACCCACAAAGTTAGGTTTTTTTCATTGAAACCACTTTTAAAATAGGGTCATTTCATAGAAACCACCTTTGATTTCACTATATATATAAACCACCTTTAAAGTGCTTTTTATTGCAATGAACCACATAAGCCCAAATTTTTAGTTAAGTTTTTTTCAATAATTGACTCCACCTAAACTCAATTAAGGACCACCTCTCTAATATATTCGGTATTTGACAACTAATTGTTATGGCAAAATAAAAAAAAACTTAACTTCAAAGTGGGTTTAGGTGGTCGATTGCAGCAAAATACTTTAAAGACGATTTATATATAAATTGAAAATCAAAGGTGGTTTCTATAGAATGTCCCCTATTTTAAAGGTGGTTTCTATGAAAAAGCCCCACAAATTTTAACACTGTGAAGGTTAACCGTTAACATGCCCATCACATGACATAAATGGACGAAACTGCCCCCTTAGCTCTTAAAATAATTACATCTTTATTCTTTTTTGGCATTCCCCCTCTTTTTTCCAATTACCTCTTTGGAGGTTTTTGTAAATGGTTTATATCTAGGCATTATATCTTTTTACAAAGGGTAGTTATTTTTCATCAGTATAAGAAATATCTTATTAGTTTAACTTGAAATTGTGCATCATTCTCTTTTTCCCCCATTACTTTTTGATTTTTGAGTAAATATTTTTAGAGAACAAGGATGGAACCCCAAAACATGAGACTCCGGCCAGCTTACTACTCCAAAAATGCGTTGGTACAAGTTTTAGGAGCATACCCCTAACTCTAGGGTACACTCCTATTACATTCTAAAAGACAAAATGTTACAACCCATCACACATATAGACTTCATAGATCTAAAGTTTTCATACTACAACACCAACATATTAGTAGTATATATACAAACATTCAGTTCATGACCAATCCAATGCTATAGGATGGTCAATCCCACTTCCAGCATCTCCATGGTGAAGCAGGTACATAACTGGTGCTGTGGTATATATCCTTGCACTTGTATTGATTGCAGTTGCAGTCCCCACTTCAATATCTGTAGAAATACCTCTCCCTGCAGAATTTTCAAGATCAGATGATGCACTTCCAGAAGAAATAGGTCCTCCATCAGCTCCAGCTCCTAGCTCCAAATCTTTTTGCAGTTTCCCTTTCAGAAGCTCTCTCCAAAGCTGTCTGCTTTTCACTCCCAAAAAGTTTGACCCTCCTTCTAACAAAGGCTAAATTTTGAGCTGTACCAGCCATATTTGCATTCAGTATATGAGGATCAGCTTCAGGGCGCAGAACAGTAATTGAGTCTGCTATAATAACTTCCTCTTGTTGTGTGTGTAGCATCCTCTCCCTCGGAAGTATAAGTATTAGGACAGGGTATAAGTGACCAGAACTTCTCATCTGTTATGGTCCTGGACATTTTTTCACTAATTAGCCCTTGAATTCTGAGAGGAAAGCCAGCATTCAAGATAAGGAGACGGGCTTAGGCCTCCCTAATCCGAATCTCCCAGACGACTTGAAAATTGAGGCCAGTCGTCCACTAGTCGAGTACCCTAACGCTAATGGCGGTACTAGCCGTCGTCCTCGGCTCCCCAAGTCGACCAATCCTCAAGGGACGACTCGAGAGACGAAACTAGTCGTCTCCTTAGTCGACCATATTCATGGACGACACGAATGGTGTTGTTAGTCGACTATCTTTATGAACGACGCGAATGACGATAATAGCCGTCCTCCTTGGCTCTCCAAGCCAACCAATCCTCACGGGGCGACTCGAGAGGCAAAACTAGTCGTCTCCCCAGTCAACTACCCTCATGGACGACACGAAAGGCGGTGTTAGCCGGTCCTTTGGATGGCATAGCGTTCCCCACTTAGTCGACTCAAGTTCTACCCCCAGGTGACGGTTGTACGAAGTTTGGGCCCGACAGCGCGTCGGCATCACATTATTTGAGTTACCAGTGTCTCGATTCCCCCATCTCCCATGATCATTAAGGCACCTCGAACCCCTCTGGCTGCGTGTATAACTAATCTCATCCCCATTAATGTCAAGGAAACAGTGCTAACTCCCGCGCCAACTTCCAATCGACACCTATCAAGGCTGTCCGGCGCAACCTCCACAATTTGTTTTTGTCCCATCATCGAGTTAGCATATGTAAGAATAGGGCTGACCCACGCCTCAGCTCAGCACTAGCCAGAATGAACAGAGTACCCTCCGACTTCCATGCAAATAGAGAACCGAACAGTAATCAAGGTAAGCAACCCAAAATAACAAAGCTTCAACCCTGTTTGTGGTTCAATTTTCTTAGAATATCCATAATGACTTGATCGTCGGAGGGACCACCGAAGATCTCAACTCCGCCCCTTTTCCACAGGTTTCCCGGCCGAAGCAGAAGAAACCCCAACGAGCACAACCACCAGGCATTAGGAGAAGAAGCGGACCCCACTCTCCTAAACTCTATCCAGCAGAGGTTAGTGACCGTGTGATCCGAGCATCAACATCATCTAACATCCTTCGAGAATAAAAAATACCACCATCATGAATCTCTATCTCTTCAACATTAAACACTTCTTCGGAACATGAAATATTAGCAAAAATTGGAATATCTCCACCATTAATAGAAACTTTATTAGCACCCTTGTCTTCATCAAAAATTAGAATATCTACACCATCAGAAGAATCTTTATCAACACCCTTGTCTTCATCTTCTAGTAGAATTAAAGGAGATATCTCTTCAACTCGTATCTTTTCCTTAGTAGAGTGAGAGCTAGCAGACTTGGTGGAATTAAAAACATCACTTCCTTTATAATACTCACCTGCCGTAGTCCATAATTTGCAAACATCAATTCCACCAAAATCACTTCTACAATCTTTCTTTATATTCCAGTGAGAAGAATATTTTTTTCTTTTGATTTTTGAATAAAAATACTCTAATTTTATCTTTAACTCCAAAAATAATTATAATCAAGATTGTCAATCCATTTTCGGCACTAAGCGCGTCAATGAATAGTTGCCTATAGTCAATTTCATCCCAAATGATTTCTTATCAATTGCCATCTAAAGAGCGGGCACAGATCCTCTCTAATTAGGTCAAGTATTCCACTCATGATTATTCATTTCAACTTAGAGGAAAGAGATTGCGCCGCATGGGATTTTCACTATTGCAAGAATAATTTTTAGAGTAGCGGTTTTCATGACAATAATGACAAAACTACTATTTTGAAAATCATTCAGGTATAACAATAAAAATTCTACGTGGATTAACCACACCCCTCTAAATTGGGATGCACGAGCATGATTGAGATAATTGAATCCTCTTTAGTTACCACCTAATTGTTGTGGGTCCAACGCAAAAATCAAGGCCCATATGAGGTCCATGTGATTGGATCCTCACCGGAAAAGGATTAGTAGGAGCTAAGTGTAATTAGATTAGGTTAAGGGACCTTGAAATAATGTTCTTTTTAAAGAAGGAATAATTTTGAGAAGTGTGTAGTAGGTTTTCCGAGAACAGAGAGCAAAAGTAAAAAGGTGGGCAATGTTCTGGGGGGGGGGGGGGAGGAGATTTCAGATTGCATGATTGTTTGATTGCAGTGATTCAAATGCCATTTTCTTCGGAATGACGATGCCGTCAAGAGTATGATGTTGGTTTCTCCGTAGGTGTTGGAGATTTGAGTTGAGATAGGTTTTAGTGTTTTGGTGCTCTAAAGGTAACATTGTATTTTCTCTTGTGATTCAATTCTCAAGTTTGAGTGTAGCTTTGAGGATTTGTATACTTAATTCATAGTGGAATATTTCTCTCTGGATTGCGCCACGGATGTAGGCATGATTTGCCGAAACACGTTAAATCTTAGTGTTTGATTTTGTGTGATATGTTTGTTGGTGCTGTTATTTATTTCTTGTGTTTAATTCCACGGATAATCTCCATAAAATTCCTAACAAGTGGTATTAGAGCCATAGTTCAAGGCGTGTCTTGGGATAGAAAAGATGGAGAGTTTTGGCATAATGATAAAATTGGATGGTTTTAATTGGCAAGTACGAAAGTCCAAGATGAAAGATAATCTTTATTGCAAAGATTTACATGATCCTATTGAGGGAAATGAAGCCAAGCTAGAAAAGATGACCGACAAAGAGTGGGGGAAATAACACAAAAAGGCGATTGGTTATATTCGGATGTGGATTGATGTTGGTGTATTTCACCATAAATTGAGTGAGACTAATGCGAAGTCTTTATGGAAGAAGCTTGGGAATCTCTACAAGCAAAAGACTGCGGTGAACAATGCGTTCACTATGAGGTGGTTGGTGAACTTGAAGTTCAAGGAAGGAAGTAGCATAGCAGAGCAATTGAATGAGTTCAAGAGTTTGGTTAATCAGTTGGCTACCAGGAAGATGACTCTCGATGATGAGTTACAGGCTTTATTACTATTGAGTTCTTTGCCAAACAGTTGGGAGATTTTGGTGGTGACGATCAGCAATGCGGCTTCAGATGGCGTGTTATCGATGAGTATGGCTACTAGTAGTTTATTTAATGATGAGACTAGGAGGAACTCTACTAGCACAGATAACTCACAGGACTTATTATGGAGAATAGGGCCAGGAGCAGGTACAGGGACCAATCCAGAGGTTGTGGCGCATCCAAGAACAAATTAAAGTCTAAAGGAAGAGGTTGCTTTTATTGTGGGAAGCTGGGTCATATCAAGAAGAATTGTTGGGTATGGAAGAAAGAACAAACTGGGAACAAAGATGAGAAGAAAGATGAAAAGAAGAAAGCAGACAGTGGCACTACAGCTACCTTGTCTCAGATCGATGTTATTCTCACTTTTAGGTAAGAAGACTGCATGCATGTTACAAGTTAGAATTCCTGAGTGGATAGTGAGTACAAGAGATACATGTCATGCTACCTCTAATTGAGACCTTTTCACATCGTACAAAGTAGGTTGCTTTGGCAAGGTGAAGATGGGCAATACTAGTTGCTCGAAGATTGTGGGACTTGGTGACATACACTTGCAGATAGATACCAGATGCACATTGATCTTACAGAATATGCGGCATGTCCTTACTTTGTGGCTTAACTTGATTTCGGGTCTTACATTGGACCGAATGGGATATGACATTTACTTTGGTGGAGAAAATATAAAATCACCAAAGGCTTTCTTGTGGTAGCAGGAAGTATATGTTGCAATTTGTACAAGACTCAAGCGACTGCTTCATAGGATTCTTTGAGCATGGCTCAAGATGGTGACTCACTCAGTTTTTAGCATAGGAACCTCGGGCATTTGAGAGAAAAAGTGTTGCAGGTATTGGCAAGAAAGTCTCTCATTCACTTTGCCAAAGGTTTGTCACTCACCCCTTGTGATTATTGTTTGTTTGGCAAACAACATAAAGTTTCTTTTAGTAAACCTTCTAAAAGAAAGGATAATATTCTTGGTTTGATTTATTCTAATATTTGTGGTCCTATCGAGGTGGAGTTCTTGGGTGGCAACAAGTACTTTGTCACATTTATTGATGATGCACCATAGAAGATGTGGGTCTAGATATTAAGGACAAAGGATCAGCTGTTTCCAATCTTCGAGCAGTTTTATACAGTGGTGGAGAGGCAGAGAGACAAGAAGTTAAAGTGTTTGCTCACCGATAATGGAGGAGAGTACACTTCCATTGAGTTCAGAGTCTATTGCTCCAAGCATGATATTCAGCATCAGAGGATAGAGCCCAGCACACCACAACACAATGGAGTTGCAGAGGGAACAAAACTATTATGGAGAAGGTCAGATGCATGTTGAAGATGGTGAAGTTACCAAGAGCTTCTAGCTTGAAGCTATTCGCACTGCATGCTACATAATCAATAGGTCTCCTTCAGTTCTTTTGGGATTTGATATTTCAGAGAAGGTTTAGTTCGAGAAGGATATCTCCTACTCTCATCTGAAGGTGTTTGGTTGTAAGGCGTTTGCATATATTCTGAAGGAGCAGAGACAGAAGTTTGATGATAGGGTGATTCTTTGCATCTTTCTTGGTTATGGAGAAAATGAGTTTGACTACAACCTATAGAACTTAGAGAAGAGAAGAATTATCAGAGGAGAAAATGTGGTCTTTCATGGGTTATTGCAGATCTCAGGAGAGTAGAGCAGTTAGATAGTGTTGCTAGTGAGATTCCAGATATGACACCCATTTAGTCTCCACTACAGTTGCATCCTAGAGAACAAAGCATGTGCATGATGATGACGGTGTTGATGATGACAGTCAGATACCAGAGTAGGGAGATAGTGATCATGATCATGAGCATAAGACTCCTCAATAGGGGGAGCATCACCAGCAACATGAGATTACAGAGCCACATGTTAGGAGATCAGCTAGAGAGTACAAACCATCCACGAGATATCTTCCCTCAGAGTATTCTTTGCTAACAGAAGAGGTAGAGCCAGAGAGCTTTCAGGAGGCACAAACTCATAAAGACAAACAGATAGTTTCAGGCTATGCATGAGAGATGACGTCTCTCCAGAAGAATGATACTTACGAGTTGGTGGAGTTGCCGAAGGGCAAAAAAGCTTTGAAGAACAAGTGGGTATTCAAGTTTAAAAAGGATGGCTATAAGACAGATCCTGACATAGAAAAGAAACTCATACAAATGAGACTATGTCAAATCTGTCATATTGAAGAATTCTTAATAGATTACTTCAAATTAGTCTATCGTCTTGAAAACAAGCAACGA
>JBAKGM010000279.1:8218970-8250180 GCA_037177215.1 Asparagus racemosus | reverse complement strand
TTTATTCGGGCATATACTCAATTATATAATACATGTTTTAATTTAATATATATATATATATAGACACTTCTTGAATATATGCATATGTTTATTCGGGCATATACTCAATTATATAATACATGTTTTAATTTAAAACACTCCTCAATACACTTACTTGGATGTATACTCTACACTTCACATCTATTTCTTATATATTGATCTTATGTAAATGAAGAAAAACAATATGTAACTTATGTAAATTATTAAATTAATATATATAAATATACATAACATGAATAGCCGTCCCTATACCCTACATTTTACAAATTTCATGCCCCGTACCCGTACCCATGCAACCTAGTATATACGCACACACAAGTAAAGCTAGAATAAACTTAAGTGAATAGGAGTGCTAGCATGAATCTCAAAGCAAAATCGAGGGATAAAAAAGTTGGTGAACAAAAGCTCCTATCCACTTAAATTTACAAAGAGCTTTATATATATCTTGGATACTACTGATATTAGCACAGCTCAACTCTGTGTGTGTGTGTGTGTGTGTAATTCTCTGTGGAATGTTTTGTATTTATATAACCATATAGGAACAATTCAGAAGCACTCTTTTGAGTAATATTGACGAAGTCCAAGCGTCTTCTAAAAATAGCACTCATGAATTGGGCATATAAGATAATATAAAGTGCTGCAAAATAATCAGAATTTGCTGCGGTGATCATGCTTTATGTTGCTTTACTTATACAGGTAACACATTAAATGGACATGAAATTGGTAACTATCGATAAACTAAAAGTATTCCTTGATAAAATTTGTTGAAAGGTGGTTGAGTACACAAACTACATACTGAAAAAAATTCTGAAAAATGGTAAACAAGAAAGAAAAATATTAAAGGGATTATATAGGAAGAATAAGGTAGCAGGAAAAGGTGCCAAAATGTGGGCATATTAATGTGCTGTACATAACGCATACATAGGAAAACCTCATCAACCAGTTGCACCATATGGCAAAAGGGTCATGTGTTACCTGATCATTAGCTGCTTTCCACTTGCTTGTGCAGTAAGACAGAAGAAAACTCATCAAGTGAAACAACTCCATTTTCAGATCTGGTCTAGCCTGTAAAGAGTACAACATATTAGAGGAGACTTCTTGAAACATACATCAACCAGCCAACTAATATCTTTGGCATCCTTTTGTCAACTGAACTTAAGATGAGCAAGTGACGAGGAAAAGTTACCAGCATTCTTTGCAGAAGAGCAATATCCAAGAGTGCCAAATTGTTTAAAACCTTCAGCACACCAGTAGCCACTTCCTCAAAATTTGACGGAAGAATATAAGAGGCCTAAAATGAAACAAGGTCACTACATGCAAATAATATATTACCACTTATGCAAGGAAGCAAACATAAACCTATCAGAAAATGCACGGCGGCTAAATATAATTGGAGAAAAATATGCAAGTACATGCCCAAGAAGAGGCTTCACGTGCATTAGAATTGTTGGTCCACACTACTGCATGATTAAATTCATCAATTCACCTAAGTTGTTTTCCCAGTCCTTTGATTTTGTTCTTTTATCTTTTATTTTACCTGTAGCTGTCTTTGTCATGTGACAGTATCTCAACATTTGGGTTCATTGAGAGCCCGTCCCCTATAATGAAAACAACAGATACGAGCAGATGCCAGACTAACCAATGGCAAAGGCAGGAACTATAACTTTCAGACAGTAGTGGTTAATCCTCAGGAGATGATACCCAGCATAAAAAGTATCCAATCTATAAGAACACAATCCAAGGCAGTGAGGCACAACCGAAAAGGACAATGGAAAAAAAATCCACCTGATGAGATACAATTGTAGCCTGGAAATAAGAGATCGGGTCATGCTATTTCTCTTACTTCCTAATCTAGGTGTACCTGTTCAGATGACAATCGATTGTTTGCCTGCAAGAGCACTGCTGTCAATAATGATGGAAGACCGACAAGACCTGTCTCTGCTATAACAGAAAGAAGAAATGCCATCGGCTGTTTCAACCTACATATTTTCTTGCTTTCTTTATTCTCATGAAGATTTTGCTCATTTATTCTTTTTCTTTCTACACAACCATCAATGGAGTTCTTTTCGTTTTTCTGGGCTGGAACTGATTTGGCATGTTCTTCAGCCACAAGGTTCTGAACTTCACATGTAGCACTTTCTTCACACTTGATATCTCCGACATTGCCCTGACAATCCAGGGTAACAGAGGAATCCTTCATAGATTCCCCATCTAATGGCCTTTGATTTGGAATCTCTGGCATAGACAATATTCCTGATTGCAACTCTTTGGCACCTTTATCAGACTCGTTCACCTGTAAATCTGCAATCTCCATTGCAGAAGGGCTGTTTATCATAGAGATCTCACCTATACCTTGAGATGCTAAACTTTCTGGCTGTTCAAATTTATTGTCTGTTTCAGCTTTAGATATACAAGATTCCCAATCAATTGAAGAGATGGTTCTTGGTCGGGAGGTTAAGACTGCCAAGAGATTCAAACTTAGGATAATGGAGGTAGGGAAGGGTGATCCTTCCACCTGAGGTCTGTCGTAAAGAGCAAACAGATCACGGAGGCGATGAATAATTTGGTAAGCAACTATTAACTCCAGTAAACCATCCTGCATCTGGAGTTGCCGTTCATCGGTACGCGCATGACCTACAATTGTGGTCACAGTCCATAAGAAACCATCAAGTGCTTCAGTAATTGTTTCCAAATTTTCTGTTGATGCTTTATTTGTCAAAAGATTACTACATCCAGCACTTGATGATGCTGCAATCTTTATGTAGTTCTCAAGAGATGCAGAGAGCATGGGAATAATAGGAGGCAGTAGATTTTGGGCAAGAAAATAACTCCTGTTTGCCGGCATTGACATTGCTACACGTAGAAGTCTTAAGAGGTATACTGTCACCTGACAGGCTTCAGGCTTTGAAGTGTGAGAGGCAGGTAGTGCAGAAGATACAAAATCCAGCAAACAAGCTTGGCGAGAAGCATGAAGCTCTGGGTCCTTGCCCTCTAAAAACTGTTTAAGAGGACAACCAAAAAAGTACATTTAGAAAAGATGCTCCAAAGTAAGTCAACATTAATATATTTAATGATATCATTACTTATAAGAAAGGATTGGCAAGGATATAGTATATGGCATATGAGCATTCAACTACTGTTACAAATATAAATCTACACAATGATCTAATTTGAAGATCTGAAATGCCTCACCTTTACCATTTCTCCCACAATCAATCCTATGCTTGCAGCACCCTCCTTTCTAGCCTGACGTAATCTTTGAAGTTCCTGAAGCCATCGTCCAATCTTTGCCCTAGCAGTTCCCACTGAACCTCTGTGTCCAATGCCCAAACTTTCACCACCAATTGGAGGTTCAATAAATTCATATTTAAGAGACATGAGCTTCTGACGAATCTTTTTAATCCTTCGCTTCAACGACTGCTGCTGTGTGACATTGACTAGTCCTCCAGAAGAATCTCCAGTGCCAGAAATGCATGAAGTTTGGTATTCTTCAACACTATTTGCAAATATAGATCGATTTTGGCCCTCTTTTATGACAGAACGACGCAATAGAGGGGATGATTGGTCTCTAAAATCCATGGAGGCTTTTTCGCGTATTTGCTCTAGGTAAGATTTTCGACGCTGTTCACTTTCACTTAGTCTTTCAGCTAATTTCTGGGCTAGTAGTTCTGCTTCCTCAAGCTGAGCCCTAGCTCTAACTTCCTTTTTGCGATGCTGTTCCAGAGTCTTTGCTTCACGTGCCGCACTTGATGCCTTGCGCTCCTCTTCTCTTCTTACTTGAGCCTCTTCCTTTCTACGCTGCATCTCAGCAAGACGTTGCAACTTTTCCGCTTCAAGTAGCTTTCTACGTTCTAATACAGCTTCTTCTCTTGCTGTATCCTCCTTTTGTTTAATTCTGATTACCTGTAGTTTCTCAGCCCTTCTCATTTCCGAATCTTGAAGTTTTTGACGCAGAATCAGCTTTTTGTTCTCTTCGTTTAAGGAAGTAATAAAACGAACCTCATTAACCTTGCTGCTTTCATCACCAGCTCTCTTAGCCACTTGAGCCAAATATGCTTCATGTCGAGACTCGCTTCGCTGATGACGAGCATACATCCCCTCACGCAACTTCAAGCTGCGAACAGCCTGCCATTCATTTACACGGCTCAATTTCTCTGATGTGCGTTGTAGCCTCTGCACTCTCTCATTTTCCAGTTGACTTCTAATTCTCATTGCCCGTGCATGTTTTTCTTCTGCTTCCCTCTTCAGATCCAAAGCAGTCTTCCTCTTCTTCTCAGGAGACATCAATTTGTCATGCAATACTCGTGCACGCTCCATGCCTTTTCTAGCCAGACCCGGGGACTGCGAGACTCGAGTCGAACTTCTCATTGGAGATTTAAGTATATCCTCCCAATTCCTTTTCTCCCTCCAAGCATCCATGGGCTTCCACGGGGCACCATTGCGTTTTTCCTTTTCTTTTTCAGCTAAAGAAGTGCTCTTTTTGACAGTATCAGTGATCTTCAACCGCTTATCTGCCTTGCTTTCAGCTGATGCTTTATCCTTTCTTAATAACTGTTTTTCGGTTTCTGAAACTGGTCCTAGTGGTTCTCTCCTAGGCTTCATAGTACCAGTAGCAGACTGGCTTTGCAGAGGCAAACACCCATTTTGCACTAGACCTCCCCTGCTTTGCCTTGAGACATCCATATTCAGCTTTTCTACTTTGGTGTTTCCCAGAACTGAAGTCCCTCTTTGCTTTTCGGAAGTTGTGCTTTGTGCTCTACTCTCTGATGGCATTCTCAGAGAACTTCTAGGATCACATCGAATAGTTGAAAGTGAATTACTCAGATATTTTGCATCTTGAGTTGCAGGTTTGCCAGCCCTTTGGGATTGAATTTTCTTGAAAGCCTCAAGAGATGAAGATAGTATTTCTGCCCTGTGTGGTGAAGTTGTCATTCGGCGGACCTACAAAAGAATTAGCAAGCTGAACATGTTTACTACATAAAATGATATAATGATATTGTCATCTCATAAGCTATTGATGGTACAACACCCTATCGCTCATCCAAAATTTGGGTTGTTGCCCATAGCCAATAATGGTACATGTAATGTCTTGGACGCTGTGATTGTTTGGAATTTGGGAAATTTAAGACATCATGATACACAAAAGGAAAGATGAGGTGACCCTGCAGTTTCTTCTGAGCTATTAGACTATTTTACTAAATGCCATTCAGTTCTTGACTCTTCCAGCTAGAGAGTGAGATAAAGTGCCAAAGGTATCTTGCAACGAGGAAAACTTCCAGTTTGCATTGAGGAACCACAAAGCAATAGCTGAATTACTATCCCATATCTAAATATGTATGAAACTTAGTTAGATTTAGTTGAAAATAACTCCGTATCATAAAAATTTGAGAGCAGTTATAAAATCAAATAGAAGGATCTTCCTTGCTTTGCATGCAGTGTTCAGATATGTAAATCATATATTAAACATTAACTTACCACAGACTTTATATATAAATGCATATATATTGGTGAATATAGCTGTTCGGTTAGCAAGTTTTTATACACCTGGCAGGAGATAACCTAATACAGGATATAGTTACATCTTACATATCTCTTCCTTCTCACTCTTTGTTCCCTTATCTGACTTTGCTCATAGCACATAAATTGCACTAAGTAGTAACTTCCAAAGGATATAGATACTGCTCCTACAATTTATATTAAATACAAACTTGGGTAACTGTCATTTTCATCCTTATCTCTTATTTACTCTTTCCAAACTTTGCTATTCAATAGTACTACTTGCAACAGCGGGGCCAAATAAATCTGTCTCCAAAGGGTGTGATCATCGAAAAAAGCTCCATCGGACCGATAGGTCCATTCCTTCACCTCTATAGCTAGTCTAAGACTCTCCAATCCAATAGGTAACATTGCATTTAGCGTGGACTCAGAGACATGTGAAAAGCATAATATTCTCACTTCTTTTGGGAGTGTCCTCTCTATACCTTTTACGTGTTTCATATTAAAGAAAACTGGGTCCACCTTCATCTAGATGACTCCCATGACTTGAGAAATAATTACACACAAGGGAAAAAAACCATATACCATAAATGCTGACTCACTAATTACTGAAAATAAAAGGAAAAACTTCCAACAAATTCCTCTATAGGTTGATAGCCGGACCAGCTACTGCAACTTATGACCACTAAGTCAATAGATTCAGCTTCATATCTTTGCCAAATGACCTAAAATATATGATCTAGTAACTTTAAACATCGCTATGTTACTCTCAGTAACCTCCACCTTATCAGTCAATCCTCTGTTGACTTCTGGTCAAAAATTCTCCGACCAAAAAGAACACTCTTTGAACATTTTAGAACAGGAACACTGGATTCTCCTTTTAATTTGCTGCTCATTCAATGTCTTCAAAATGGATTACTAGTCTATCTTGAGTTTCTGATGCAACCAACTAGCTATCCAAAGTACATTTAGGGGTTTAGAACACAAGTTTTCATAAATTTTCCAAAAAAAAAAACAAACAAATTTATCTAAATGAATCTTTCCTAGACCTCACATCTCAAACCCTTTATATAACGAGTTTCTTTTGATTTCATATTCGGCAAAACTCTATTTACTCTTCCTTGGCAAACCAATTTATTAACTGTGAACGATAACTGCATGTTCCTCACTTTCTTTCAAAGCTCCCTGTCCACTGCACCAAAACTCTTAAGTTCTAAAGACCCACCCTTATCGAGGTAAAATCCATAAAATATTAGGCAGCGTTTTATTATGAATTGCAGTCTAAAATCAAGTTTTTTAAGATTGGTGTCTAAGACATGTGCAGTGCAACTAGGAGCAAGAAGAGTCTAAGAATAAGTTCTAGGAGGCCAGCTGGTAGATAGAACAACCGACAACATCGTTCAAATAAACTTGTGCAGCTAGCAAGCTACATATCAACGTGTAAAGGAAAGATTTACCAAGGAAATCATATTCATTTTTTTTAAAAATCATAAAGCAGAACTTAAATTCAAGAAAGATAATATATGTTATATACATTAGCTTATCATAAAAAGAAATTAGGAAGAAAAAATATGCTGTCCAACAGCTCCACTATAGACTGGATTGCCAGCTAAACATCTTCAACTAATGACTCGTTGAGGGAACCTGTTGGATGCATCTGCATGCCCATACATTGATTATATTTAAGGCCAAGAACAGGAAGCAACAAACAGACATGATCCAAAACAGGCCTTTCACAAACTTCGAACCCCAACCCCCCCCCCCCCCCCAAAAAAAAGAACCCTGGTGCAGCAACAAAAAAAAAGAAAGATAAAGAAAAAATTATAATAAAATTTAACTCCATATTCATTTAGGAAAACTATCATTTATTCGAACTTCTTAATTTCTTCCATACGGCAACAACTTTTTTGTTGTTCATAAATTATGGAAGCTCATACTCATATATTTGTTAAAGTACAGAGCTCTTTTAGTTTTTCAGTGAAGTTCATAGTACAGTTTTAAATTCCTCTCCTAAAATATATAAGACCTAAAGGACCTGTCAATTTAAAGCATCCTCTTTTAATGATAAGAGAATTATGTAGGGGCTGAACATGTTGACAATGTTACAGTCCAAGCCCATGCATCATTGAATAGAATTTCTTAAATAACAAACTCCACATAATAAATGGTCAACAATCTAAAGATTATTTGGGTTAAAAAATTCATATGGTTCCTCGGCGACCATAACAGTATGAGTAACTGATTTTAGATGTCATGATGCAGCAGTGAAAGAAAAAAGAACATCTAGGGTTATCAGAAGATGAACATTTCGGTTTAATAACTTAGTACACAAAACATATATTGGTTCAAACCAAGTAGTCCTTCATCCTAGCACTCAAGTTCTTAAATTAAGCTCTACTACCTCCATCAGTGAAATTCTGCAAACAAGTAATTCAGATGACAGCAATAAGGAAAATAAAGCCTGCAATACATATCTAATTTGAAAACAATGTGTTTCCAGTACTCTTGAGGTTTCTAGTTTTTCTTAGAAAGAATAGCCTGATGTTTTATGATCAAAACGAATTGCAGATGTATCTGACCAATATTTGGACAGAATGTTTTCATTTTTCTGCAATTTTATATCAGATTTTACTGAAGTAACAAAAATGAATGAACTCTCCATGTTCCAGAAAATCCATTATACAGTATCAAGAATAAACAAATTTCAATTGTGTGTATAAGAATTATAACATTTGTTGGGTTCAGAACTATGATTATTGTGAGCTAAATGGGAAAAAACTAGACTGGATGAGCATTCTTACCTCCCATGAGAGGGCATGTGGCCTGCGATGATCCGTTTTCACATTTACTGGCATACCATCCTTAGATGATTGAGAAATAGTCCGTTTCATGTTCTCAAAGTGTTCCACTCTACATTTCAGTTCCTTGAAATCAGATGCAGCTTCTTCAAGTACAAGTATGGCTTCCTTCATCTGCTTCACATCGCATTCCAATTCGCATAGAAGATAAAGTTCATCTACTGCTCTATTGAGGTTTTCAAAAAGGAAGCACCATAACCTTTCTCTGAACCTTTCTTTGCTCTCCCCCTGCCCACCTTCTTCAAAATCAACTGCTTCCGTTGGGTCATACTTTTGCCCATTAGGATCTTCTGAGGCTTCTGTAACAGATGAATCAACAGAAAATTCAACGCCATTGTTTAGATGTGAAAGCAAATTAGTATCTGGAGGGCAATCACCTAAGACTGCATTCTCATTTGTGAGAGATATTTCTGAGACATTCAGCGCTACATTCTCAGACTCATCACACGGCTCCTGAGGGATCATATTATCAACGGATACAAGAGGCGATGAAGAACAGGTTTTGTTAACTGTGTCATCAGGATCTAAGTCACCATCAAGTTCGAGTTCCGTTGCCTTAAGAGTTTCAACTACATCCTTTGAATTAACGCTCAGTGATCCCAAATCTTTGATACAAATCTCACTAACTTCCTTCCAGGTCTCATCAGAACGTTCGTCATGGACGCCCGAAGAAAGCTGTATAGGAAACAATTCCGCATCTTCAGATGTAACTTCTCCTACTTGAGGTGGAGTGAATAATGACACATTTATTGTTGGTTCACCAGAATCTGCAACATCTGCATGTTCCTGCATGGTGCCATCTGAGCCAGCTAAACTCTCACTGTTTTCAATTTTACTTGAATTTTCACAACCTTCGGACAGTGACAAATCAACTTCTTCAAGGTCACCCCATTTAATTTTGGGAATAATATCCATGTTTTCCTTTACGAGAACTCCCTGAATTGCTTTAGGCTCTCTGTCTGAGGCTGCAATCTTTGTGGACGTACAAGTGACCACGTCAATAGGTCCACTCCTGTTATTGATAATTATTTTGTCAAGGCACTCAATACCATGATCAGGAAGAACTGCTGAAGAACCATGGCTATCAGAAGAAGCATTTGAATGGACAGCAAAACTGACCCCTTCTTTAATTGGCTGGACTTGGCACCTACCATGCATATTTCTAACTTCATTATTTTTTGAAGTTTGAACTAATGGAGAGAAGGTTTGCCTATTTTTAAAAGATCCCCCAGAAGCCTTTTGCATTGAAAGCTTTGAGCTGGATCTATGTTTCTGCAAGTACCAAAAATTGATTACTACTTAGACTATGAAGATGGGTTTGTATAAAGTATAAAAAGTCAATGTATAAATGTACCGACGATGAGGAAATGAATTGAACTTATATGCTCGGAGATAAATGCACCTCCCAGTAGAATTTTGGTTACATGAACATAGGCCATTTGACTCACGAACTAGGCTGTATGACTATTGACTCATGAACACATCTTGAAACCTGTCAATTGGCTGCATATTGCTTACAACAAACTTTCTCTTCCATTTAGACCTCCGCAAATGCGGGTGCTGTCAAAAGTAATTTTGTTGTCAATCTTAACACGAAGGCCTCGAGCTTTCTAATGGACCCATTTTGAAGGGAATTTTAGAAGACCTAGATATATGGTCTATGTATTTAATCCTACGTTGATTAGATACATAGATCCAATCCTTTGGTGTTCCAATATATACAGGTAGATGTACTTAAACACTGATCATCACAGTAATAAACTTTTCTATTTTTATATTTCCTTTAGTGTGGTTGGATCTTCTTCTTTTGCCTATGTCAACTGGTTCCAATTATCACTAGCTCTGGTGACTTCTAATTCAGACTCTATGCCAATTTTTCCTTGAGTTGCATCTCCTAGACAACATGTTGATGAGACTCATCTGACTTGCGATCTTGCCATTTCTATTGTTATTTTCTTCTTACTGTGGACTGTCACCCATTATTGAGTTTTTGCTAGAGGCGTGCATCACACTTAGGTAGAGAAAAGCTATTGTAAGAAAAAATTATTGTACTTGAGCATAATAAGATACAAACCTTGTACAGCTTCCACCAGCAAGGAAATGTATTGGTTGTAAATAAAATTATGCAGTAAAATTTAACTCTGAAGGGACCCCTCGCTCACCTGAAAGCTCTGTAAAGTTTAATCCTGAAGGGATGCTCACTCACCTCAAAGCTCATGTAGCTGTCAAGGGATATTCTCAGGTATATAATATTGACCATTACACAGAAGAGTTTTATGTGGTCACTAAAATGACATAAACATGATTTTGGCATTAACCATTGTATCAATGAGAATTAAGAATGATAGACAGAGCCCCCACCAGTGCAATAAGCTTACAGGAGCTTTCCACAATGTGCATGTGCGTGGGTGGTTTTTTTTTTTTGGGGGGGGGGGGGGGGGTGGTGTGGAGAGAGGCGGGGAGAGGGAGGGCGGGGGTGGGGGGAAGGAGGGAGAGGAGGTGGGGAGACCTGGGTTTGTTGCTTAGTGAGTGAAAAGTTTTCATATTGAAGAGATCATATTATGGCTCAAAGAATTCTCTGGGGACTTGGTTTGGAAAGTTTGCAGAAGTTATCATGAGGTTTGCCATGAAGAGATGCCACAGAGACCACTCGGTTATCGATATTAATAAAAGATGGAGGATTCTTCTAGTAGTATATTTTGACCATATTTATTCTTACTGATGATGAAAAAGGATTCACATTGTAAGTTTATGTTCAGAAAGAGTTTCAAACTAAGGATTTGGGGAGGTTGAAATACTTTTTGGGAATTGAGATGAAATGATAAAAAAACATGGAGTCTGTCTATCTCAGAAGAAATATTTGTTGGATACTCTCCAAGAGTGGGCATTAGAGTATTCATGAGCTGATAGAATAGAACTCCAGTGTATTACCAAATAAGGAGAGCTGCTAGAAGATCCTAAAAAACATGGGGGACAAATAGGAAAGTTGAACTACTACTATCTTATTGTAACTTAGTATGATATCGCTTGTCCACTAAGTGTTGTCAGCCAATATATGCCTGCTCCAATTTTTAACAAGGCAGAATCACAAAACGATGCATTGGACGCTTTCATTAAGCCATGCGTAAGCTTCAAGGTGTCAGGCGAAGGCTCCTAAATTAATCATATTTTAGGTTAACTTTCATTAAGTGTATAATGTATAATAGTATAATAATTTATGTAGAGATATATTCAGCCATGGACAATAAATAAGAATGAAATAGGATAAGTAATGAAACAAATTATAACAATGTAAGGTACTTTTAAAAATATTTATCTTATCTATAGCTACATGACCATATTGAAGAGACTTGACCTAAAGTCATAGCTTGGGGCCAAGGGGATCTTTGCCCCACCTCGGATTAATTAAAAAAATAAGCATAAGGGTTAATTTGCTAGTAGTAATTTCATATGGAGTGAAATGCATAAGATACATCAATCATCTCAAACTTAATTATCTCAATTATCTCAAACTTAATTCTCCAGGTTCGTCTCTCTATCAAGTTGAATGTATATAGGCTTTTATTTCCAAGAGTTGGACTACCAATTTGATATAGTTATAATATGGATTTGTCTCCTTGACTGGCATGTCTTGAACCAAAAAACTCATTCTCTTCGTTTAATAAAGAAATTGATTTGATTGGCCAAGTTTTATTTTAAAGATTTTTTAAAAGATAGATCGCATGGAGCTTTGCGATCAACTTAGAACTACATCCCATATGTAGCTATTCAACATGATTTTTTCAGGAATTGAAGGGATTGATAAACTTGGTAAGAATTTGATTGAATAGAAGATGGATAGATCATATCCTTTGGCGAACAACTTAGTGAAGTTGGCACTAATTTTTCTTAGTAGGCAATAATTTTTCACATTGCAACGACAAGTGTTGAAAGAGCATCAACAATGGATTATTAAGAATGACCTTCGAAACCGAATGACGGATGAGTATATCAATTCAATGATTATTTGGTGTTATATATTGAAAAATATTTGTTTTGTAATGTTAATGAGTCATGAAACAATTTTAAGAAATGAAGGCAAAAAGTATGTTATTGTAATTTGTAAACACTATGATCAAATGTGAAATATAATTTGAAAGGTATTATTGTATTATAATGTTCAGATGCTAATGAATAGTGCAAAAAAAATTATATATTATCGTGTTTAATTATTTTTTCGACCCCCTTACCGAAATTCCTAGCTCTATCACTGAGTTATAGTGTCTTATCAAAAAGTTTAGCTCAATTGTTACATTGACTCAAAGGATCATATGACAAATGAATGAGAAACTAAGCATAACTCACAAACCAGAGAAGAAATCAACTTTTAGAGATAACTATAACTTATTACAATACAAAAAAAAGAAATCAACAAAAAATTCATAATAATTACTAGAAAACAACTTGAATAAGCAACAAAGTAATAAAGCTAGAAGATAAAAGAAGCATAACGATAATTCAACTCAAAAATTTTTAAAACTTGTCTTTATTTTGAAGCATGTGCTTCATGGATTGCAGCTCACATTCTGTAGTTGCACTTCGAGATAGGGCGCATGCCCCTACTAACAAATCACTTTTCTTTTAAGCTTCAAGGCGATTACTCTTTCAAATTGTGATAATTAAGAGGTATTTACATTTCTTCTACCCTAGCATTTCATGAGCGGACTCAACTTATTGAAATTATTTGTCATATTGACAGTGAGAAATTTGTTACTATAGCGTACAAAATTCTCAGATAGAAAAAATATGTCGGGAGACTCAAGACATGAATGAAATTTATGATACAAACTGAATAATGTTATAAAAATTAAATTAGATATACGGTCTACGTATATAATCTCACACAATTCGATATTCCAATATATAAAGGTAGATTCCCTCAAACAAAGATATGCTAAAATAAATTCTTAGTTTTCATTAGAAATAGACTAAATTTTATTATAGTGAAGACGATGACTTTTGGGTGCAAATATGAAGTCAGTTAAGTGATATCTCTACTTTCACTAGACCTACATCATGGTCATGAGAGGAAGACTAGAACAGGGGAGACAGACATCAAGAGAAAGGATGATGCAGGACGATTGTGGATCATCTATCAAAAATATTTTAAGATCTTTTACAATAATTTTTTTTAGTAATATTTGATTTGATTTTATGTAGTCTTTTATTTTAGTTAGGATTTCTTTAGGATTTGACTTTGAGCTCTCTTTCTAGTTTAGTTAAGATTTTATTTGATTGCATTAGTTTTGTTAGGTTTTGATTTGATTAGAATTTTTATTTGCTTCCTTAAGTGTTTAGTTGCTTTCTTTTTCTATAAATAAGAGATGTAATTCTCTCTAAGGAATAGACATTGATGAATAAAAAATTGAGTTTGAGAAATCTCTCTTGAGCATATGAGGTATTCTTGGCATTTGCTTTGCCTCTTTAGTGTGTAAAGCCTTTGGGTGTGAGGCCCCTATGTGCGAGGCCTATCTAGCTATCATAATCTCACCTCTTTACAAATGCTAACGCCCTCCCTATCTTGATCCATGACTTGCAATTAACACCTCCATCCCCCAGCTATATCCAACCAACAAATAGACCCCAAAACACATAAAACAGCCCAATTTCACTATTTGGGATACTGTTTGTTCCGTGATTGTTCATCAGTGAACAATAATAATGAATACCATAATAAATTTCAACATCATTCCGTCATGCCAGCGATGATTTCTCGCCTCCAAATCAAAGCCCTACCCGTCAGAGGACAATCCCTCACTTAGAGTGAAAATCTCAAGAAGTATTATCTACATCATATTACATTGAGTACATACGTCATCATGAATAGCGCATTTCCAATTTATAGTGCCCCAACCCCATCTCCACATCATTTTGGAAACCCTAGCCCAACTCTCACCATCTTAACTACGACAATATCGCTAGAACAATGTGTTTTATTGAGTTCTATGCAAAAGGAAACTTCGTCACTATGAATATAATTATCAAGGGATCAAATAGTATTAAAAAAGCAATTACCTTTTTAACTTCAAGCCAACCTGAGCCCTGATCATCCCCTTCTCCTTCCATTATTCCACAATCAAAACTAGCATTATAAAAAAACACAACGAATATAATAAATTTCATTTCAAAACTTGAACTTGTAGGTATTAATAACATGACAAATTTCAAATAAAATACAAAAAATCAAGAAACTAGGAAATTAAAAAGTCTAGATTGTTCCATACTAGAAATTGAGCTGGATACATCGCCCAGCTCTCGAATTCCAAACCACATTAAATTGAATCCGGTTTGAGATTTCGCTAAAGAATAATGAGAGTTGAGATTGACTTGGAGATTAATGTCATCTTTTTTCCATGGCCATAGCTCTCATTACAATTTGGTTGTTGGTCTTTAATTCAAGGAAAAAAAATAAGAGAATGATCGCAATCACATTAACGAAAACGCCTCCATACTTGAGCTAATGACATATTGGTCCACTTGAGAATTGGATAATTGCACCTAAGATTAGGTTTAACTACTAAAGTTAAAGAATGTTTAGATTTTTGTATATTTATTATGTTTTTATTACTGTGGGGATTTTAGAGATTTTTTATATCCTAGTAGTTTTTAAAATTCCATAAGAATTAGTGAAATGAACTTGGACATGGTCCATGAAGGTGTAAGAATAAAAATATTATTCTCATTATTATTTTTGCATAAGAATGCATAAACAAAAGGTTGCTGTAAAAACAAGCTAAAAGGGGTACCATTCATAACTTGGACATGGTCCATGAAGGTGTAAGAAAAAATAAATATTATTGTCATTATTATTTTTGCATAAGAATGTTGTGAGTCAATGAACACATATTGAGTGGATCGAAAAATAACAAGTTCATCAGTGACATAAAATTGGAGCCAAGGGTACCATGCATAACTAAGGATATGTTATCACACCGGTAATATATATATAATGGCCAATTCATGTATAACAAAGTTGTGAACCATATTTTTAAAATAATTTATTAATTAATATTTATACTAATTTTCTTACTACTGCAATATTTCAGGGCTAAGTATTTCCTAGATGATCAAATTCAATTTATAGTCAATCATCCAAGAGCATTGACCAATTTCAAAAAAGTTCAAGTTTGATCTAGGAATCATTCAACTAAGTGTTCATGGCCTTGAATAGTTCACAGAGCTAAAGCAAGCTACATGAAAACTATCTCGAGCCTTAGGTGTTTTTAATGTAAGGCTTCTAAACTCTAATAATTAGAAAGTTCCGGCACTGGGAATCTGAATTTTTAAGCTTAGAAGTTCTTTAGTTCTTTTCATAATCCTTTTACAAGTCATTTCCTTGGTTCTTAATGGTTAGTTCTTCTCTATCTAAATTGCTTTGCTAAAACGTAACAGTTTTTCGATGAAATATATTTGAGGTTAATTTGAAACCATAACCTACTACGCTAAAGAGCCAAAGTTAGTTTTCATGTTCAAACTCTAGCTTGAAAATTATTTTCTCTATCATCTCTTCAGTCTGAAACTCCTGTTAGCTTCTTTGAGAGAATATTACATCTTGTGAGAGTGTGTGGCTCCCTGCTCCATTGCCTATAGGAAAGATTATTTCATCTTAGTGCAAAAATTTCTTATCACTTAGCATTTGAGAACCAATATAATCTCATTTATACTAGTATTTTTGTTGTGAGATTTCTACTCAAATGGGTTCTCATTGTTGTATTGAGAGAATATAAGTCTATCCTTATTGTAATCGCTCTCTAGGTGTAAAGAAAGGTTCTATTATGCTAACTCAAGGGTGTTGAGTATAGCATAGTGTTGAAGTCCAACTTACTAGGCTTTGAAGTTGACAATTGTGTTGTGTTTCGAGGAGAACTCTCTAATAGTGGAAGTTGTAAAGTTCTAGATGAGGTGCTAGCGATGTAGACGTAGTTCATTTGAAAGGTGAATCACCTCTAAAATTTGTTTTCGTGTTTGATGAATTCGAACTCTTCTCTTGTGCACATCATTATCTCTATATTAACTCATTCCCATAGAGCTTCCAATTGTAACATATGTCTTCCAATTGCTAAGTGGGAGCTGTTGTTATTCTTATTCGAGAATCAACTGCATATAAAGAAGGGAAGGGGAGAGAGAGAGAGAGAGTTGGTATTAGTAAGAAGGGAAGACTTTCAATTGAAACCTCAAATGTCCAATGACAAGTTATTTGAAGAAAATAAAATTTGTATCGGACTATTAGTGTTCTATATTGTTTATCTTCCTTATGTTCTTTGTTTAGGTTCTTAATAATTATAAAAGAGCATTATTTATTCATCAATCCTATTCACCACCCCCTTCTTCAATTTTAGAAAACTCTTGAACAAAATGACCAATTACATCATTTCCAGGAGCCTTATCAAATCTTAACGGCTTCACGAAACTCATTATAACACATTCATCAATCAACACTATAGTTCTACATCTACAATAGGGGGCAATACATTACACTGCAACCACTGCTCATTAATTCCCTTGGATCTGTATCGGCATACTACAGGAAGGCATTTAATCGTCTTGATATTTATTATCACAACTTCTTTCAATACAACAAATTTCGATCCATGACTTGTTCGGAATCATCCTCATTTGTAGCTTATATAAAGATTAAATTTTAATAGCTCATAACTAATCCTAGTTTGAAAGTCTTCATTATAGTTTTATTCACCTTCTTATAGTCTAACCAATTACACCCAAACTCCAAAGTTGTGGTAATGGTTGAAGGTCATAATTTTATATCCTAACACGCCTATATTGGATATATAACGCAAAATAGTATAACTCTTTATTGGTAGCTTATGTTTTCTTCTAAATTCCAATGCAATCGAACTTATGTTGAATTAAACTATTTAGCGAATGTCACAACAAATGTCTCCTAGCTCATTAACAATATAATAGTGGATACATTTAGCTTTGCAAACTTTATGTACTTTCATTTCTAGAAAATTTTAGCAACACCTACACGCTATTCTTCGAGCACACTCCGCAAATGTTAAGCACATGCTAACGACGGACCAAAATGTAGAATAACATCCACTTTCTTTATACGGAGAAGGAGTAGGTATTGCCGAATTGTCGAAATTTTTAAAATAAAAATACACAAAGTACATAAAGATAAATGGAGCACTATTACATTCCTAACTTGTTTGAAAGACCGATTTAATAATTATGTATGTTCATTCTCATTTGAACATAAAATATCATGACCATTGTTAAGACACAAAACTTAATTTCATACCAAACAGAGTTGTGTATGCTTATAATAAAAATAAAAAAGATTAACATGCACAGTTTTAGACAAGATATACGAACAACGTTAACTATATAGGATTTTTAATTCACTTAAACTATATATATACATATATATATATATATATATATATATATATATAATATACCAAATAGTATTATACGTCAAACTAACATGGATGTACTAAAACATGAGTTTAAGGATTCTCCATAACAATCACTTGTTTTGTTAGCACATACATGTCATTCGAAAAAATCAGAGCATAAAGTTAATCAACTAAAATTGATATATGACATCACTGCATAAAACTTGTTAAAAAATTGTTGCAAAGGGTAAGGGATATTAGGTTATTAGTTACGATTAGGGACTGGGGGTTAGCGTTATTAGGGTTTATTAGGGTTAGGATTTGGGGTTACTAGGATCAGGTAATTACGGTTAAAATAGGATATTATTATTGTTAAGGATAGTGTTGTAAGGATTATTAACATTAGAATAGGGTTATTATGGTTAAATCTAGGGTTGTTAGGGTTAGATTTAGTGTTATTATGATCAGGGTGAAGATATACTATTTTGGACATAATAAAAAACCTATCATCGTGAAAGGAGGAAGACTAGAATAGGGGAGGAGACATCCAAATAGAAGAGAAGCCCTCCTTAGAGTGGAATCTCTCATGAAGTATTATCCATACAATTCTACATTCAATTGATCATAATGAATAGCGTAGTTTCCAATTTACAGTTAAGGTTATAGAAAGCATACGGCGGCCTAAGCGTTGGACCCAATATCGGACCCAACGCCTAAAGCCCAAGCACCTAGGTGGTTCCTAGGTGTGGTCTAGGTATTTTCCTATTTTTTATATTTTTATGTTTTAGTTACAATCAATGTTATTGAAAGCGCTATGCATCGCTAGGTCTAGGAGGATTACTTTTTTTTAAAATGATGGCGGAGTAAGTTTTGCTCAAAGTCGGAGGAGTTGTCGTAGTCAGTGGAGGCCATAGGAGTTCAAAAAAGGTTAGAGGACATGGGGTTAGCAACAGAGGAAATAACAACCAACACCTCGCGGTGTAGTCCGCGTAAGCGGTCTTGCTCCGCTAGGCGATCAAAAGACCTAGGTAGGCGGAGCCTAAGCAGCCTAGGTACCGCCTAGGCATAGCCGAGATTGGCAGGAGCTTTTTAAAAACATTGTTTACAGTGTCCCAACTCCCTACACTAACCATTTTGAATTCCTAGTCCAGTTTTTATCGTCTTAACTACTAGTCTACTATAATGTTGCAGGAACAATGTGGTTTATCTAGTTCTATGCAAAATAAAAAAACCTCGTCACTATGAAAATAATTATCAATGAATTATATAATATAAAAAAGATACAGTTACCTTTTCCATTTCAAGCTAGCTCGAGCCTTAATCACCCCCTTCTCCTTCCATCATTCCACTATCAAAACTAGCATTATTAGAAACACAATAATTGTGAGTAATTTCATGTCAAAACTTGAACTTGCCGTTGTTATTAATAAGACAATTTTCAAGTGAAATATAGAAATTCAAGCAACTATGAATTAAAAAAGTTTATATTTCTCAAGTTGAAAAATTGAGCTAAATCCAGTTTGGAATTTCATTGGAGAAAAAGCATTTCTCTTAGAATAGTGAGAGCTCCAATTGATTTAGGGATTAATGCTCCCTTTTCACTATTGCTATAGTTAAAACTATTACAGTTTTGTTGTTGGTCTGTACTTCAGGAAAAATAGGAGAATGATTACAATTACATTGACGAAAGGCCTTTGTAGTTTGAGCTAATCACATATTAGCCCCACTTAAAAAAGGGCAATTGCTCTTAGGTTAGGTTCAACTCAACCACTAAAGTAAAAGAACGATAACTTTTGTATGTTTATTTTGTTTTTATTATACTAGAGCATGTTTGGAGTTTTTTGCCTACTAGTATTTTTGTAACAATTACTTAAGTATTAATGAAATGAAATTGTACATGGAAGTATAACACAAAAAATTTATTTCCATTGAAAATTCACTGTAATAAAACAAGAAAATTCACAACTAATCAAATGATTAGTAGTAGAAGTTAAGCTTTTTAGTTGAAATATGTTATTTTTTAGGTTTGCATTGAATGAGAAGGCAACAATGGAGGTAGTCAACGATCAAAATGCCAACCTTTACATGATCAAGCTAGTATTCGTGACGATAGTGATAACGGTTGGAATACAAATCAAAATACAGTAAATCCTAAACAATAATTTATTTTACAAAGAAGTTACAAGTATGACTTTAAATAATTTATAAGTTACTTTATGTAGTTCTTTATATAAATTAATTAATATTATCATTATTTTGTAATAAATAAATAGTAGTTTTATATAATCCTACAATATTAATTATTTTATAAAGTTATGTATTTTGTAAAGTCAAATATCATAATTGAGTCGACATACTAACTAATTTACTAATTAGCTGTTAATTAATTGTTAACAGCCCAATATGAGTTAAAGCAATTAACATGTTTAACCTCTTATCCATTAGCCCATCAATTCAAAATTATAATCTTGTTATAAATCTCATTCCTGATCTCTATAGTATTCCTTTTGAATTCCTAATCCAAATCCAAACCTTATTCCCCTAACCATGATAGTATTTCAAATGGCTAAATTACCAGATTGATATTTTATTTCGACCCCTTTTACCAGTAAGATATTTTAAAACGCTCCAGCAACATTAAGGTATTTTATTTCTACTCTCTTTACTAATAAGACCTTTTTTCCTCGCCGGCGACGAGAATACCAAATGTGAACTATAATTTTAATTAGGAAAATTTATTACATCCCTTGACCCATAGTTGCATGGAATTCGTTTCGTTCCGCTATAACAACATTAAGGTTTTTTTGTTGTTTAATTTTCTTTTGAAAAAGAGTTTTTTTTCAAATTTTAACTAGTTTGAATTCTTAATTGGATCGCTAGAGTTGGTGAATCGGGTCATGTCCAAATGCGATTCCGGAACTATTGAACCCGGATCGCGGTTCGCTATAACATCCCACATTCCTGACTTCTATGCGTAGACCTCTCAAAGTTATTGAGTCTACACCTATGATGTGGCAAAATATAGGGGGTTTATGTGAAATTGACCCTTTACAAAATCTCTCTTTTCCCTATCCACACTCCATCATCCACTCCTCATCTCCTCCCTTCTTTTCCCTAACCTATTATCATCAATGGCCCCCATCATTCCCACCCTCTCCTCCCTAACTCACTATCTCCTTTCTCTCCCAAATAGCCCCTTCAAAGATTCCACCTCAACCCTTACACTTACCAAAAATCCTAGATAGAATGTGGAGAGGAAAGAGAAAACTTTTTAAAAGTTTAATTTCACATACATCTCCTATCTTTTGATTGCCACATTATAATGGACTAGGTGTAGGTCCAATAATTTTGAGATGTCAGAGGGTAAAACAAATTTTCCCAACAAAAAAGTTCACGTCGGAATTCTCGGCGTCGGCAAGAAAAAATATCTTACTGTTAAAGGGATTGAAATGAAATACCTTAACATAGTCGAAGCATTTTAAAATACCCATTGATAAAAGGGATCGAAATAAAATACTAATATGGTAACTTAGCCTATTTCAAATACCTATCCTAGTCCATTAACCCTTAGTCTCAAAGTCATGAGTCTTAATTTAATTACCCTATATATTAATATAACTTTATATATCTTTTATCTACAATAATCCATATCAACTATTTAATTCATTTACCATATTCTTTACAAACATTGCCTAATCCAACCCTATAACTAAAAAATACCCTATCTTTCCCTCTATTCTTATGTGTTGGTGCCTCTCCACCCCTTGGCAACCGAGCCAACATACCCTCCTCTCTCTTCCTTATTTGGCTTCCACCAAACAAAAATAAAATAAAAATAAAAAGAGAAAAGGAGAAATAAGAAGACCAAGAGAGAGAGTGTGAACGTCTGGTGTTGTAGGTTCTATTCAGAGTTCGACGTGAAATCAAGGAGATGGATTTATAAAAGCACCGGAGCGCGACGATGAGAGATGAAACCTAAAAAAAACTTTAATAGACCAAATAATAATAGTACAATTCTCACTGAGAATTCTATTAACAAGCAAAATTAACCATAGCAGACAACAAGGATTAGTTCTTTTACGGTAGTTAGGCCTAATCGAGGACTAAGGGAAAATAAAAAATAGGAAAGAAATTAAGACGAAAGAAAGAGGAAAAAACAAAGTAGAAAAGGACTCAGCGTTAGTGAGGATCGTCATCATCCTCGACGGAGGGAATTAGGGCTAGCCAAAGAAATCAGCGATTAATCAATTCGAGAGGAAGAGAGGGATTGGATATAGGGATAGGGTTTGTTTAGAGAGAGAGAGAGAGAGGTGGCAATCATTGTACTCCTCACAATTATGTGAAAGAAGGAATTGCTTTTTGCATGAAAGATCTCAAGTACTTGGAATTATGATTTGAGGATATGTTTCAAATCATTGTACTCCTCATAATTTTGTTATTAGATCTCGATTGCTCCTTTGTGTGTGGACATCCGCCAGAGGCTTAACCACATAGCTAAAAAAATATTAGATAAGGTTACTAGTTGTTTATCTTTCTTTTGACCTTAGATATCTCATATCTTCTTGAAGTGATTAATGAAAGACAATAACCAGACGTAAGAGGCTAAGAGACTACATGAGTCTTCCCTGAAATAATCATAATGCATATAGATTACCATATATTTTCAAGTCGGTGCCTATAAATATGAAGGAACCTGAATATTGTTTACATGTTGTATCTTGCGCATTTGGAGAATTAGCAAACGTCTCTGTTTATAGCATGAGGGTACCGCCTACCCCTTCTCTAGGTCAGTCTAAAACAATTTAGCTTAAACACACTAGATTGGGTCGTTCCACAAGAACATTCCACTACAAATCCAGTCTAGTCTGAATAGTGTGAACTATCTTGAGATCAGACAATTTGACGAAAGAGCATGTGGCAGAATTTAAGTCCAAACCACCAAAGAACTTGAGTGTTTCAGCTGGGATGGTATGGGTCAATCTTGCGACTCACACGGGCCAGGACCCATAAGACTCTACAGAAACACTTTCTGTACGTGTACTTATGGTTTGTGTATGTTTCCTTTATGCCTACTTTACTAGTTAAGTGTATATACATTAGCTCCTAGTACAACTTTATAAAACTTCATGGCTTAAGTTGTCATAGAGTAAAATATGAAACACATAAGCTTCCTAACTACTGGTAGTAGCTTACTGGTAACTTCACTAGGAGAGAATTCTTAGGTGGAACAAAATAGATCTTATTTTATCATTTTCATGCACAAATGCAGGAGTCTTGCATAGCTCCTTTGATGGTTCCATAGAAGTTGATGGTTTAATGGTGCTTTCCATCAGCCGAATCGTTGTTTGTGTTTCAAGCAATATAAGGTACAACGTAGGTCATACTAGAGGTCAAAATACAAATATAGTTTATTTTGTTAGAAATTAAGGTAGTTTTACTTCAAACCTCTAAGAAAACAAAACTTCCATCCTATTTTAAGTACATGTAAGTGGCACTTTCCCATAGCCATTCAGCTATCCATCTATTGCCTTACTAGACTCTTGGGAACCAAATGAGATATCTCATCATGATCCAGCTAAACTCATTTATAAGTTAACATACAAAATTATCTATCGACAAGATTCATGCCACACTACTACTCACTTATATCATTTCTCGCTGCTGTAACCAAGTCCATGCTCCAAACAAATAGCCTCCGAACAATCTTTTTTTTCCCCAGATGGTAACCTGATTATGAACAGGAAACCTATAATCTTCACTAGATAATCCCAAAATTGAGAATTCATTGACCTCAATATTTATTGAAGAACTACTTTTCTACGGATTTATGGAAGAAATTCCAACAAACGTACTGATTATTTTCGCAAAGTATATCTTCGCTAAATGAGTCAATAACCCCCAAAAAACTACCATAAAATCCAAGCACTAAAAATACTAAAAAAATTCAAGTCCTAGCTCCAGCTTTATCCATAACCCTGTGCTCAAACTCGCCTCTCTTCTAGAATTAAAACATCAGTATCCAAATGATCAATTGCAGCTAATCTCTTCTAACTCAGCATTTACCCTAACTAATCAGAACTCAAATCATGTATTAAGCTCATCATCCACAAGACAACAACAGAAATAAAGGAACTCTTTCCGGCAGAATTCAATAGAAAAAAATTCCCCACGAATAGAGGTATATTTTCCGAAACAAAAAATATATCTGCACTAAATGAGCTAAAATCCCCAAAAAAATTACCATAAAATAAAGAAAGCTAAAAAATTAACGCCCTAACTACAGATTTATAAATTTCGAGAATCAAATTCTCAGCATCGAGGTAATCAATTACTGCTAATCTCCGCTAACTCAAATTAGTTTACCTAACCAAACTCAAATCGCATACTCAACTTACCCCAATCCGCAAACAAAAAACAAATTTAAGCAGAAAAGCTCAGAATCGAGCGAGAGGTTACCATAGATTATCAGGTCACTGAAGAAACGAAGTCGATCTCCGAGCCTTCAAGATCATCGATATCGGAATTAGCCAAAAAATTAACCACAAAGACACCAAATTAACCACAAAACTAAAATACCAACCAATTTACCAAGAAACCCATCAGAAAAATTCGACAAAATTAGCCAAAAAAGGGAATTAATTATGCAATCCAAGACTAAATGCTTACCCATGCCAAGAAATTAGTTAGAATAGCATGCGTCATCCAATTGAAGTACAAAAAGTAGAACACATGGAGAATTATCAACAGACCCATAAAAATGATAGCAAAAATGACCAAAATTAAAAATGTGATGAGAAATTGAACCTGGAGCAGGGGATGGGAGTGGTGAGACCGTGAGAGGAGACGCAGTCGAATGTGGGGCGGCGAGGTGTCGACGGCGGCGGTCGAAGGCGGGGCGGCGCTGTCGAAGGTGGGAACGCGCGGTGTCGACGGCGGCGGTTGAAGGCGGGGCGGCGTGGTGTCGACGGCGGCGGTCGAAGGCAGGAAGGCGCGGCGGTCGACGGGGCTGTAGAGAGAGGGAGGGAGGGGGGGAGAGATTGGTCTTCTCTCTGAAACGAATGGGGAAGAGAGAGAGAATGAGAAGAGATAGAGTAGAGAGAGGAGAGAGAAAAGTGAGTATGACAGCACATTCACTCATTTCAAAGTTTGGGTTTTTTTGCAAAAGTTCCTTACCTAACTTAATTTCGATCAAGTCTAGATGAAGGGCTCCTGTCCTGCCACCTCACTACCAAGTAAAATGGGTATGCTTGGTACCAAGCATCCGATTTTGAATCCTGATTGAGATATTTTGTGCCCGTACAGAAATAGCTATGTTTTACTTTTTCTGAAAAGGAAAAGTTCTATAATTGCGAGGAATGATTTATTCTCGGACTTAGTGGGCCAAGCACCTCCAGCGCAACTAATTAAAGGTTCGGGCCAAAATATTCGGCCTTTCCTGGATCGGACTCTGGGAATGGCTCCACGGTCGGCCCAATTGCGAGCCCTTTTATTAATTCCTTATTAATCAAAGAAAACTTTTATACATGATGCCCACACGCGTATTAGTATTAAAACACAGGGAGACTAATTTCGTAGTTAGCTTTCCTAACAGTCGAATCTCTTTAAATTTGCAGAATTACAGAAATAATATCTTTTTATCTTGCAGGCTGGCACATGGGATCCTCCGGTCCCCATGCGCCCTCCTCAGCTCCAACATTTTAAAATTCCGACTACAAATTTCCCACACAAAAAATCAATTAATGCCAACGCGCAGAGATCCGCTCCATGAAAACAACTCACATGGAACACGTCACCAAAAAAGCACAAGATTTCATTGCGATCACTAGCTACAAAAACATTAACTATTAATCATTTACATCAATAAAAAATAAATAAATTGTTTGAAAGAATGAGTATTAATTATTTGCAGGAGCAAAGCTTAGTTTCTCAAGGTTTTGGCCTCCCCGCATCCCATAATATTCTCCGGGAGCTTCCCGATTCTATCCACCCCTTCCGCGAACACGATCCCCATCCCCATAGCGAAATGTGACTCAACGTGGCAATGGAACGCCCAGACTCCCGGATTATCGGCTCGGAACCTGATCGCGGTCCACCCGTAAGGGTGCACCGGGACCGTGTTCTTCAGTATCGGGTCGACCAAGTTATAGCGCTGCGGGTCCACGTCCGGCCGGAACTTACCCGCACCGTACCCCAACACCCAGAAGTTGTGCCCGTGCAGGTGCCACGGGTGCGTTTCGCTGTTGTTGGGGTTCATCGTGTTGGCGTTCTGCAAAACGACGTCCACCGTCGAATTGAACCCCAGCCTGTAAATGGCGTTGCCCGAAGTGGCGTTCGTGTTGTTCTGGACTACGCGGATGTCGTAGTTCTCGTAGTCGTAGCTTTCGGGAGGCGGTCTTGGGTCGAACACGCCGTGCAGCTTCTGGCTGAGCGCGACCAAGTACGGTGTGGTGGGCAAATTGAAGGACACATTGTTGATGGCCCATTTTACGTGACCGTCGATTTTGTTCTGCGTGTTCAGCAGGATGATCAGGCGGTCGGATTTCTTCGGAGGAGGTTCCGTGTGATCCCTGTGTGCGCGAGTGTCCGTGCTTTGTTTTACCCTGACGGCAGTGTCGTTCCACGGAGGGCCGGCCGGTGGGCTCGTCGGAGGGGACTTTAAAGGATGATTCGGATAATAGTTTATAATGGCCGTGCCCGTGGGAGTAGCGGGCTTTCTCGATACTATGTTGAGCCCGGCCCAGTAATTCCGGGATGGGCTTTGATCAGCCTTCAGAAGGACGGAGTAAGTCTCGCCGGAGTAAATATTGAGGTTTTTAACGACGAAAGGCTTCACGTAATGGCCATCTGCCTCAACTACGGTCAAGCTGTGTCCCTGTACGCGTCGCATATAAATATCAAAATAAAAATTAATTTACGATTTAGTTTTCGTATATTTATAGGAAAATTAATTAATTTAACCTCAATTTCGAAATTTAGCGCCGAGAGGGAAGTGATGCTGGCGAGCCTCAACCGATAAGTCTTGCCCGGTACAACTGTGAGCACCGTCGGCGAGCATTCGGGGTTTGTTTGGTTGCACACTCCGTTGATCCCCGGCGAAGAGCAATTGAACCTCCCTCTCCCATTAATTAAAAGTGACTGCGTTAATTAATTAATCAAGTCAGGACATAATATTTTTGTGACACTTCCGAGGTTTAGTGAGACAGTGACCGTTACAAAAATGCCAGATTTCGAGTTAAATTAATAATCAAACAAATCAAATATGAATTATTTTAGTACCTGGGGTTCTCCGACGAAGACGAAAGGTATTGAGTTCAGGCCGGTAGCCTGCTCATAAGTGCTCTTATGCCACCAGTCGTTGAAAAGAAAGCTCCGATCATAGTCGTAGGAGAACGGTTCGACGACTCCTTTGGGGACCGCTACGACGATCATACCGTTGAGCCCCGCGGACCTTTGCATACCGTAATGTGCATGGTAGATATAAGTTCCTGCCTGAACACATCGAAATCATTCGACATTTTAGCTCGAGAATCTTTCTGTCTCTTATTAGACCAAGTAAATATGATACTTACTCTATCTACTACGAACTTGTATATAAAGGTATCTCCGGGTGTGATTGGACATTGGGTGACGCCCTCTGTTCCATCACTCCATGGTGTGCCAATCTGTAGAAAGGAGAAACAAGTTTAATTCAAGACGAACTCTCGTTCTGTTTCATTAAAAAGATAATAATGGAAAAAAAAAGACGGCGACTTGCCTGACGAATACCGTGCCAGTGAATGGCGGTATTCTCAGTAATGAGTCCGTTCTTGACCTCGACGACGACCGTATCGCCCTGCTCAGCGTAGATTGTGGGACCGGGAGATTCGCCGTTGATTGTGACCGCAAGCTTTTGAAAGCAGTCGGGGGACTTGAATTTGTAAGCAATCTCCCATCGGTGGTGGTGGATTTTGGCGTCGACCGAGAGGAAGAAGAGGAGGGAGAGGAGGAGAGAATAGAGAGAAGCCATAGCTGCTGTTTTATCTATTTGAGGGTTGTATGTTGGCTTTTTATAGCGTTCATGATGGGGGTGAGATTTGAAAAGTATTTAAAGATAATTAGTACGTTAATTAGTAATTAAAGGATTAAAAGGAAGTAGACAAGAGTCGTTCTTCACATGAAAAAAAAAGGTGTAGTTTATAATGGTGGGTGGCTGTGAACTGGTCAAACCCATACTGTGTGTATTGGTCTCCATGTTGACTTAATCATTTTTCTTTAGAAAGGGGTAGGAAAGTTCTGTAGTTGGTCCGAGATTTAATGAAAATGTGTTAAAAAAAATAAAAACGAAGAGATTTTACATTGGTTTTCTTCATTGTTATTTTAATTATTAGGCAGTGTGATTGGTTATCTACTCCCTAGTTGATACAATATGCATTCGGACGTATGTTTGTCCACGGTTTTTAATATGCAGGTTTTTAAGTAGAGATTCCAAATTATTTTGTTTCTTGATTCCAAAATTAAATAGTCTTCAATAACTTTTGTTAATAATTAGGGATTGTAAGAGTGGGAAATAGCATAATATTACATTATTGGGTTTGTTCTCTAAAGTGCAAAACTAGACATTTTTCTGACTTAGTAATATTTATAAGGTAGGATATTTATGTCCATTAATATTTGGTGTTTTAAAGAGTAAACCATGTGTTATGTTTTCGTGAAAAGTTGGGCCAGCCCCACACATACACGCAAAAAAGAAGATAAAAATGGAACTTTTATTGCTATTGAGTATCATTTTTCTGATGAAAAAGCATTATAATTATGGAGATATTTCCTTTCCTTGATTAAATAAAGCACGTCACTCGGTATCCAATCCTAATTTGCCCACAGTGGAGGAACTTGCCACTTTTAGACTTCTGCGCCTTTTGGCAAAGGGTTAATTGAAAAATTAAGGAGAGTTAACCCCTTCTTAGCCTATCAAATATATAAAAAGTACACACTGTGTATAAGTGAGATAATTAACTTCTTATAATTTGTCAAATATAAAAAATAGTAGAAGAGTTTACAAACTCTTCTATAAGGGTTGAAATGAGTTAACCCCTTAAAGTGAGAGGTTTACAAATCCACTATTTTGACGGTTTAAGAAATAACTTCTCTATTTATAGAGAAAGTGATCATAATTATTTTTATTCCCAAACACAAAAAATGACAAAAAAAGATTAAAATAAACTAACATAATAGATTAAAAATTTCAACCCTTCAAATTAACAAATAGGACTAATTATATTAACGTCTCTCCTCAATCCCTCATCCTTAACCCTTTGCGAAACATGGGCAGTGAAATGTTAAAAAAAATCCCAAGATAGAGTAAGTCTAATTGGATAACCTTCTTTTATTCATCAACTTGATAATTACATGTTAGAACAATTCATGTCAGTGATTTCCTACTCAGAAGTCAAAACCAATGGATTGCACTTGGCACGAGTTGTTTAAGACTCGGCACTAAAATTTGTGAATGCACGTTGCAAAACCTAGCTTTGATGACCGCATATTACAACTTACAAGCATACTTTAATGTATTCGTTTATCTTTTTCTCAATATGTTTATTATTTATAGTATATTACAGAGTTGTAACCTTGGTGTACTACTTAGCTCCAACTAGCAAAGGAGATGGGCTGACCATGTTGCTTTAACTTGTCACTTGGTTGCGCTGCAGAAGCCGCGTTATGTCATTGTATAACCACAACACACACAAAAGAAAAGAAAAGAAAATAAAATAAAGAAAGAAAGAAATATAAATATCTATTTTACAGTGTGTAATTGGACCAGGCTAAATATTACATGCATGTCATGGTATAGACTTTTTTGAGTAAATTTTGTTTTTTAGGTTTGATTTACTTAAGTAACTAGTCGCTACGGTCATAGACATGACAAGAATTTGATGGATGCGATCCACTAGACACGTGGCATGCTAATAAAGGAGAACCATGACATAAGAATTAAAGATTAAGGTATTTGTCTAAGAGTTTCTTTCTTCTGGCCCACCACATGGACCATATCAATTGAAAAGTTCTCCGGTGAATACATGGACGATTACACATGTTTTACCGCTGGTTTTTAAATTGTTGAGTAAATCGGTTTGTGTAATGTTTATAGTGATTAGATATTTTTCTTATTTGTACTTAAAGAAATGGGAAAATATGGCCAAGTTTTAAAGAACCCCCGTTGTATCAATAAAAAGGTTTTAACAAAACAAGGCAAGATTGTCCTTATTTAAAATCGGTATAGGGAATTTCTTCATTGAAACTTGGAAGCGTGTAAGTTTTGGAGAGGGGTGAACAAATCATACTCTTTTTAAAAGTACAAGTTTAGAAAAAATTTTCCATAGTCAATATTATCATGCACTATTTTGAATATTTCATTTAAACTTTAATCTATCCTGTTGATGCTCGATCACACAGTCACTAATCTCAGTCAAAACTGATTTGACGTTTCAGATGATGATGATGACGGGGATCCGCTCTCTCCCCCGAATAGCTAGCTTTGAGTTGGGTCGCTCTTCCCTCTGCACAGGTAGAAGCTCGTGAGAGGACGGGGCTTGTTTCCTCCGTTGTACCTCCGACGATCAAGTCAGTAAGTGAGATTCAGTGGAGGAGAAGATGAACAGTAAGGGTTCTTAATTGCCGAGTGCAAGGGGAGAAAAAATAGCGTACCTTTAGTATGAGAATAGTTTCACTCTTTGTAGGAATGAGAGATGGGCAATTTGGTCACTTTAGCATTGGTTTTACACATGTCAGCTTATGTGTGGAGAGTCACCTTTGATTTGATGTGAGGCATGGGGAGTGATTACAAAGCCATGTGGCCAACACAGCGCAATTAATTGTGATGTGACTTGTTGTTGGCGCAGAGCTCAAGGCCACCCATTACAGCAGGAATCACTAGAGCATCTCTGTGGCACTGTAGCACAATTACTATAGCAATCGTCCGAGGGTACTCTAGCAGACGAGTCGGTCTGCTGTAGCAGGACGACTTAGGAAGTCGGCCGACTGTAGCAGTCGGTAGGTACTGTAGCAGACGACACTGTAGCAATCGGCCGAGACTGCAGCAGGGGGTCAGTCTACTTGTAACACCCGTGATTTTTCGATACGTATTTTTCATATTAATATGCCTTGATAAGTATACTTTTCTAATACGCATTTTTTTATATTAAAATACTAGATGGTATTTTACACATTCTGTAATACCCGTAAATTTTGATACGAAATTGAATAAATATTTTGGTGTTTAAAATATTAAATATTCCATTTCTAGAAGAGTATTTTATCTTTTGATATTTTCTATAGTTTTTAAAACTCAGTTATATTTATTTTAATAAGTGTAAATATAAATCTCAATTATTGAATAAAATAATATTAATATTATATTGTCATTTTGAGGCTCAAACT
>JBAKGM010000279.1:8185658-8203344 GCA_037177215.1 Asparagus racemosus | reverse complement strand
GAGGCCGACGACGCTGGATGAACTCGGCACTGGAGCTGCTAGTGGCCGGCAAGGGGACGACGGGGACTGCGGCGGTGATCGAGCGGCGACGAACGACGGTGACGAGGCTGTCGTCGACGTATGGGTTGACGACGACGTCGACGGGGCTGACGAGCGTCGACGGCTGACGAGTGTTGTCGACGGGGTGCGTTGACGGATCGTCGACGGATCGTCGACGGATCACGACGACGGCGAATGGCGACGATGACGGGCGTGGGCGTGGCTGCGAGCTTGAGGGGGTTGCTGCGGACGATGGTGCTGGAGATCGACGGCGTTGACGGCTGACGGGAGGCGCTGGCGGCGTCGACGGCAAGCGGCCACAACGGGTTATGAGCGAGCGACGATGAACAACGGATGACGGCGGGTTGACGGACGTCGGTCTGGCGGAGGAGCAGCGGGTCGAGCGGAGGGGAGATGGGGCTGCGTCAGTGGAGTCTAGGCTGGCCGGCGGCGGCGGCGGCGGCGGCAGCGGCGAATAGAGGCGGTGTCGGGTGGTGGTGAGTGAGAGGGGGAGATGGCAGCGGCGCCGGTGGTGTTCGGGCAGAGCTGGATGCGGAGGAGGAGGTGGCTGGAGAGGAGGACGGCGGCGGCTGGGGTTGGGCAGCGAGGTTGGGTGGAGGAGAGAGGGAGGCGTCGCTGGCGGGGCGTGGGCCTGCGGGGAGCTTGTGTGGGCAGCGGTGGAGGTGGTCGAGGGGTTGGTCGGGCTGGCGATGGACTGCGGCCAGGAGGAGGAGCGTTCGGCGGCGGCGGCGCTCAGGCGGAACGAAAGGGGAGGAGAGGGGATGGGTTCGCGGTGGAGGGAGAGAGAGGGGAGTGGGCGGTGCCTGCGGTGGCGGAGGCGCCGGCGTGGTCGCGGCGGTCGACGGTGATGGCGTGGGTTCGGGTGAGAGCGGCGAGATGAGGCGAGAACGACGGAGAGAGAGAGAGGAGAGAAAGAGGAAGCTGCGGTTTGAAGGGTCTGTGCTGGGAAATAAAAAGAGAAGAAGTAGAGGGGGAGAGAGAAAGAAACGTGAGAGAGAAGGAGAGAAGTACACGTGATTGAGAGAGAGAGAGAAAAGAAAATGAGAGAGAAAGAGAAAAGAAGAGAGAGAAGGAGAGTACAGGTACGGGGAGCACATTTTCTCCCTGTGGGCGGTGGAAACGAAGAAAAAGAGGAATTGGGGTAGGTGAAGCTTGAATTTTTTTTTAAATTTTAAATATAGATATATATATATATATGTATTTAGTTAGGGTTATAATACCCGTATAAAATATACGTAGCTACTAAAAATACGAAATCAGTCATCACTAGTACGAAATAATATTACGAACGAAATACTATTTTTTTCATGGAAATTTTCTTAGTAATTGATCCAATATCATCTTTTAATCAAAACACCACTATTCATCAATATTATTTTTTTATTAAATTTTAATATCCAAAAATAAAATAATAATAATAAATAATTATGACAATAATATCTGAAAGAAATAGCACAGAATGAGAACAGTAAAAATTTTAAACTGTTTGAGCCTCATAATGATAATATAAAATTAATATTATTTTATTCAATAATTGAGATTTATAGTTACAATTACTAAGATAATTATAACTGAGCTAATAAAAATTATAGAAAATATCGGGAGATAAAATACTCTTCTAGAAATGAAATATTAATATTTTTAAACACCAAAATATTTACTCAATTTTGTATTAAAATTACGGGTATTACAGAATGTGTAAAAATACCATGTAGTATTTTAATATAAAAAGTACGTATCAGAGAAATTATACGTATCAAAGTATTTTAAGATAAAATACGTATCGAATATACAGAAATAAATATCGAAAAATCACGGGTGTTACACCCCCCCCCCCCCCGGTTTACTTTTGAACTAGTTTAGAAAAAAAACTAGTTTATTTTCAATTTGCCAAACTGAGTTTCGATTTGCCAAACTGAGCCTAAAGGTATGTCTGACAACTTTACAAAACTTATTTTAGCTGGTACGACTTTGGTCTAATAGCTCGTTTTTAGTTTGGCAAAAATTAGACCCAAATTGAACTAGTTTTTTTAGTTTAACATCTAGCCCCTTTTAAACTAGTGCTTTTATGGACTAATCCTTAGGTGCCATTTAGTTACAGGTTAAGTACGAGGCTAAGGAGAATTAACTCATTCTTAACCCGCCAAACACAAAAAATCTATACATGGATTAAAGTGAGTTAATCATTCATAATTTGTGAGTTAATCATTTATAATTTGCCAAACGCAAAAAATGTATAAGGGTTAAGCTAACCCTTCTAGATGGATTAAAATGAGTTAACCCCTCAAAATAAAGGGTTTACTAATATTCCTATTTAGAAGGATTAAGAATTAACCTCTCTATTTATAAGGAAAATAGTCATAATTTTCATTTTTCTCAATTACTAAAACTAATCATAAGCGTCAAAATAAAACTTATTTAACGGGGTAATAATTTAGTCATTTGGCTTATTGAATGGGCTTACTTGGTTAATCATACTTTTTAATCCCTCTTCTTAACCCTTTGTCAAATGGGGTCTTATAGTTCAACTTTAACCTACTAATGATTAAATTAGGCTAAGCCAATTCTATTTTAAAGTTGCCAAAAACACCCTAAAGTTCCCAAAATTGAGCGTTTCTTGTATCCAAATTCGCTCAGGTATTTAATCGGATTTATGCATTCAGGATCCACACCTGGATCAAGTCTCCATTTTCCCATTTTCTTCGTTGATCCCCGGGAAAGTGGAAAAAAATCAGCGCTATAAAGACCACGATACAATATCCTTATCCTCTCGAGACATCTTACCTGTAAAATAATAATCGGTCACAATAATTATTTCATTTTCCATTTTCTTCGTTATCTCGCTCCCGATCTCGATCAGCTTAAATTTTCTTACAATTTTTTCAAGAAAAATCCCCAATAAAATGAATTTATCAGCGACGAGCGATCTAACCTAGAATCGCTCCCCTCTCTTTCCCCAAATCCCAACCGTAACCCTAATTCCCAACTCGGCATGCTCCGATCTGTGTAACCCTAACCCGAACGCTAATTTTGGCAGACCCCGTTGATCGGCGTGAAGATCAGAGATCGGGTCGGATCGCAAACGATGCCGTCGTACTCGGATCTCGATCGCCAGATCGAGCACGTGAGAGAGTGCAAGTTCTTGCCGGAGGCGGAGGTGAAGGCGCTCTGCGATCAGGCGAAGGCGATTCTAATGGAGGAGTGGAACGTGCAGCCGGTGAAGTGTCCGGTGACGGTCTGCGGAGATATCCATGGCCAGTTTCATGATTTGATTGAGCTATTCAAGATTGGAGGAGATGCGCCGGATACTAATTACCTCTTTATGGGGGATTATGTAGGTAAGTTGGAGTTTTGAGGTTCTGATTAAAAAAAAAATTTAGATGCTACTTGTTAGTATAAGTAGAAATGCCCAGCATAAATCAGCTAACGGTTGAGTATTTTTATGATTTAAATTGAATATTAGTTATCTGTTTATTGGGGATTACGTGGGTAACTTACTCCTTTTTTTTTTTGGCTTGCGGTAAAGGATGGTGGGTTATAATGGTAGTTAGCTTTAATGGATTAGATAGCACATTGTATGACTGAACCGAAGAATATGATTATAGGGTTCATGTAGTTGACGCAGTAATTTTGGATAAGAAGGTTTTGTTTGTGGAAAGGATGGAACTTTGAGGTTAGCAGGTTTCTTCGATTGGGAATTTGCTAGATATTAGTAGAAAGGCCAAATATAGGAAAATAGCCAGCTAATGTTTAGTATTTTTATGATCTAGTTTGGACATTAGTTACCTCTTTATGGGGGATTATGAGGGTCAGTTGTATCTCTCAGTCTGTTTAACTGTCTTTTTTTTTTCTATTTTTTAATTTTTAATGTAAAAGATTGAGCTTTGAGGCTACAGGCTTTTAGATCTAAGAGTTGCTAATACAAGTAGAAATGCCAAATATAACTAAGAAAATCATCAGAATGTGAGTATCTTTATGCTTTAGACTAGATTCTCCATATATTTTTGGATACGTAGATTGAGATTCGACATGAAAAATATCTTTCATAGTTATAAGGGATATTTTTGTTAAAGTATCCATTATGGTTGGTGTTGGACACTGAATACCTTTTATAAGATCTGGCCAAGTGTTGAAGTTTTTTAAGTTAACCTTGGGAAATGTAGAGTTCTAGACTTCAAATTTGGAAAATTAATATGTGAGGTCTTATAAACATCTGCTCGGAGAGTGAGCTGGATATGGCAAGGGCTTCCTGCTTGCTCTTTTTCAAAGGAATAAAAGAATCTGCAACATATGTCCACACAATGCAACTGATAAATACCATGTCTTTGTGAGATCCGGGCATTTCTCACATTAAGTTAATGAAATCGAATTTCTCTTTCTTTGGGGTGGGGGTTGTCCAAGATTAGCCTATTGTGGGATTAGCAAATTAAAAAAAGTTGAAATTCATACATGAAAATATTCTGATCGCCAATTCTTTATCAAACTTTAGACATAGTCTTTGACAACTATATTCAGACAATGTCGTTATTGTCATAGGCTAGAATCAATAACAAGGAAATAAAATGACCTAACCTTAACACTAACCCTAAAATGACCTCCAAACTCTCGTAGTTGAAAAAAAACCATAAAGTCTTTATTGGACAGACTGGGAAAAAGAATTACGTTACTAAAGTTGAAAAGAGATATATTTGTATCTGATTAATGTCACTTGAATTGATTGGTTGTTGGCTGGAAGCACAGAAGCAAAAGTATTGTTCGGAATCATGATACAACTTTTCCTTCAATCATTCATATGCTGTGCATCTGAGAATCATTAGCTCCTGAGGCAGTAATATAGGTCAGGCAAGGGACTTCACTCAATTGGTCGTGTTTTATATGTTCGAGTGACAATTAGGTATTGCAGGATACGCATGATTTACTGGTTAGAAATGGCTCAAATAGTTATTTTATTGCTCAACCTGTTACTTGTGTTGGTAAAATGTGATGTGTTTGCGTGCGCTGACCTGTAAAACAACCCGAACTTGCTCAACGTTCTGATATTTTTTACCTGAAAAATGAAAGAAGCAGAGACGCTCCTTGTCAGAAATCTGTTTTGATCGCGTTTCATTCCCATTTTTTAATACATTAACATCCATTATATAAATCTGCCATAATTATTTACATAGCTGAGCTCTTTATGAGAAGATTGCACCACAATGACTTGGCAGTACTATTGCAGAACTGAATGTTGCCTGTTCACTACATGTATAGAGGCACGTACTAACTCTTCCTTAGGTATTTCTAGTATATATTATTATGGGAAGGTGCAACCAATATGGATGAGTTTTATTCTTAACCAGATAAGGAGCCATCTTAAGCAATGCAACCTTTTGTAATTTTTTAAGGTATGAATGTCCTGCCTCATCTTCTCTGGTCTCCCTCCTCATAATGTTCATTACCATATATATTCTCTTAAATTAAAGCTGTGGGAGAATTTTGTTTGATGGGTGCTGAACAACAAAAGAAGAAAAAAAGAGAAGAAAAAAGAAAGATAGAATGAGTAGAAGACAAGGAATTAACTTTGTTATTGATCTTTTTTCCTTCAATAAGTGGCAGAAGACTGGTTTGGATCGTGGTGATGATGGCTCAAGGAGGTGGCTTTAGCTGGAGATAGGCGGTTGGAGAAAAAAAAGAAAGGAACGTGACAACATGGGGAGGTGTCTGCAACGTTGAAGTGTTTTTCAGCTGGTTTGGAGTTTAGTGGTTGATAGTAAAGGTGAAAGGGTTTCCTTGGGTTGTTGATTTGGGAAGGTGTTGCGCTGGATGGAGAGAAGAACTGAAAATGGAAAGTTGGGGGTTCTGTTGCAGCTTCGGAACAGAATAGAAGAGAGATTTAGGGGTTGTCGTACTGTGGATTTCTGCTGTAGATGAAGAGATGGGGCCTGATGGTAGATGAGAAGACGTGAGTTGCCTAGGGTTTTTATTTTTATTTTTTGGTCTCACAACCATGGTAGCAAATCACATGCTATTTCTATTTCCCAAGATAAGCACTCAAATTCAAATTTCAAATTTCAAATTTCAAATCAAAGAAGTCATCGTAATACAAATAGAACTGAAATACTCAGATATAAATTTCATAGAAAATGATTAGTCCTAAACCCTAATCGAATACTAATCTTATAATGTTAGAACTCATACTCCAATTTTTATTGTAATCGAATTTTCCGAAATCATATTGAAGAGGTGACCTGTGTCATTATGTCTACATGAGAATCCACTAAGCATGGGGTGCTTGTGCGTGTTTTGACTTTTTAACTACCCGCTGCATCTGCTCGTACTTTTACTTGTTTTCATGTTTGCCTTTCTAATAGTAGTTCTTATTTACTTAGGAGGGAGGGAAAAAAAAGCTTTGTCAGGATTTCTTGCTTTAACTACATCGTGCATGCAAGCATATATTGACTTTTTAGTCGAAACAAGATAATTATGGCCCTCTCAAGTATGTTTCCCTGTTATTGGTGCAAAGTCCCGGTGTAATACATAGACTGAAGAGTTTGTGGTAAACCAAGATTATTTTCTATGACATGTTAAGCCTATGAAGATTAGAAAAACTAAAATAATGCACTGAAGTCATCGCATTTATTGCTAACATGGTAGAATGGTTTTAAGGAACATTACAATATATTTGGCTTTCTTATATTGCTTAGGTTTTGCAGTTACAGGACATACATTTGCACTTGATCTGAAGTAATGAGCTACCTCATTACCATCAAAGCAGATGTTTTCTATCCTCTTTCTTTGCTTTTGATTTAATATTCAGTAATTCATTTTCTGTTGGTAATACTAAAGGTTTTTTAACCGAGCATGGTAAGTTAGCATCCTTTTGATGTTTATCTAAATTTTTGCTGCCAACTCATTAAAGAGATTACTGACCACTGCAGTTGTTCATTCTCGACATGCTGGTCTACTTATGCTTTGCTGACCTTTTTTCCTCTAATAAATGTGATATGGAAGAATACAGCAACAGTTGGTTTTGGTACATCCTTTTGCATAAATATGTGAGGGGTTGACATAGGAACACTGCTAAGTATGATTATTTTCCAATGCAGATCGTGGTTATTATTCTGTGGAGACTGTCACATTTCTGGTGGCCCTGAAAGTCCGTTATAGAGACAGGATTACAATTCTTAGAGGGAATCATGAGAGCCGGCAAATTACTCAAGTGTAAGTCTGATATTCCCTATGGTTCTCTTATATATGGTGGGAGAGTTGGGTAATGTTAAAGAAATGATAAAAAAATAATGTTTGAAATTCAATGCTAAGGTGCGAAGGTAATGATCCCAAAGGTGAACTTGTTAAGTATCTTCCACTATTTTTGTCGTGGCTGGTAAGGAGTTCATGGGTTCAAGCCTTCAAGGTCCCATGTGCAGCATGTACCAAGAAACTAATATAAAGGGGTCTTTTCTCAATGTTTCTTACAGGGTGATAAAAATCTGATAAAGTGATGCCATGTAGCATCCAGGGTGTTACAGTGATTTTTTTTAAATCTAACAATGGTCATTAAGTATCACTACCCGAACAATGAACTGGTTCACCAATGTTATGATTTCATTTCTGTGACAAAATTGTATGGCTGTCGTCCTAGTTAGCACTCAACTTAAGCAATGCTTACACATTCTCAGAATCTCAGGAAGTCTCTATTAGTCCTATGGAATAAATGTCAATGTGATAAAGTATAATTAGATATCTGCTATTTATTAAACGCTTCCTTTTCTGTGAGAGAAGGTCGTAAAAGACGACTCCGTGTAGCTGTTTATATAGTTTGTATGACCAAGTTATTTAGAGCCGTATGCTTCCTTCTATCAATTAGGATACAATTGCCTCATTCACTTGCAGGCTTTTAATCTTAACTTACAATGTATTTCAAGCTACCCCAAGAAGTTCATTTAAGCTAAAATGATGGTTTGAAAGGGCCTATGAAGACGGTAGTCTTTGATACATGTCTGAAGTAGATACACTTCAGCTGCTGTAGCGCAGCATGTGGATCTCACTTCTTGGTCTGAATGGTATTCTGAACTCCAGCTGCCACATGGAAGGTAAGTTACCACAACTACACATGCATTTAAGCTAATATGAGATTTTGAGAGGAGCCTATGAAGATGGCAGTCTTTGATACATGTCTGAAGTAGAGACACTTCAGTTGTTGTAATGCAACACGTGGATCTCACTTCTTGGTCTGAATGGAATTCTGAAACTCCAGCTGCAGCATTGACAGTTCTGCCAGTAACTCTAAACTGCTCAATGGGGGCATTCTGAAACTAAGCTTGAGGAACTGCATTATCACATATCACAGATTCATTAGGAAATAATGTACATGGAAACCTTTTATTATGGGTCGTTGACTGTGACAGACTTCAGCAGAAATGAGGATTAAAGCTAATTAGGTAACAAGATAGTTAGGATATATGATATTAATGACAAGTTTTATGTATATGTTGTGGTATCCACATAGCAGATTTTAATATTTGGACTGCAATTTCATGAACTCACATAAGGATGCACCATCCTAGTAACCTACATCTATTCACCATTTCATGTTTTAACTCACTTTTTCATTGCCTGTGAAAATCTTTCTTGATGGGGCAGCTTCTTTTTAAAAACTATAACAGACATATCTTAACCTTGGTATTCTACGGTGTGGGCCTTAGAAATATTTGTTTGCATCTATGAGTCTCCTCATCTTTTATGTAGTTCTGAATTTGAGAAGGCGTTGTGCCTGAGGATGAGTCTTGAGAAGTAGACATAAAAAAAGGGTTGCAAAGGCACATTTAGAGCGTTTAAGGTCATGACTATTAAACAATGAATATAGCATCTTATCCTCAGATGCCAGCTGCAATTGCATCTAGTATTAAAGTCTCTTCAATGCAATTGACATTACATCTTGACACCAGATATCTTCACAATCTTTTGAACCCAAGGCTGCAAGCTTTGTTTGAACTCTGGTCCGATGAGTGGCATTTAGAATTTTTTGTCACCATCCACACGATTGGAGGAATATCCTCTCATTTTTAGAAGGCGTTGTGCTTGATGATGAGTTTCAAGAAGTAGAATAAGGATTGTGAAGAAAAAAAATTAGAGATTGTATAAGGTCATGATTGTTGAAAAGAGGATATGGCATCTCACCCTCGGATACTTGCTGCAGTTGCATAGAATGAATGGCTCTTCAATGCAATTGAGATTATGTCTTGACACCAGATTTGTTTTCTATGAAGTCTCCACCTTTTGAGTCAGTTTATAGGTCCTAGTACAAGCTTCGTTTGAACTCTGGTCAGGTGGGTGACAAAATTTTTGATATTCATCCAGGACGAATGGAAGAATATTCTCTCCAAGGGCGATATCTCTGAAAATAATTGGTTAATGGTTAACACTGACCAGTTCAGCTACAAATTATGGTATTGGAATTTGGAAACCGGTTGGCATTATGTTGGTACTGTTTGATGCTGGCGAGCAGAGTGCCTTGATTCTGACGTAGTAAAATATACTTTCAGATAATTCAAACAAATCTTTCGAATTTCTAAGTTTTAAGGTTTTGGGATTGTTATAAATATACAGGATTGGATGAGTAACTTTTGCTCATTTTCACCACTGAAATGGTTTTTATTGAAGTTTTGACATTATGCTGAGAGAACTTCTCTCTGTCATTTGAATATGTTTTCTACAACTGTTTTATTTGACATTCTGAAACGACTGGCATAAGTTTAGAAATTCCTTTGTTCTTATCATTTGAGTTTCTCAAACTTCGATAGCTTCAAAAGGAAAACACTGATTGAGTCCCTGGGCATAATATGAGAAGTTGTTGTTATTCCATTGGAGTTTCTTACACTATGTTAGCTTCAAAATGAAAAAAAATACTGATTGAGTCCCTAGGGATCATGTTTATTTTACTTTCAGTTTTCTTATCCTACTGTTTTAATTGAGTTGGTTCATGCATGAATTCTGTAAGAGTTTCAATAATACCTCTAGTATGATTTTTATTATGTTCACCTTTAGCTTGTTGGCTGCAGCTATGGCTTTTATGATGAATGCTTGAGAAAATATGGTAATGCAAATGTGTGGAAGTATTTCACGGACCTTTTTGATTATTTACCTCTGACAGCTCTTATTGAGAATCAGGTTTGGGTTTGAGATTACTGCATAATGATTTCACTTGTAAGTTGTCTTGTATTATCTCCTGACATGAAGTTGATTTATGGTGTAGATATTCTGCTTGCATGGCGGTTTATCCCCATCATTGGATACTTTGGACAATATTCGTGCCCTAGACCGTATACAGGAGGTATGCACTACACTATTTCCCCGTTAATACTTCTGATTGTTAAGACACAGAATTTCTGTTGCTCTACACTGTCGTGAGTTAGAATTTACTTGAGCAACACTATAATAATATTGGGTTCGAATACTTTCCTTCATGATAAGGGTTTTATCTGTTTAATCACTTAAACTGAAAAGCTTATCGAGAAACTCAACCTCTCTATATACCATAGTATTAAACGAAAAGCGTAAAGTTCATTTCAAGATATACATGTAAGTATGAACATTACCCTTCCCTTCACTTGTCATGATTAGCACTTTACCACACCGAAACCTTGGTTACGGAGGGCAGATGATAGCTTAATGCCTTTTGAAAAAAGATTATTTCTTCCATGTTAGCGATGTTCATACCTATAACCTATCATACTTTCTCATGGCCTGACAAACCATGCCACACATCTACGCTGAGATCGTCGCATTAGCTGTCGGCACAATATAAGCCTAAGAGCTATCTTGGGACATACTAAGAAATAATCATAACCTGGCATGTTGAAAAGTTATTATTTGTTACTTCATTATTTGTTGGTTGCAAGATCATTTCCTTGATTCTTCACCATTTAGGCCAATATGAAGAATCCATTTAATTGAGTGCAACCAGGAGGGGGAAACATAAAGATTGTATTCCTGATTTCAGTTTCACTAAACAATTTTTTATTATAAAACATTTGCAGGAAAGAGATTGCTTTAGTTTTATAATCCCTTCTTCGATTTATATCTTCTTATGCTACTATGAATCTCTTTCTATGAAAACTGTGCAAATTTAGCGTACTTTCCTGAGTGATTGTCGTTTGTACGGTTTCTTTAATCTTATGGTAGTGACCTTTTTTGCTTGGGTTCATAGGTTCCACATGAAGGACCCATGTGTGATCTCTTGTGGTCGGACCCAGATGACCGGTGTGGATGGGGCATATCACCAAGGGGAGCAGGCTACACATTTGGACAGGATATTGCACAGCAATTCAATCACACAAATGGTCTATCACTAGTAGCCAGAGCTCACCAACTGGTTATGGAAGGTTTTAATTGGTGTCAGGTGGGTCAACTTGGTGCCACTTTATTATTGTTGATTTGTTTTAAGATGAGTTTATTTTACACAAAAATGCATATTGGTAGCCATATGCTATGAATATTGATTCTTCTGGGAGAGAGCTGTATCAGAGAGCTGTATCCATACATGATATCTAGCAATTTCTTTTGGATACTCGTGAGATTCTTGTTGAATACTTATGTAAATTGCCATCCATATCTAGTTAGGAAATAATGTATATATGAAAAAAAAAAAAATTTAAAATAAAAGTCTTGGGTATGGCTTGATCACCAATTCGGTATAATATTAAGTAAGAGTTTTATATAATGTTACAAGTTTGTTTATAAATGTGATGTGATTTCATGATTTAATCGTAGTTAATAATATATATAATATGATATCATTTAATTGGCATGTCCATGAAATCAGGGACTTCGCATATTCATGTATCCACAGTGTGTTGTACTGGCTGTTATCATTTAAGCAATCAATCCATCTTAGTAATGGCATTTCATTGTAGATTGTTTCAGCTACCATTGTTTTTTTTTTCTAGGTTAAATTTCAAAAATTCAAAAAACTACTATAAGGTTGTTTACATGAAAATCACCTGAACTTTTACCCAACTTACAACTTACGACCTTAGTTTTTTTATTTTATCAAAACCACCTACATTTGCTAACATGTTCTCAATGTCACACTTTTTGGTATTTTCTATTTTAAAAAGAGGAAGTTCCTATTATAACACCACCCCAACCCCCCCCCCCAAAAAAAAAAAAAAAAAAAAAACCCATAAAAAAACACACACACACACTCACAATGTAACCCAAGTGGGGGAAGGAGAGGAGGAGATGAAGGGGAAAGGGATAGGGAGGTTGTGGGGTGATGGGGTTGGTTGCGGGAGAGGAGGGGAGGTCGGCGGTGAGGGAGGAGGGGAGGAAGAAGGTGAATGAAGTAAGAATGGAGGGGGGAGGGGGAGAGGGAGGTGGAGGGGGCCGTTGATGGAGGAGGAGGGGAGTAGGAAAGGGGTTAGTGTTTGGAGAAACCCTAGAACTGGAGGAGATGATGGAGGACATGGAGGAGGACGGGGAGGGGAGAGAGGAAGGAGGGAAGGAAGGAGGTGGAGGGGGAGGAGAGAAGAGAAGGGGTTAGGGTTTGGAGGAACCCTAGAGGTGGAGGAGATGGTGGAGGATGGGGAGGGAGAGAGGAGAGGGAAGGGAGGAAGTGGAGGACAGAGAGGGGAGGCAAGGGAGGAGGTGGAGAGAGGAGAGGGGTAAAATGGGCATTTTATATTTTTTTTGAGCTGAATAATGAAATAGGTGTGATATTGAGAACATGTTAGCAAATCTTGGTGGTTTTGATAGATGATGATGATCATGTGGTAAGTTGCAGTTTGGACAAAAGTTAAGGTGGTTTTCACGGAAAAACCCTTTTTTATTAGAGCAAATTAGAACTTTTTTCACTATACTATTTGTCATGTCCTTCACGCATGACATATTTTGGACAATTTTGCCCTTGTGTACTTTATATATCTTCTATATTATCATCATGAACTTTGTGGATCAATAGATACATAAATGTAGCTGACATCTTTTATCCAAGACGTTGACACGGGGATGGTATTTTCTGCAGTTATGAAAGTTCATTGCATTTTACTTTTAAGTTATGGAAGTGCATGGTGTTTTTTGTGAAATTTTCCGTCCCTTGTGTCTGTGTACATTATCTAATCAATCAAAAGCACTTTTCTTCGGTAGGATTCTTCAAATTTTAATTAACTTCTGAATGGTGATTACGTTATCTGACATTTTGATCCTATTTTTGAATTTCTTAAATTTAATATTTTGTTTATTCTATTCATATATAATACAGGACAAGAACGTAGTCACAGTATTCAGTGCACCAAACTATTGCTACCGTTGCGGTAATATGGCAGCAATACTGGAGATTGGGGAGAACATGTCCCAGAATTTCCTCCAATTCGATCCGGCACCAAGGCAGATTGAGCCAGACACCACCCGAAAGACGCCAGACTATTTTTTGTAATCTTCATATTTTCCCACGGCCTGATGGTGGATTGCATCCTATGTTCTATAAATGTGTTCAGTGAAAGGTGGGTGAGTTTTGAAAAATGGAGGGATAGTCTTTTATCATTCTTTTGTTTGGAGTCTCTTGCTGTTTCTGCTATGGCTTGCTAGGTTGAGCAAGAGGCATTTTGATGTGCATTTGTATTTGTATTCCAAGCAAGGGAAGCAGCAGGGGCGAAAACAATGGAAAGATACTATTGGTTTTTATACATATTTTTGCTCAGTTGAAGACTTGACGTTTCTCTCTAGTCTCCCTCAGACTGTTATTTATATATTTTTAAAATTTTGTGAAATCTTGTTAGCTGGTTAATTTTTAATCATCCACAGGGGATCTAGTATTGTAAGTATTCCCCGTTCGGTTTACTCTAAAGAGAGACAGAATTGGCTGTTTACATATTCTTGTTCAGGGACAATCGTCTGATCTCCCTAACGAAATTGCCTCTGTAGGCGCGTATAGCTTTATCCTTCACAGGAAAATCATTCTTGAAGTTGCATGGAGTCAATATTCCCTGCAAAAATACTTGTATACGTTGTAGGGAATATTTCCTCTGTTCACTGTTTATGCATTCTGCATACCTTTGCAATTCATTAGCATGTTTGCTCATGCTTGTGCACGTCAGAGTCTCGGTTAAAATAACAACTCAAGTACAATGTAGTAGCTTTTATTTCCCTTCCTCCACAGAATTCTATTCTTTCCTCTCTTTTGGCTGGAGGTAAGGCGTACGCTCAATTCATAAATCTTACAAATCTTTAATTATAGAATTTACATGAGACACTTCAAACGCATCAAGTTCTCCCATACAATTGCTCATTACAGATTCAATGGTTATCATTTTCATCCAGAATGTACACAGTTTTACCAGGGGGAAAAAACATGGAATGTTAAAAGGATGTTTTCAAGCTCCAAAAAGTCAGTCAGCTGTGGAGATCACAGAATCAAAATCAAATTTCTATAATGAAAACAATAGAAGCAACAAAGCCACCAGTTTATGATTGCTATCCACTTCAATCCAGGCTAGCTCCCTCTCCACTGACCAATGAAATAAATTGTGGAAAATTTACATAGGAAGGATGAGAATTCATAGCTAAATTCTCATTTGCTATTTTTCTTGAACTAGTTAACAATAGTATAATATAACGTGCATTTGTGCTTGCGTCAAAACGGGGTAAATTTCACAAAACCCATAAATTTGGGGGGTTTGGGCAACCTCCTGAACTTTACAAATCAGGGAAAACCCTCCTGAAGTCTCAAAATATAAGATCTGTGGAATTTTTTGTTGTTGTTGTTGTTGTCGTTGTGTCTTTTTTTTTTCTTTGTTTTTTTTTGTGGTGGGGGACTAAGCACCAACAAGAAACCAGTGAAGACTTACTTAAAACCAAGCAGATACCAAGTTGACCATTTCTTTCTTTTGGAACAGAAGTTATCACATAAAGAAGATCCTTTTGATTTCCGCACCTTGCTTAATGCCTGACAGAAGAGAAAATGTTACCAAAAATTGCATTTTCTGATATTATCCACGCAAATCAAAATATATGCACTCAGGTTTCCTTTCCAGGAAAAAGATAGCATAATAATAGTAATACCCCAATGGCCATTTGTTTCAACATATATGACAATTTACATCGTACTCCAAGATGGATAGAAAAGCCTATTGAAGGGAGGGATTGTTATTGTACACATACTAGCACTAGAAAGATTTTAGCAGAACCTTTTAATCGTAAAATATTTTGTAAGTCCTCATAAAATTTTGGAGAAGATGGGGATTTTCTCTCTTTTTTGTTAAACAAAATTAGCACACTACTGAGATTTTTATGTGAAATATTTTAATAATGAAGGACAAGCTCCCTAGAAAATTGGAGAAGATGGAAGCTTTTTCTTAACGTTAATGTTACATATTGACATAAGGAGAAGGCTTATTGAATAACACACTTAACCGCTGTTATTCACTAAATCTGAGTTCCGAAGGGAAGAGATAATTAATTATCCAAAATTGGGAGATACATCACAAACATACATAGAAGAACTGGAAATATTTTATTCAATCGTTTCCAATTACCAGAAAATTTATGACAATCTCCAAGAAAATGTGGACAGGGTGGTATTTAAATGATTAATGCCACACCCTCAAATAGAGAAAAAAAAGGGTTGAAAGGTATTGATCCAAAATTCTATGAATAATAGGGGCATTCGCCTTAAGATGTACCCAAAAAAAAAAAAAGATAAAAAAGAAAAAAGAAAAAAAACTGATATGATATTATTAAAAGCGAAGAATTAGCTCTTTTCTTTCTTTGGTAAGTGAATTTTTTAATACTTCCGGTTGTTTAGGTCTCTGGTGGAGATCATATTAGGACATATTGTCTTAGTGCAAAAAGGACTTAAGTTATGTATTTGGTTATTAGGGTTATTATATTTTGTGGCCTAGTTGTGAGCTTTTAGTTTATTTTAGTTGAGGCCGTAAACATTTAACAAGTTACTCATTACTCACCTCTTCGTAAACATTGCATATTTGTTAGTTGATTGTCGGATATTCTCAGAATACTGTGAAGATGGATTTTCAATGACTTGCCTTCCTCAGGTGTAAAACACCAAACTCTAATCCTGACTCCATCGCTATTTTAAAATACAATAATCATCAACGCTCCAAATGAAAATTCTTACCTTCACATGATTTAATGCCAGAACTCGTCAAATCTGCAAACAGCAACAAAATCAAAATCAGAATCACGAGAACCAAACATTAACATCAGGAAAAAAGGGGGGAAAACAAACAAACACCATCAGATAGTTGCTCGTCAACAAGATGAAGCAAACAGCATACCAGATAACAACCCTCTCATACCTAATCACAGAAATATAATAACAAAACAAAAGAAAGTTACCAAAAGAGGGAAATTAAAAAAAATTAGGGAATATGAAGGCGAACCTGAACTTTTGCAAAAGAGAATTGAGGAATTGGTAGAAGGTCATGTTGCTCCTGTCCTATATAATATTGCTATAATCAAATAAACAACTGCAACTGCAACTGCCTTTTTGAGAATGGAACACTAATTCCAGTTATTAATAGTCACACAAGGGAAAAAAAACAGTTAACCTTGGAGATACTTACTATCTCAAGGACTGGTTACAAGGCCTGCTCCAAAACTCTGAAAGACACTAGGAAAGAGATTAGAAAACAATTGACAACAGGTATGATAGTAAGTATCAGCCAACCCGGTCTGTGAGCTTCATAACTGTTAAGAGTCCATGACTTTAAAAAACAGAATAAAAAAACAACTTCAATATCACTTTGATAAATTTTGAGTTAGCTATAAAATAGTTAATCGCCTTCATAAAGTCGTAATTGCATGGAGTTACTTGCTGCCTTATGTAGGAACGTAAGATACCTTATGAATAAATACATTTCTCAATGTACCTTATGCAACCAATTTTGTCCTGACATTAACTACAGCTGCTCAGATTGCAACTTTACAAAAACAAACAGCAGAAGTACATTCTCCCACAATTTTTAAAATACAGAATCAGACTCGTAGAAAGTTAGAAGCTGAGAATTTTATGATGTCATGGGTTCAATGCTCGATTACATGCTAAGCTATATGAAAATTAAATATAAAACTACATAAATTCCAAATTTAGGACGTGTGTAATGCATTGCAGTGACAACTTTATAATGTTTCATGTTGAACTTATGGCAACATATAAATAGTAATTAACAGATATACATGCTACAACATGAAAATATCAATCTTAGGTAATGAACAGTAGACTGCTACATCCAACTCCATAAAAGCGAAGTGATCATCAGTCAATAGTATTAGCTCTCCAACCAATTCAAAGTTCCTGCAATCAAAAACTTGCTTGGAAGTTCACCAGCACAAGGTGCAAGGAATGTGATCTTTTTCCTGTAAAGACAACATTCCTAAGGGTCGAAAAGAGTGAAATGCATAAAAAGATGAAGAGGAAAAGTTCATGCTTGTCACCTCATGATGTCAATATCTGTGACATAGATGAAACCGGCAACATTGCTGTAACAGAAATGCAAGCAACAATGTTTTAGCAAAATTTCACTAACATGTAGCACGCACGCGCGCGCGCGCGCACACACACACACACACACACACACACACACACACACACACACACACACACACACACACACACACACACACACAC
>JBAKGM010000279.1:8168941-8185558 GCA_037177215.1 Asparagus racemosus | reverse complement strand
CACACACACACACACACACACACACACACACACACACACACACACACACACACACACACATATATATATATATATAGCGGGCAAGTGAAAGATCAGGCGATGCACCACAACTTTGGAGAATTGGAGATAAAGTCAAAATTTTATCTCTGTGTCCTAATTCATTTAGGATTGGAGAAATTAGTGTAGGATTAGATATTTGATTTTGAGTGAGATGAATATTTGGTTTGAATTCAGTATTTCTTAATAGAATTGAAGTTTGAATTTGAGTTTCATAGTTATATTTGAATTTAAGATAAGATTTGAAATTTGCGTTTGAGTGCTTAGTTTATAAATACCTAGTAACGTTAATGAAGAGATTGATTTGATTTTGTGATGAAAATCAAATGGTGAAATGCACGTGAATTGCATATTGGTGTCAGGCCAAATCTTGTTCTTTGAAGGTGTGGTTCTTTCTAAAGCATGTATCCTGCATGTTTGAGTAAGGCCAATTCCTATCCCTTGTGATGCCCGATCTTATATTTGAGAGGGTGTGATTCCCTTTTTTTTTCCTTCTAGTTTTATCTTTTAGATTTTTCTAAAACATTTCTACTCTTACATTCCCTACCAGGTCTCTGCTTCCATGAGTTAGGCCTATGCTTTGATGCTCATCATCCTTAATAACAAGGCCGAAGAGACTTTTCCATGGTAAGACTGGTAAAATGCGGAGGGAGATATCACATAGGCCTGGATATCCTGATAGCAATTCATTTCTCAAACAAACAATTTTCCCTAGCTATTACGAGCAAATGGAAATTTTGACCTTTGAAGTTAACAATAATATCAGTAAGTAAGCAAAGTTATGGTTAACACTTACCTGGAGATGATTTGATCAGGTTCCTTTGCATATGAAACAGCTAGAACTAAATGGAGCAAGTCACGACTAACGGTAACAGGAACTAGTCGAATTGGGTCAGCTAGAGGCTCAGCTCCAATAGGAAGCGCTGAACGGGGAGCTTGTGGGCCGCCACCAATTCGGAAAACAGAAATATCACTGAAGTTCACTATATTTGAATGTGGTGATAGATCATCCAGAAGCCCATAAAAGTATTCCTGCAAAGAAATCGAGCTACATTTAAAACAAAACAAATTTGCAAGAATGGAGATTAGATTGGCAAAAATAATTACGTTTTATCTAGAAATGATATAACTGAATAAGTGTATATGTGTACAGAGTATATTGATCCTGCAGGAAAAAGAACAAGATAATACAAAAAGAATGGTGTTGCATACGAACATTAAAAGGGAGGGAAATACCACATACATTTGTTAGCAGTAATGTGAAGCGTGTAATCGAAGTGTAATGTACTCAAAGTCACACCCCAAAAATTTAACAAATCCACATGTACTCTCTGAGACTGTCCTTGTGATTCTCCTTTATTTTCATTCCTCCCCCAAAAGTCTCAACTCTTTCCCGCCTTATTTTTACTTACCTGTTTCCTAACAGTTTAAGGGATATCGATTTACAATAAAACTTGAAACCTTCGCTTTCTGTGTGAAATTGAGTAATTACCAGTGCACACAACAGCTAAGACAAACAGTCTTATCAGAACAATAGAAAGAGGCCCAGCAATCTGAGATCTAACGAACATGAGCATCAACTACTATGACATTCTTCAACTTTCCTTTGAATAAGGTTTACTCAGTGTCTTAAAACCATCACGCCTTCGCGTCTCACGTGCTCAGGCGAGGCAATTTTGTAGCTTAGCGCCTCACATATCATCAAGAGATGAAGGTTACTAAGGCGAGCGCCTTTTGCCACCTCAAGAGCATGCCTAGGCTCCTCTAGAGCTCGCCTAAGGCATGTGAGGCATGACGCAAAATACCCGCCTATTTTTTTATTTTTTGAGAGTATAAAAGGCGTCCGGCAAAGTAAAGTTTGTTTAATGTTTTTCAAATTTTTTTGTTTCTTTATTCTTGGTTGATTTTTTCGCTAATTTTTTGTTGTAATGTACCTTACTGATATCATTTTTGAGAATTTGCCACATGTTGAAACTTGAAATTATCTATGTTTAGGTACTAGTTAGTATTATTATCTAGTATTTGTTACTTAGTACTTTATGTAGATGGGTTTATGTCTTGTTAGTTATCATAGTTTATGACTTCAAAATTCAGCTGTGAATAATTTATCCTGTTGTAATTTATTAATATTCTGTTTAATTGCATATTATTTGTAACTTTTATGGAGTCATAATTATTTATCGCCTTACTCAGGTGGTCGCCTTTTGGCACCTTTTGTCTCAGGTAACATAGGACCAGATGGCCTTAACTCGCCTTTCACTTTTAAAACATTGGTTTTACTAACACGTTTGAGAGCTGCTCAAGGAGGATCAGAAAATGATGCCTTATTGTCTGTGTATTTGGTGGCTTCGTCATTAAAGTTCATGACTTCTGCATGCAGTGGCATCTATAATAATTCAAGAAACTAAAACATATTGATGTTGTTGGACAAATGCAGTCAATACATTGTAAACTTAACACTTTAGTATGTGTATTGTGTCATCTGTGTGTGTCTATATATACATATATACAGCTAACAGTAAGTCGGAGGAGGCAGATTCTTCAAATGTAACCTTCCTTTCTGTTCATTCCAATTGACAGGTTTTAGAGGTGGACTCTTTGCCGACATACTGTGTGCTATCTTAGATGGTTAATTGTTTTTATACTGATATTACAAGATATGCCATTTGTAAATTTTCAGACGACATTTCTCAACATGCATGGTCATGTTTAGTAATCAGTGGTTTAGAGGGCGCTCATTAAGGGAATGGACATGCTTCCTGTGTTAGAGCCTAAACCAACTCTACTACATCATGCCCTCTGTTGAGGAATAGACCTAGCATGATATTACTAGATGATAGATGCCTATGCAATCATAACTGGCCTCATTTCCATAGCCACTCAGGACAGATTGAGCATAACTTCATTGTGAGTTCTGATCGTGGTCACTTGGTTGAGGTAGCAAGATTGAACCAGCAGGAAGAAAAGCACATATTTTGATGCACATCCAAGTAACGACAGGTAATAATGCAAATGATTATATGAATTTGAAGGATTGCCTCTTCGTTGGAATGTACTGGGTGTGAAACTGTAGTAGCTGTAAGTTTCAAACCGAAGTCCTTTTATTCCTAAATGATAGTACTAAGTTTATCTATCCCATAAAAGACTTCTTGTGCACGAGGGAATCTTAAAATAGCTGTTGTAACAGTATACACTATATGTTGCCCTAAATGGTAGTATTAAGTTTATCTATTCTATAATAGACTTCCCACGCATGAGAGAATCTTAAAACAGTTGTAACCGTGGTTATCGATAGCGGACAGCGTCACGTCGCGGTGAGGTACCGCTAAGGCTATTTGGGGCTATTGCGGCATAATAGCGGCAAATAGCGCAAAGTCAAATAGCAGTCAAATTTAGATATATTTAAATATTGTAGAAACTAAGAAAATTTATAGAAAAATCTACGTAGCTAAACTGACAACTTAACAATACCTATTCTATTCAATGAACAAATAACAAATAACAATGTAACTATGTAAGTACTAGAACTTAACAATATAAGTATATAACTATATATATGCAATTGCCAATTTGGACAAGATCAAATTCAAAACAGTTGCAATGTACGTAGTTAAACTACCAACACTTTATTCCTTTTGTTTTCTTGATTATTATCCAATTTGAACCCCTAAGTAACAACTAACATCTAACTAAAATTTTTAGCAAAATTACCTTTTTCTCTCTGTTGCTGTTGCTGCTGGAAATGGAGAGCTTTGGAAATGGAGTTGGTTGTGTTGTGTTGCTGGAAATGGAGGTGTTCGCCGGAGATGAGGGAGAGAGAGAGAGGCGGGTAGATGAGAGAGAGAGAGAGGTGGTGTTGCTGCTGAGAGGGAGTCGACCGGAAGTGAGAGAGGCGGTGTTGCTGTGGCAAGGGACGTGGTCGTCAGAGTCAGAGAGGCGGTGAGAGAGAGAGGCGAGAGAGAGGCGGCGGCGGCTAGGGTTTGTTTCTGGAGTGGATTCGGGAGTCAGCGACGCGAGAGAGAGAATGGCATGTGTTTTTAACTTTACGGGTTCGGGTAGGTTATGTTTTAAATGAAATAGCGTTGTTTAGCGCTTTTAAGCGCTAAACAGCACTATTTCGAGTAAAAAGCGGATTTACCCGCGATTACACCCCGCAATCAAGTTTATCGGCGCAGTTAACCCCCGCTTCCGCAATAAGCGCCGCTTTTTACCGCTTTTTACAACACTGGTTGTAACATTCTACACCATATCTTACTGTAATGATAGGTGCAACAATTTACTGATCACCAAGGGCGATCATCTAGGGAAAACAACTATATGTTGCTCTAAATCCAGGATACTGCAGTAATTTGTAGTCTAGGTTTTGCACGCTCTATCGTAGTATGCCATGGTAGAAAAATACCCTTGATTTTTTTAATGTAAATGATGTTGGTGGGGAGACATACTACTCGTTATGTACATATGATATCATATACATGTTTTACAAGAAAGAAATGGAGTGACTGAAAATAAATCTATGCTAAATGTGAAGTTGTAGAAACATTCTAGAAGATCAATATCCACTTAAGAAGCCATGAAAATGAAGTGATAGAACGTAAAGCAAGATGAAAGTTTATGCAAATTGGTTGGATTCCTCTGGTAATGGACAATGGAGATATATATAATTGAGACCTTGTGTGCGAGCGCGCGTGCTTGTGTATGTATATACAAGTACAATATGCTCAATAATTGAAGATCTCCTGCCTCTCCATTCTAATTTCATAATCTTAAGGCTTCATGAAGACATAAAAGATATGCAAATATGTTTTCTTGATTTATTTTGTAGGTGATGGCTTCTATGACCCAATTATCATAATCAGCAACCAAGTGGTAATTTTGGCCACAACTTTACAAAAGAAAACTTACTTAGGCAACATCCTTTTCCTCTTTATAACATAAACTGACCGGAAAAACCCATATCTCATGGACACTTGCTGTTTGTTAAGAATTTATCAAATAATTGTTGATTTAGATAACAGGAATTCAAGAGAGTTGCTTGTGATTACAGCACTTTTAGAGAAACATCCTCTCCTTTGGAGTAAGGGGATCTAGGTCATCATTTATTCATTTAAAAAAATGAAAATAACTACAGGACAGGTTGTAAGAAGATTCATAAAATTTATGCAAGTAATTGTAAATAAGTCGTACATTGCACAATAGTAAGGTTGTTCTGTTACAACCTTGAGGGCACAGGTTCTAGTCATGTGGAAACAGACTCTTAGTAATGCAGGGGTGAGGCTCGAGGCTATGTACATATGATCGTTCACAATGGGGGGATTCTTCACCGTATATTCCCTTTAATATATTAAAAAATGCAACTGATAGGTAGTCAAGGATATAGTATCCAAAAGTGTGGAAATTTTATTTGACACTAAAAAGTATTCATACAGATCAGATGTAGTACAAAATACTGTATGTTACATTCGAGGTAAAGTATGAACTATCATCTATCAACCAGTGAACAGTTTCAAACTTACCACAGAAGAAAACTTAATCGGGTCACATATTCAACATGACTATTCAACAATGTTATCGATAGCGGATAGTGCTGCGTAGCAGTGAGGCAATGCTAAGGCTATTTGGGGCTATTGCGGCAAAATAGCGTCGAAAAGCACAAAATCAAAAAGCAGTCTAATTTAAATATGTACAAATATTCAAATAAATTTAAAGAAACTTTTAGAAAATCTAAAAATGCATATTTGATGATTTAAAGAGATCATAAGCATGAAATAGACATGTAACTAAACTAACTATCGCATAATATCGAAGAGGAATGGAGGAGTCGTCGAAGAGTTGTCGTCTTCGAAAAGATGAGGTGAGCGGTGAGAGGACTGCAATAGGAGGAGTTCACAACGAGAGGAGGTAAGAGGAGGTGTTGTGGCAGTGAGAGGAGGTGCTGAGGGAGGTGCCGAAGGCTGTGGGAGGCGGCCGGTGGTGGTAGGAAGATGTTGAAAGTCGTTGGAGGCTGCGGGATGCAGTGGGAGGTAGCAACCTTTTTGGGGTAGGGTTTTTTTAGAGTTGGATCGCAAGGGGGAGACTCAAGAGAGAAAAAAACCACGATTGGTAATGACTTAAAACATCGGGTCTTACGGGTGCCAGTCGGGTTTAATTAAAAAAATAAACCTAAAACTGCATTTAAATAGCGTTCAAAAACGGATTTACCCGCAATCACCTGCTATTCACCGCTATGGCGCGCTATTGGCCGCTTTTGCAAACGAAAAGTGCATATTCCACAACATGTCACCGCTATTGGGCAATATCGGTGCGGAAGGAGCCGCTAACGCTATTAGTGCCGCTATTGCGGCACTATTTGCCGATATTTATAACACTGCTATTCAATGTTGTTGAAAGAAGAACCAAAGATATTCTTTAACATCTCATGATTATTAAATAAAAATCAACATATGATTTACGTATCACTACAAGCACATTGCCATCACACTCTAGAGAAGTTTTGTTTACATATCTTAAGTTACTAACAGGGACAAACTAAAACCAGTCGGACAGCTAAACTTTTACTGGCATTCAGTTTTAATTTTCACTTGTACTGTACGTATCGTTTTAGACTAAAAAAGGATGGTCTAAGAGAAGATAAACACCACTTTCAAAAAACATCTGAAATGACAAGAATTAATCAGTATGACAATCAACTCGGAGAGAAATAATAAATGTACTTTGTAACATACTTCATGCGTACTATGGCAATTTTATTATGAAAAAAGGTATCAACGTAACTGATAGCTTCATGCATAGCTATAATCAGGAAAGATTCAACGTACCCTAATCCTAGAGCTCCTAGCCTTCTGGCGGACCTTCGGGTTCCTGGGGACAACACCTCCAGACTTGTGAAGTTTCACAATATCCACATTAGGCTTGTTCTTTTGCACTACATCTTTCAACATGCTGCAAAGTTTCTCCTGGACAAAACACACAGAAAATAAGTAACAAACTGCCAAATAAAATACTGACTCATATCGTACCAAGGCAGTAATCTATGAGAAATATTAAACGCATCATTCAAAAAATCTGTATCTTACAGAACACAATACCTTTGTTAAACCCAGATTTTAATTCTTGCTCTTAAATATGAAACACAAGTCTGCTACCAAATTATTGAGTATCTTTAGGTTTGGTTAATACATAGAAGTATCTTAGATCATTTTATATCTTAGCTGCCATTTTCTAGAAGCAAGTGACGCTTATAAATAAGTTAAAAAAATTTCTTATGAGCTCACTAAATTCATCAGGACACCAAATATTAAAGAGCTATATGCACAAAACTTGATCCAGAGGAAACTGTCAGTAAAACTTTATAAAATGTGTAATGATATACCTGCCCCAAGACGAGAACAACATTAGCGTTGAAGGTATCAATCGCATGAAGTAGCAACTGCATGTGGTGAGAAACAAGATCAATATTATACTACAGATATACTAAACATATAATAAAAAAAAATCACTAATGAAAAAGAAAGCTCATTATCAGATTGTAGAAAACAACCTCATATCCAAGACCTTCGACCCATCCCATAGTGTTGATCACCATTCCAGCAGCTCTAGATTCAGCATTTCCTGAGAACTGCCTCTCCAAAGTTTGAGCAAGCTCCTTCACAAGCACTTTGTACGAATCTCCGTTCATACTGTTCAGTAACATACATAGAAAGTTGTAACCTTACCCTTTAAAGAACCCACAAGCAACAGCCCTTCATATGGAAAAGTGTAGATTCCACAAAAATGCCATGAACTTTCGTGTGTGTGGGATTATCATAAACCTCTTTAATTAGCAACAATTAACATTTACTTTTTTCCACACTAAACTACCATGCCTTAACGGTAGTTAGAGTCCGGACATGTTTTAGAAATTTTGCTCTTATGTAGTTTTTACTTTACCAAAAGAGTTTTTCGGGTTAGAGTAGATAGACATTATTAAGCTTATTTTAGACCATTGTCCAAGACATAACGCCGCTAACAACAATTTCCAGTAGTTCACGGTACTTTCCCACAATTGTGAAAGTTCATGATAGTTTGATTTAATAAAAATGTTTTATAGTAGTTTTGTGCAAACCCCTCAAAGTTCATGATAGTTCAGAGGAATTTACCCTATTAAATGCATCATACTGAGCAATATATACCGCGATAAAACAAACAATTTAAAACCTTACCTAGGAGTTGTGTGCCCATAAAAGTACACTAATGGCATTTCAAGAGGAATCCCTTCGACTGCGTCTATAGGCATTTCGATGGGAGTAGCAGCTATACATCCAGGAATAGTGATCGATCCCTGACCAATATCCAAATCCACGAATGTCGGTTTCCAACCCTGCTTACTAGCCCAGCTCAAGAGCATCCTACACAAGCTACTCTTTCCGGAATCAGTAGGCCCTACAACAATCACCCTTGGACCCTGAAACAAAAAAAAAATTTCAAATTTTGAAATCAATTACATGGATTTCACAAAATTGACTGAAGACTCACAATCAGTTGACAGTCTTAAGTGTCCAAAAAACAATTTCTGAGAAAAAAATCGACTATAATACCTGTGAATTATCCACATCGCTGCTTGCTGCAGCCTTAGCCCTGGACCTTCGCGCATCAAGTATCGCATGAACATTTACATAACTAACCATAGGAGTCTACAAACTTAAAGAAAACACAATAAATCCCAAGAAAAAACAGAAAAAAAGGAAATTTTACAAAACCATCCTGAACTTCAGTGAAGTTCCACAAAATGATACAACAGTTTCAGTTCCATAACTCCACCCCAAATTCTTTTCAAAAGTTCAAGTTTTTTTTTTCCTTTCTAATTTTTTGAAGTTCAACACTCCAAAGTTTAAGGGGGTTTTGTGAAATTAACCCAAACAAAAAAAAAAGATCAAAATTTTAAGCAAATCACCTCATCAGCAACATACTCAACATCACTGATGCCTTCCAATTCCACAGTCGCACCATTCCACGTAAAAACCTAGAAAAAAAAAATCAAATTTTATTTTTTCCAGAAAAAGGGGGTAAACATGCAAATAATAGAATTGAGAGGGGTCCTTTTTAATTATTACAGCGAATTTGTGTCGAGGGGGGATGGAGAGCCAAGTATCGGGAGGGAGCTCGGTGCCGAAGATCTCGGCGGTGCCGGAGAGTAATCGGATCCGGATTTCGGTATCGGGTCCGACTTCGACCCGAAGTTCGCTTTCTCTGTCGAGCTTGAATTGCCGGGTCGAGCCTGACCCCGTCGCCGGTGCCGATGACATAGGGTTTTGATCGGAGTGCTCTCTTTTTGCCCTCTTTTTTAGTGAGAGAGAGAGAGAGAGTAATAAACGCGAAAACCCTGAACCCTACGATTTGGGGTATTATATTGTATGAATGTGGCAGCGTGAAAGGAGAACTCCATTTGGGTTGCATTTAAGTGTAAAAATGCGAAAAAGATTGTGATTTAAGTATTTGACTTAAAAATACATTGTATAAAATCACTTAAAGTATATCATAAAAAAAGGTAAGTTATAGTAAAATATAAAGAACTTACACATCACGCCAAACCAGCGAAATATAAAGTGAGTGTTTAAAATTCATTCAGTGGAGTTCTTGGGGTCTCAGAGTGATTTTAGACCGTGATGCTTTTAAGAATAAATAGCGGTAAGAGCTCTGGCTTTATTACTTCAAATAAAGAAATCTAGGTTTATAGCCAGAAATTCATTTTGAAAGTGGGTGGATAAAAAATAGACAAATGCAAAAAAGTCATCTAACCCAAAAAAAATAAAGTTTAACGCATTAACTAAATTTAAAAATATGCCATATACCTAACTACTTCGAGAACAAAAATATAGCAAGTTATAACAGAATATAACAACTCATATCGCAAACCAAACTATTTTATAAATTGAATTTAAATAATTCATCGGAGTAGTTTAGTTTAGGAGTGATTTTAGAAGTTTATGGGTTTAAAAATAAGTGGAGATAGAACCTTGGATTTAAAAATAAGTGAAGTATCAATTTAAATAAATAAACAAAATACTATTACCATATCAATTTTATTTTTCTTGTTTCAATAATGTTTGTTTAACAAAAAATCATATTTTACTTAAATGCTGACATGAATGCACTTTCATGTGTGAAGAAAAATGATTTTCCCAGTTGCAAATTAACTTTCAGTTGGTCAAAAATTCCTATAGATCATATCCATCACCTAACCGCTAGTTGAGTAGTCTGGAAATTTCAAAAGACTTCTCTTGCGTGTAGGGTGTTCTATACGATTTGTAGCCGTTTTATGGACTATTATTTTGCACCAATCCAAAGATGGACAATACCCAACCATCAACTTTTTCGATGGACTTGGTCACGCCAATATATACCTCACGAATTAGTGAGCATACAACCAACCAAAAAAGTATGAATTCGCACAAAAGAAATTGAGTACAGTTCGTAAGGTTTAACGTAATTTACAAATAATAGAATTCATGTCATACAAAAGGATAAATAGTCAGAAGTCAGAAGTCATTAGGTTAGATTCAGATCTAAACTCTTCATTGTTGATGGCATTTTTAATTCAATTCTTGTACTCTTCAATCAACCACTAACAAGAAACTAAGCACTAACAAGAAACTAAGGTGGATACAAATGAGATACAAATGAGGTTGTGTCTATTTCATTTCACATATGACAGACAACCAAGTTATGCAACATGAATCAGAACCCTATTTGCACACCTCCTTTATACAAAATTAAGCAATAAGGATTAAATTCTTTTGATACAATAAATTTCTATACAGTTTTCCATCAAAATGGCAAATCAAGAGGGGGAGGAAAAAAAAGGAGGACTATCACATTTTGTACAATATTTGATTAGAGAACAATGTGGGGCCATACATTATCCACATTAGCATGTCACGGCTACAATGATACTATGATATTGTATAAGCCCATACCTAGAGAAAATGTCTTCTCGCTGTACAAAAAATTGCCAATGCCATTGATCGAACAATTGACTCAGACTGCACAACCGCAATGTGTTTGAGACCAGCACCGGGTACAAGAAGAGGAAACATGCAATAAATGGTCCCCAAACTGAGCAAATAAGATTAACCCCATCTTTCTGTCAAGGGGAAGACGGAACTCTGAGCTTTCATCATCTGAAAAGTATTGAAATTGAGCATATAAGCATATGCAAAACTCAAAAAGTATGTTCCCTTATCAGGATTTGTTGTCTTCAGTGAAGACCAAATCAAATAGACAAACATGATATCAACTTATCAGTCCTTGTTTTTCTAAGCCATTACTCTAAAAGTATGTCTTCAATTCCTAAGCCAAACACAAATCTTCACAGTTCACACTGCTCTTTTCTCCTATACCATGTTTAATAACGTCGGTGTTGATTATGGATGGACTTTCTTTTACACAAGAAGAGGAAGGAGGCTTGTACTGATAGAGAGATGGCATTAGAGTGACTTCACAGCAGAAGGGGGCAGCAGAAAAGGTGAATATTTGTTATTTTTCTGATAGTTACCTCTATAGTTTTGATAGATAGATATCAATTTGGTGGTAGTTACTTCTATAGTTTTGATAGATAGATATCAATTTGGTGTGGTAGTAGCAGCTAACACGTTGCTGGTGCAGTTTGCTTTTAGGTGGTTAGAAACATTTTGGTTTTGGTTATATTGGCTTTTGAGATTTTAAACCAAGAGCGGGGTATATGATGTGTCTAGGCTTTCAACTGGTGGAATTTACCAGTGTTTTAAATGTCAGCCGTCATGTCAAACAAGTCGGCCAACATGGCGTATTTAGGGGCCAACTGACACAATATGGAGCTTTTCAATGTGTATTGCGTTTTCAAGGTATCGGAAGACATGTCGGATATGTCGGCCGGATATATCGGGGGATATGTCGGCTATGTTGGCCAATTTTTCAGTCTGAAAAATTGACTGATTTTTTTTATGTTTATCTAATCAGGTTTGGGTTTAAATTTTTAATTGACTTAATATTGCTTCCAAAGACAAAACCCGATCAATTAGGGAAAAAAAGGACCGAAGTCATTTTCGTCATTCCCCTTCTCTCTCCTTCAACATCTCATCGGTCTATTCTCCGAGTTGTTCCTTCGACATCACTATCGGGCGATCTTCTCTCTCCTTAACCGCCAACATCGGGCTTCTCTTTTTTCACCGCTTTCCTTCAACATCAACTCTAAACATTATAAGTTATTTACTTTTTTATATTTTAGATAATAGAATTTATTAAGTATGTTTAGATTTCATTTATGATATTATATTACACATATGTCACACCATCCGATATGGCAATCTGATAATTTTTTCATGTACCCCAACATATCACCGATTTCTGCTATCTGACATGAATTTTAGCCTTCCCACATGAACCCGACATCCGACATTTAAAACCTTGGAATTTACGTGGTGTAAGATATTTGGATACATATGCACTATTCTTTAGGATGAAATTATACATTTTATTTGATGAGATAAACCTTGTGCGTATAAGATGTTAGATCTTCAATCTAGGGTTTAACTAAAAGGAAGAAAAAGTTGAGGGAAACATAACAGAGAGAAGGCAGTGGGAATGTTGGATTAGGACACAAGCATAGGAGTTCGTTGAGAAAAAAGACGAAGAACCACCCTCACCCCACTCACACATCCTCTTCCAATCCCAAACAAAAAGACAGAAAGAAACAAAAGCAGAGCAGAACTCCCATATAGGAAAGAAACATTGAGAGAAAAGAAAAAACTCATTGAGAGAAAAGAAAAAACTCATCCTTTGATAATGGTAACGCAACTGAAAATAAACAACAGTTTTCTAAGTATAGATCGTGCTGAGACTGTAAAAAGTGAATGCTGCCCAACACGTAAATTTAGCAAGATTAAAGTATAATTAAGTGTAATATGGCATGAGTTCTAGGCTTACCTGTACATCAAGTTTACAAGAGGAACATGGCCACTTTCAAAAATAACAGACCATTCCGTCGATAACTACTATCAGCCTGATTCCAACTTTGAAGGTCGTGCATATTTATTACCCTGCACCCCTTGTCGGAGAGGATGCTGGGATTTCTGTTGCTGCTGCAACTGCAATTGTGATTGAGATTGTTGTTGCAGTTGCCATTGATCCAGAGATTGAAGGTCAGTTCCTCCTGAGGGTGAACTAGCCAAGTGAGCGGTTGGAGTGGGTGAATTCACATCATGCGATGGCTCTGTTTTCCTCTGAGTTGAAGAGGACATCAAAGGAGCAGAACTTGTAGAAATAGGAAGTGATGTAGTTGGAATCATCTGATGGACTTGGACTTGATCACCTGAGGATTGTACTCTACCATCAGAACTCAAATGTCCACTCTGCTGCATCATCCTTTGTGCATTTTGATTTATCTGATGCTGTAGTTGTGGTGGTGTCGGAGCAGCCAAAGGATTTAAAGCATGTGGAGATATCTGGTTTGATGATTGAGAAGGCAGCCCATAATTTGATTTGTGCTGGTTTGAGGATTGCGGCATAGCTGAATTCAAACCTGAGCTACCATGAAAAAAACCTGGGTCCTTCTGAATCAAAGGCTTATCAGAAACTTGTGAGGGATCAAAAGTTAGGTTTTGATGTATCAGCATTGAGCCCCCACCTACACCCTTCACAAGCTCAGCTTGCTGCTGCAACTGTTGCTGTCGGAGTCTTGACTGCTGCTGCTGCTGTCGCTGCTTCATGACCGGATTTGAAAAACCAGGACTTCCTTGTGAAGTACTTTGCATCTGCTGCTTGTTATGTTGGGCCTTAGTAGGAGATGGAATTGAAGAGGAAGATGGCTGGGGTTGCTGTTGGAGCTGAGAACTACTCTGAACTGCTGAATACGGTTGCTGAACTTGAGGCATCAACCGCTGCCGGAGTTGCCTCTCCTTAGCCAGGCGGATGGCATAAGAATGCAGTTGTGGGCTCGACTGGTTCATGCCTTGAATGTGAGTGTGGTTTGGGTTTCCGAGCATGTAAGATTGCTGATGCTTTTGCATTTGATAAGAAGAGAGTGATGAAGGCGGCCTTGTTATAGTAGAAAATTGGGCGCTCATGGCACTGAAAGGAGGCACAGATTGGCCGTTCACTTGTGAGACATGCATAGGGATTTCTTGCATCGTCATCTGCCTATGGTCCTCTGTGTTCTGACCAGGCTACATTACCAGTAATTTCACATACAAAATTTTGATCAACAATCACGTGATCAGTACACACGTTTCTTAAGGTACAAAAGCATAATGTTTAAATGACATAAGATTTAGGATGTAACCCAGTAAAATATCAACAGATATCCATTTGAGCAATGTGATTAGCTCACAGCTAATATTAGTGTATTAGGAGGAGCTTGATGACCAGAAGAAAAGAGTCAATATAGATGTCTAAAAATAGCGGCAAAACTTACCTTAATCATCCGAGTATTACCATCAAAACAAGAATGTCTACGGATAGCAAACTCCACAAAAGAATTGACAAGATTTTTAAACTATATTGACCAAGAGAGAGACGGGAAAAAGAAGGCCTAGCTACAAACTTTAACAGCCAGTAACAAGCAAATTTTTCAAAAAGTTCACGATCATGCAACATGGAAAAAAAAAACAGAAAATTTGCCGATATACAAAAATTAGACAAAAAAAGGGGAAGCATAAAAGAAATGATGAAGGGAATTTCATTCATCCATATGATCAAAGTATAGTCAAAGAGCCACATATCCATTAAACAAGGCCAATATTATACATCAAAAGAGAGAAGGTTTTATTGAGAAACAGAATAAATTGGTATTTAAACCAAAATTGAATGCAGTGATCTTAAACATGAAGTAAAGTATTAAAATGAAGTGATAAACTTTATGAAAAATCATACTAAGAACAAAAGTTTACCTGTGGCCTTAACATTGAGTTCTCTGGGCCCGAAAGAGCACTAGGATGGGTGTTAACAGGATTGGGCATGCTACCAGAAGAAACCATGGGCATGCCTGGAGAGAGCATTGGCTGAAAGCCTGGTCTAGTCAAAGGCACGTTTCTACCACCCGTCATACCCGTACCATTGCCAGTGGATAACATGTGAATACCTCGATCAACTCCTACAGGTGAAGCCCCAGGAACAGACATGCTAGCTTGCTGGTTATTTCTTCCAGAAAGAACTGGAGCATAATGCATTTTTTGTTGGTCATCAACAGGTAAAGAGGCTGCTCTATGCATGTAATACCTCTGTGTATCCCTATGAGGATACAACCACAAAACATAAAAATCAAACTCTTAATACAATCAACAGTTGGAAGATAGGTCAACTGGTTGTATATTACCTAGCAGGGGGATTTAATGGTGTAGAAGGTGACGGTAAATTACTTCCTGGGACAATTCCAGAAGATCCCAGGGACATAGTGCTAGCATTTGATGTAGGAAGAGAAGGTGAAGGAGAAACTTGATGAGTTGGAAATGCTGCACCACTTGTATTAGACCCCTGACATCCAAGCGCAAGGACATCTGGACTTGATGTAATAGCATCACAAAGATCAAGTGGCCTGCATTTCATATAAAAACAACAATTAAACTAATGAGATAAAGCAGTATGTATACTTATCAGATAATTATCAGGAAGTGTCACTACACAATGATGCAAGTCAATAAGAATAACAACAATGAGACAACTGATGACTAAAAAACAAGCTGTTAAATACCAGCAAAACTTACATTTGGATACCCCCTCCCAGGTTGTTTGGGCACGTCTGAGAAAGAGCGACAAAATGAGAACTGTGAACTAGAGTCATTTGTTTTAGTTCTTGGGTATTCTTCTGCAAAAATCATTGAAAAACAACTTCAACAAAATAAACTTCAAGAAAACAAGGAAAGCCTTTATAGATAGACCACAAACATAGAAGACACAAAACAATAAATTTGAAGTATGCGATCGACCTAGGAAAACTTAGATGTTACCACAGAGAATTTCAGACTGTTTACAACCCACAGATGACTTTTGCAGATTAATAACATTACTGTGGACAGTAGTGTGGCCCCAGTTTTTAAAATATGATAAGGCGTCTATGTTACCCGGGTACTTCTATCTGAAACCGTACCCATATCCGACACTTACCCGCACACGTACCCACACCTCTTGGACACTTCTTGAACATATGCATATGTTTATTCGGCTGTATACTCAATTATATAACACATGTTTTAACTTAAAACAATCGTCATTACACTTCTTGGACCCATATCCTACTCTAACAATTCACTTTTTGAAACGCGTTCGATGTGAGTCGGGTTCGTTTCAGCCTATACCAGTTCAGAACTATCATTTTAATGGGTTAGTTGTGTATCTAGTTCAATAATTAACAGTTTTCCCATTTATAATGTAGATCTACATAATAAAAGAACCATAAAAAATGTTATAGAAATTTTAATTCTCTCATAACATGTGACTGAAAAACAAAATTGATTTCATGTAACTTATTAACTTTATTTAGTACATATAATATATAAGATATATATATATATATAGATATACATATATAACATATAGATATTATATATA
>JBAKGM010000279.1:8151196-8168760 GCA_037177215.1 Asparagus racemosus | reverse complement strand
AAGATAAACAATATAGGTATAAACACAAACCCACCCCCAACCCCCCCCCCCCCAAAATGTCCCCATACCCTATATTTTACAAATTTGTTGTGTCCAGTACCGTACCCGTACCTATATCTGTTTCCATGCAACAACCAACATAGAAAGGCGGTTTTCTCAATTATATACATGCTAGATAGAGCCTCAAGCGTCAAGGTCACTTAATCTGATCAGACAACTATTCTTCAACAACGCATGTGAAACTTTTCATGATATAATAACGATAATTATGATACTCCAACTGAATTTTGTAGACTACAGAAAGTTATCTAACTGCTACATACGCTAAAGGGAAGCCTTGAAGGCCATCACCACGCAAATTCAGTAAGAAACATATTCTTCACAGGTTTCACCAAATCTCTACAAGTTAATAATGTTACTTATAATAGAACTGCAAATACTATAAGAGAAGAAGACTAAAAAGATGTGAATAACTGACCTCATTCCTGAATGAATGCAGTTTTTGTCCAATCAAAACAATCTTTTCAAAGTGGGCCTTTAAGGTGTCCTCTTCTATGGGTCCTTGCAGGCGTTGAAATAGTTGTATGGCACTTCCCTGATGTCAATAAAAGATATGGAACACCATTAAATTCATTTTTGATCCACCACTTTACAACATAAATTATGTCCAAGTACTTGTGCCTCGTAACAACTATATAACAAGGTGTTTAAATAAGTTTTATTTCTGGTTTGATCTCTTCAGCTCTACATTTCCTTTTGACAGTTTCTACGATACTGTTGTTATTTTCGTTTCAATATTTATATAGTAAAATAATTAAGTTTTCAGGAGCAATATATAGAAGACTTTATTTTTCAATACCAAATGGGGTTATTTTGTGACATTTATTCAAATATTATATTATCTCTCTTCTGACCTGCTTGACTCTGATCAACTTCAGGAATTCACTTGAGATTCATGGTCAAATGACATATTTTAATGATCAAAATGAGGCCTTCCAAATTTTATAGGGTACACCATGTTAATGTAACTGATCATGCAGTTGAAGGTAGAAGATTACAGATGAAAAAAGAAGATTACAGATGAAAAAGCAGCAAGGACTAGGGGGAACTAAAAAGGGAATGGATTGAAGAAGGAAAAATAGATATGGTATTTACTTTAAAAAGAGATATTAAGGCTGTAAACAAATATCAATAGAAGATTTACAAATTTAATATAAAATCAAGGCTATATTTTTAGCAAATAATGATATGTGGACTGGCTTCACGTCCAAAATGATACATCGTGATTGGAAGCTTAAATGTTTCTATGTGATCAGCAGCCGATATACTACAAGACCCAAGTCACCCAACAAGTAGAAGTTCAGAGGCCTTGCCTTTGGAATTCCAGGTATAGTAGACGGATAAGGTTGAGATGTGCCTGAATCCTCTGCACTATCAGCTCCATCACCAGCACTTTTTTCCATCAGATATTTGTGACGGTCCTTGCATTCTTTGGGTTTCCGAAAAATGCACTACAAATATAAAGTAAGATCAATTTAAACATAGTCTTATTTGAAGAGAAAAGAAAAGGATCCCTAAACTTTCTAAAAACCACTGACCAGATAATTAAATAATTAATCAATTAAAAGCTCTTGTATAACAGCAGCATAAGAAGCTACAAAGGTAGTGGCTGACAACTGACTAGAAATATACAAAATAAACAGTAATCATATCAATGACAAGGATGGTGATAGATAGTGAGGAAAGAAACATTGAATACCACAGATATAGAAATAATATTGATGATCCTAAAGTTTTTTTTTTGTCAATAAATAAAGCTTTTCATTCACCAAGTGAATGTTATATGTACATCACAATAACTCAGGCATACCCGAGTTATTACATTTATCTTCTATATGTCTTCATATAAACCCAAAAACAGAGACCACTATACTATCTTGAAGATTCAATCCACTCAGAATATTGCTGAGGGATTGGAATTCTGCACAAAGCAGACAATGTAGTGACCTTAATTCTCTTTACCACCACATCAGGACTATTCATGTGTACTCTAATGATGATCCTAAAGTTTGTAGGCCTTAAAATAGATAGGTCTGATATACATCTAATGTCGGTGCACAAGATACAGTCAAGTATGTTAAAAAGAAATACAAGCAAGGAATGCAAGAATAGCAAGTAGTTCACCTTGAACTGCAGGGTGCTGTTGATAGCATCACTTACAAGCTCCCAATTTGGACCCATATCATGAACAAAGACAACAAGAGCCTGATACAACATAAGCTATATTACAAAAGGTATGTACCTATAAGTGGAATGATTCAAATACTGAACAGATCAAACTAACCTGGTCCTCAAAGTTTGTCCATGAAGTCCCAGAACCCGGCTGTCCGGCAGCCATCTGAAGAAAGGAACAAGCTTTTGGTAACACAGAGCATCATCATCAAAGGTGGTGATAATTTAAACATTTCGAGATATAAACCACACCCTTATGATCAATGTGACATTAGACTTAAAGGACTCCGTAATGGCTTAATTTATGCTTCAAAAGGTACAGATTACAACTCATTCATTATGTTCAATTATGAAAGGGTTTTTAACAACAAAGTAAGACAGAAAGCAAAAAACTAGCGTCATCACAAATTGCTGAAAGGTATCTGATATAAAAGGCACTGCAAAGAGATTATGCTTTTAATCCGGAAACTTTAATGAATATGTATCAATGGGAAAACCCAAAGCTTTATATAAGACATGAGAATCTTCTTAATAACATATTTCCAAACACAAAGCCTCCCATCATAAACACAAGAGAATAGAAGTATTCCATTCCCTAGTTCAATATCAAAAGAAAAAATGGAAATTGATAGCACAAGTTATCTTTTACAGCAAAGACAAAAATTGAGCTGTCCCGACAAATTAAAATTAAATAAAAACTAGCACACATAAATCATTCAGGATGTAACATCCAGCATAAGAAACAACAGAATGGAGTATACCTTTGTAGCTTTACTCTTTTTCCCCCGATCCCTGTTACTAATTATCTTAATAAACTTATACTGGCTCAACATGTTACTTGTTTGTGAAGCGACCGGAGAAGGCACGGATCCAGTGGCTGGCATGATAGCCTCTTGTGCAGGATATGTCAGTTGCTTTAAGAGCTTAGGCTTTTTAGCAGCATGTTGCCCATATATACCTGTTGCTGGTTTTTTTAAAGAATTAATATTTAGTACAAGAAACAAGGGAATGTAAATGTATACAACAATAGCATTGCTTTGGAATGAACAAGAGGAAAATAAACTGAGATGAATTACCAGTATTTCCATTAGAATCATCATGCTGACCCTCCAATCTCCTTTTCATCTGATCCCTCTGCAGTAGAACAGAAAGCAAATTGTTAGAAGAATGATGCTGCAAGTAGGGTTCAAATCCACACCGAGTAATCATATATGGGAAAAATGACATGACAGTAAGAGTGTCTTCTCGTTAATCAGCAGGTTATCTTCTCTCACGCATGGATGGCTATTACTATCCTAAAACATAACTCGAAAGAAGACAGAGACAAAACAAGATAACTACCATGAAACAGTGACAAATGATTAAATACAAATAGCTATATGACATGAAAGGCATCTCAAACCATGTAACTCCTCTTTCATTTGCGGATGAATGATAGATTGACATATCTACTTGAAGTAGTCATACAGCAAGACATGATCCTTTGATAACTTACATATTCCACTACCATATTATTAGTTGAATCATCCACCAAGCCCTCCAAAAAAACACTTTTCTAAAGCATGGACGAAAGACATATACTAAAAGAAACCCACAAATGTGTCATCCTGTGTCAAATAACCTAGAAAGAAGAGAGGTTTGGAATACTATAGAAATCGTGAAAAGAAAAGAAGAATCCAGTGACAGAATATCAGCCTTGATACTAAAAGAGATCCATGAGGCTAGCTACCATCACAAGAGTTAAGGATATTAGCAAAAATGTCTGTAACAGTACTTCTAATGCATCTAATGGTATTATCATTTAGCATCATAAAGTATAGCAGAAATGCTACAGATACCAGATTCAACTGGAACAAAACATACAAATTGAAAAACAGCCATCACCTGTTCCTGCTGGATCATCGAATCAGCTTGTAACCTCTGATCAAATGCAGAGCCCTACATTTCCTTAGAATTAGCTGATATACATAAATTATGCGTCAGCAATGAAGAGCAATTAACTCACCTTTCTCGATACAACTAAAACACCAGAATCTGAGAGATCTGCCGAGTACCCAAAATGCTTAGACTTCTTCTTTTTAGGTTTTGTGGATGTCTCACTACTGTCAAATGGAAATTGTCTCTCAAAATCAACTGTAGACTCAATGTCCATGTTTTTCCTTGGCTGAGACCCACCGTGCATCGAACTTTGATCATCTTGGAGGGAATTAGTGTCTCCACTTGAAACATCTGCCTTATTCGTTATGTTTAGACTTCCTGTAACTCCAGCACCAAAAGGACTTGGCACCCGTTGCCTAGTAGCTGTACGAACACGCTTTATTGGGATTAGACCAGAATAAGGTGTGCTTCTAGGCCTTCTCCCAGTAGTCATCAAAGGTATATTTGCAGATTTGCCTTCCAGGTGTGAATCATAAGAAAAATCACTACCCACATTGAATGACTGTGCACCATACTTCTGTGGGAAGATCTTTTTTCTCTTGATAGTGAACTTTGATGACACAGTGCCTTCAACTGCTCCAGGTAATAAGTATGAGCCTGTTTCACCTTCTTCCTCCTCATACTCATTCTTCAGATGTCCATCTATATTTAAATATATTTAGCACAACAAAATCTAGAGAATTAAACAACAAAGGGTAGTCTCGGCATAAGATAATACCTAGAAGAAAACCACTATGAGAAGCCTCACAATCTTCGTGATTCATATGGTTAACCATTTTCTGAAATAAAAAATAATAATTTGAGCTAAGTCGCTTGTGTGTGAGTAACAATGTGCTTATAGTAAGGAACTATTGACTCTCAAGGTGCTTATTAACTATGAAGCTGAAAATCGTCGTTATTATTGGGATTAAACATTAAACCCAATCATAGATATGGGAACAGGAATAAACATGTGATGATACAAACTTACAGCTGGTTCTGCAGCAAATTGATTCCAACTGTAAAAGGTTATCTTTTGTTGTGTTTCATTACAAAGTAGACTCCGTAAGATGCTACAATATATGTATGTCTATTTGCATCGTATGCATATAATATACAATTAGTTTGGGATGGAGCCTTTGTTATTTTTGTTGTTATGCATTTAATATCTATGTGTGAGTGATGCGTCTCTTCTCATGGTATGTCCCATGGACACTGTATACATGTGCCTATTTACACAGGTGTGTATACATACATCCACGAGCATGCTTACTCAAATATCTATGCTTGAGGGAGAGCGTTCCCCAGCCCTACCCCTCCACGCCCTCAAGAAAAAAATACCGGATATACAAGCACACCCACAACATCAGAGAGGAGAACTGAGTACACACAATCCTCCACATAACATCACTTTCCTAAAAATACATGCAGGAATGAAAGAAAGCACGAAGAAGCGCCCCAATCCCACCCGACATAAATGCCTGCACGAGAAAGAGCGAGAGCACAAAACATATAATCTAGCTAGTTAGCAAAGAAATTTAAAAATAATTCATCAGTGCTTGGATTGACAACATTCACTCACATGTTGAAAACAGTGATATACCAGCTAGTATAAGATCACTCCAACTTATATGACTGAAACATTATGCACATATTTGAAGAACCTGAAATAGGTTCTCTTTTGGATACCTTAGATTGAGGATTTCCATGGGAAAATCTCCTCTACTTAATTAACACACATGGCATGCATGATAAAAGAATAAAAACGTCAACAACATGATTAACCTCGTAAGTCAGCCACTGGGACTCCACTGTATCTCTGTAAACCTGCATCGCACCAGGTGGCACCGTATAAAAGAGGCTTTCCTGGAAGGGGGAAAAAAGATGTTGAAATTGGAAAATTCATGGTCAAAACCTGTAATTTGCATAATAAAGGAACATGCATGCACAAAAAGTATCCTGTCACGACAACTGATACATGTTTTCAACTATATACATAGGAAGCAGTGTTAAAGAGTGGTATAATGTTCAGCAACATGACAGCATATCCATCAACATCGTCTACACCAACTATACGAGAAAAGAATATAATCCATACTTCTGAAATGTCACTTTCACAAGATGTTTCTGATCTGCCCGCATCGTTAACTCTGTCAGGAGTACATGGTGCTTCAGCCAGGACAGAATGAGTGGATGTGCCACAATCATATTTCAAGAACCTGACTGCATAACCTTGAATAGAAGTGTGAGATGTAATGTTCCCTGCATCCACATCTTCATTGTCCTGCAACTGCCACAAAACTTGTTGAGTTGTTTGTATCATTTTTGTTGATTAAGGAAAAAAAGTGAGGAAAGGAACTGAATCCAAAAATGACATAAATATATTGTATATATAAATATTAATCACAAGTTCAACTTCAGCACTGAACAGTAATTTTAGGAATTTATGTATTGAAGATAGATGGATCAAAACTTGTCTTCAAAACCTCAGTTGAGAAAACAGTTCTACTTTCTTTACCCTTATGGCTTGAGGATGATATTGTTAACAAAAAGAATAAAAATATTGGAATAGCAAACAATACTCAGTTCTACAACCATTCAGGAAGCAATTAGTAAAAACAAAAGTTGAGAAGCATACTCAACAGGCAGTTATGTATAGAAAATTGAACACCAAAATGCACCTCTGACATGACATTACACAGTTTTTTTTGAAAATGTGTCAAATAGGCACCAAGATGGCATCAAAGAATGATGTAGGCCATCCAATCAATGAAACTTGACCAAGTGAGAAAATCAGCTCTAGGTAGGCATTAATTCAGTTTTTTTTAAAGCAAACCTGCTGACAGGAAGTAAATAAGGGAAGACAAATCACTCTACAGGAACTCCCTCTCTTTTCTTTTCCCAACACACTCTACAGGAACTCCCATTCGTGAAGACAGAAGGAATATAGAACTTCAATCAGATGAATGAACAGAGGGTAAAGACAAACTAAAGAATCTTTAAAGGAAGAACTAAGGTTTTAAATATCGTATATCGGGGAAATATCAGACGGCCAAAATCCATAACAGATTGCGGATATCGGGAAATTATTGGGGGTATGTAGTAAATATCGAATTGTCATATCAGATGATGTGCATATATAATATAATGTCAAAAAATGTAATCTAAACATACTTGCTAAAATCTAAGCATACAAAAACATGGCTTACATATGTTTAGGATAACTAACTAATTGTAGAAATTTTCTTAGGGAAAAAAAGCATACTAGAATTTTGCTAAAAAGCTTCATAGAGATAAAATTTTTCAAAAAAACTTCAAAGAAATTTTACAAAACTATATTGTTTTGTGACAAGCTACATAGAAGGATAAATGGGCCAACATGTCAGCAAGAAATCGACCCATGACAGGGATAATACAGCCCAAAAATTCCAAAAAGTGGCAAAAGATATTGAGACCATATCGTTTTGCAGCAAGCCTTACGAAAGGATATATCGGCCGATATATCAGGATATATCGCAGATATTTAAAACATTGGGAAGACCCCTATCCCCAAGACTTTGCCGCTATAAATTCTTTTTTGAAAGTTTCTTGTCTTTTTTCCTTGCATATCTTGTGATGGTATGCTCTGAAGGTTGTTAGTTGTGTAATTTTATCATCATCATCATCATCATCATCTAATCAAGACAGGCAGTGGTAGAAGCAAATTATGATGCTAACAACAACAATAATTTGGAATACACAGGCAGACACAAACACACAAGTACAATTTAATGAGCACCAACTGCACATGAATGGGGAAACAAATTCAGTAAGCCATAAATGGAGTTCTAGAGTAAAAGTTAAAATTGAAAAATAATTTGGGATTGTATTTCATGGTGCAATCTAATAGCAATACTAACCATATATACATGAAACCAAATGTCTCTTTATCTTGTATTAAATAAGCATATGATAATTTGAGTTCATTAATACTTAAAAATGTTAGCAAACAGTTTACTTGTTTTCTTTAGGTCTATATTCTTGATTCTCATTGAAACTCTTCACAAATATCCTGGCTTAAAAAGAAATACTGCTCAGTGGGAAAGTTTTAGCCTAATTTTCACTATAGGGATGATTTGGAATTAAACTTATCTTGATACTAGAAATTCTAAAAACAAATTTAGTTTAACTATTTAGGCTAATTGCTCTCTATTCCTTTTAAAATATGTTAATCCTATTCATAAAACTAATTTTATGATATTGATTCATGCCCATGGAAATCCCTACATTCAACTCAAACATGGTTATTCATCAATTACCGAGGAACCTAAATTCCAACTTTAGTCATGATTTATTGAAGGTATGCTTAGTGCAACATATAGAATGAAATTCTATAAGAAGAAAGAATAAAGAGTTTGAATGCTGAGAATAGAGGGTCTGAATTAGTATTTTAATCTTAACAATTACGAGCTAACTGGAAGCTTAGATAGATTTTCTATCAAGAAATTGACAGCAGGAAAATTAAATGGTACGAAATGAAAGGTTAGATCCTTCATTTATTAAAAAGGCAGTAGCCTAACTGGAAATGCAACTCATTCTAATAAATCTAAACATCAGTCCTGACAGATGCAATTGACATCTTGTTAGGTAGTATACAAGCACTACATATATGTCAAAAATGAATACATACATGCTAAAATGTATTGTATATGTGCATTAAGTATAACATGAATAAATATATGTAAGTATATATACATGTGAAAAGTGTATCCATGCACACTATACCAAATGATCAGACAAATGCATTAATTACAAACATGGTTATATCTGGATATTACTCAAACATCATGCACAATCCATTTACAGCAAAAAAATTCAAACCATAATACATGTGTAAGTTCATAATCAGGTCAATCTAACATGTAAGCCATTGCAGCATCGAATTTAGACCAAGTTCTAACTAAAAGTAACTAATGTATAAAAGACCTTTTACTTTCAAAAAATCAATATGTAGCAAATCAAACTCCTGCTAACCACATTTTATGTGAATAAATAACCATTTTTTCACCTGCTACATTTTACACACTGTTACGACATCACATAAGCTTTACAACGAGGTATCTCTGGTCAAAATGGTTCAAAGAGTCATAAATGCAACTTACCTGTTTAACAGGTCAGTTGGGTTCACTCGGATTATGACATTTACATTTTAACATTGACAAAAACACACAAACTTCAGGTCAGACTTGTGTAGGTTCAATATTATCACCCCCTACCTAGCTACAACATAAATACCACACTGCTAAGATAAGTATGATGAAGGAATTATAGGGTACATGTCACTAAATACTGGCAGTCAAAAACAAACAACCAATAATTTCAAGAAAAAGTGCCTAAATATCCAAACAGCTCAAAATGAAATTCTCCAACCTGAGTCTTTTCAACTCCTCCATTAACTTTACATGGTTCAAACGGATCTGAATTGCACCCTTCACTTGCACAATTGAGTGCCTCTCTAGTTGTTCTTGAGACATCAGCAGAATGCCAAAAATGCATTACGGCTTCGGCCAGAGTTCTGGCTATATTTCTCTGCTTTCTATAAATTATATCCTGCACAAACTCTGAATGGCCACTTGACGCAATACGATGACATATCTGTGCTGCAGCTGCTGTCTTCCAAAGACGCTCCTGTTCATGGTTTAAAAAAATAGTGGTTCAAGTGCAGATCTTTGTCGGATAAATGAAACTAATAACAAGCTATTTCTCAATTTGAAATGTCGACGGAATATGTAGTTAAGGTGTGAATATCTTATAAATTTCAAGAAAGTTCTAGGTGGAAGATCTTTCAGAAAACTCAGACCTGCATGAAATCATTCGCCATCCATGCCATTTCTTCAAGGACAAAATCCCAATGACTCTTTTGCTGCTTCTTCGCAAATTTATAGGAAGATAGCTGAGCAGTCCTCTTAAGGTTTGCCTGTTCAACAAAGACTGATAAAAACAATCTGACTAAACCAGAATCTCAAATGCAGAAGTTAATCTTAAAACAGTTGAACAAACCTCAATCACCCGTGCCTCTTTCAAAATTGCATCTTCATGAGCCTTCTTTTCCAATTTTAAGTGGTTAGCTGCAATACCCTGAACTTCAGAGGCAGTTGAGATACCCCTTTCAGAAAGAGCTGTTGTTGAAGGTTGACCCGCGAGAACATCTAAACGGCTTATCGCACCACCTGCATTGTTAATGGAGTGGGAACTGTCGCCTAAAGAGTTGTTTAGTAATTTTTGAGTTTCTGAAACAATTTCACCATTCATTTTCATGCTCTTTTGATTTGAAACAATCTCAATTCTATCATCAGACAATTCTATTTCATCTTTAATATGAATTGTTGAGTTGCTTGGGTTTGGGGGAACAGCAGTGATGAGGGCTTCAACACCAGTTGACAGGCCATTTTCACTTGCACCTGTATTATCTGTTGTTTTCTGATATGGTGAACCTTCTTTGCACTCTCCATCCGAGTTACCTTTCTCATTTCTTAAGATGCTGCATTTTTCACTAGTAGCATTTACAGAAGTCATATTTTCCTTCTTAGGATGAGTATCTGTTTGTACATCAATCAGTCTCCGAATTTCAGTAAGGCAATCAGAGCCCAAATTGCTATTCGGATCATCACAAAGTACACCAGTCACATTTTTATCTAGAATACTCAAGCCATTCACTTTTTCAGATACATTTCCCGTGGCCTCATGAGCAGCCGATTGAAAATCAACTGAGGTAGCTTGATCTTTAGCAACTTGCTCTGCAGGTGAACTAGTTCGCGTATTAGACTGGTTTGTGTTTTCAGAAATGCTAAGTTCTGCTTTTCTTTCTTGCACTCTATCTTTTATCACATTTGCACTTGAATGATGTTTCTGCGCCCCATCAAGCTCCATATCGAATTTGCAATCAGTGGAGGATGCTTTTGATAAGACGTTACCCTTTGAAATTGAGTTGGAGATATAAGAGGCTCCGTCTTTATCCATGCGTGCTTCATGTACAGGCCCATTTCCATCACTATGACCAAGGATGGAAGATGTGGTTGATTTATTACCATGGCCATCACGACTCGTCCTTGACCGATTCCTTCGAGTATATGCCTGATTTTTAACCCCAAGGTGGAAAATAAGAGAATCCTCTGTTCCCTTGGCATGAGTGCAGCCAGCACCTTCTGAAGTCTGTTCGAGTAGAAAGGCATTTCCTCTTTTTCGTTTCACATTTTTCACTCCAGAGGGAACACTGTTTTCCCCATCAAATTGTACGAGATTGTCAGCAGTATTTGTTTCTCTTTTCACAGATTCCCCAGGTCTGCCACTGCTTTCAGTAGAATCTCCATGTCGGGAGGCAGTCAATGCAAAGCTCCCCTTTGCTTCACTAAATGTTTTGAAAGAATAAAAATATCAATATTAACTATTGAAACAGCAAGGTTGAGCAAGACATGTTCATTATTAATTTTTATCACTATAAATCTATTATGTAAGTGATGTATGATAACCTGATTGCACATTGCTGAGCCTGCTGATCTGTGAAAGATGTAGACTGTAGACTGGTTGATGCTGCATGACCAAATTTAAAATCCAAGGGGTTGCCTCCCTGCAAGTAGATGACATAAATAAAAAAGATGCACACAGTAACACATACCATGCACATGAGAGAGAGAGAGAGAGAGAGAGAGAGAGAATTGTTTAACAATACCTTTTCAAGGAATTCTAGTTCTCTTTTCCGTTTCTCCCTTACATCACATTCCTGCCTGTAACAAATGCATTGAGAAATTAAAGTTCAGAAGCAATGAGAAAGGAACAATCAATGAAGGTACACACTACACATATGACACAACAAACCGTAATTCTGCTTGTGCCTTCTCGATTGCTGCACGATGCGGTGAGATTTTGGTACGCAAGCGAACTCCCGAATCAACAGCACCACCCATGGAATCAACCAGTGCATTTCCTAAGAGAGCAAACCTTGGTGCATGCCCATACAATTCCCATGTAGCGGTTGTTCACTGTACTAACGGCAACAATACCACATCATATGAATTTAGAAGTTGTGACAGAACCGTACAACCACAGAAGGAAACTGTGGACAATTAAAAAAGCATTAATATTTCATGAAAATAATTCACAACAAGATCAGAGAAGGGTACACAAACCTTTGAAGATAAAATGAATGAGACACTAGAGTTCATAAGAAATGTAAGTTATAGTCAAGGGCAAGTAGAAACAATCACTGAAATTGGTAGCCTAGATTTCTATTAAAAAAGAAAATTGGCAGCCTAGATAACTAAACGATCTTTCTTGCAAGTTACAACTTAATTTTCAAATTGGACAATCAGATTAGTAAACCTAAATTCTTCTTATTTTCTTAACATGAAGAGCTCGCAAAATCACACAACTGTCTAGAAAGGATATGGTACGCTATATCTGAAATGCACCTCATCACTCCCTAAGTTCTGCAAGGTGTAGAAAAACTAGCATTGATGAAGTAAGTATATAACTTAGTGAAAGAAATTCCAGCACTAGAAAGTTTCTAAATCATTTTTGAATCTTGGAAGCACATAATAGCTTGCAAGCGAGCTTCAGACCATAACTAGAATATGGAATACTTTCATTGAGATGAGATACCTTGTGCACGTCTCGAGAAGTCTTTCTAAACTACTGTTCTAAAAGGAGAGTAGAGGGATTATGAGGGCTGGTTCAAAGACGAGAAACTTGATGACAATCTCCTTTGGTCCTTACTCCAGTACTTTCTAAGTGGCACTTCGTGCCGTGACCGTTTGTAGGATAAGACGAAAGCTAAAAGGTAGCTTCTCTTGTTTGCGGCCTCTGGGTGCTCCCTACCGTATACAACCACTGCATAAGAGAATGTTTTCTCAATAACTAACGTGTGCAAGACCTGCAAGAAATCACCCCTAAATATATATTAGACCCACAATCAACTCCCTGTTGTGGACTAAAGGATCCCAACCCACAACCACATTTCAGCAGTCTGATGGCCATGCTGGTTGTACATGCACTAGTCCATCTTCAGTTGAATACTAAGCCTGCCGTGGCCCCTTTTTGTCTTTGTGCTAAACCAGTCCAGATGAACACTGTAATACCAGCGCATCACCAGCCATTTTGTAATAGACCAAGGGGAACTCACCCCTAAAAGCTCATTGTTTAAGAGGGAACCCAACTCTCTTATAAACCCACAATTAACTCGTTTATTCAATGTTCAAAATTATCAAATTCAAACCCGAATTTGAATATTCACGTTTGGAGTTTTTCGATTTCAAGCTCGAATACTCAATATTTGATAAATATTGATGAATGTTCACTAATATTTATCGAATGTCAAAGTATATTCATTCTGCTAAAGAAATTTATTTTAAAAAAGTATTTAAATTTTATAAATGAAAATTATTTCTCTATAGTTATAATATGTGTGTGTGTGTGTGTAATTCGAATATTTCATTAGAAAACTGATTTAAGATTCTTTAAGTTTCTCAAAATTAGTGTATAGAGTAGAAAATATAAGTGGATTGAAAATATAAAATCATATGCATAGTGACACAAATTATAAGCGATCAAATTTTAAACTAATATTTGATAAACTAACGAATCGAATATAGCCCCGTTAAATTCTATTTGTTAAATGCACTTGAATACTAAATATTATTTGTTTAGTGTTGAACTACTGAATCAAGAATGACCGAATAGTTAGTCGAACAATTAATCAACTATTTGTTAATTATTTGGTTCGTTTCCACCCCTACAGGCAACAAAAAAGCGCACAGAAGATAATACAAAATAGAGGAAAACAATCAAAGAAGAAAATTTTTACCATTCAATATTCATCAAAGACTTGAAGGCAGTAAAAAAAACTCAAAACTAATGAAAAGTAGAAACAAAATGTAACAATTCAAAAACTTTAAAGCGCACTGCACAGAGTTTACAATACCTCGAATTATGTCACAGTTCGAGAACGAGGCTTTCGATCAATCAAGGATACGAAAACTAGGGTTTCGAATTGCGAAGAGAACTCAACGAGCAAAAGAGAATGATCAGGGTTTTCGAATGATTCGATAGGATCACGAATTAAACAAGAGAAGTTTGCGAATTAGGGATTTCGATTTCTAGGGTTTCCTTTTGAAATTGAGGAGGGAATAAACGTCGGGAGGTCGAGCGAACCGTTATCGGGTCGAATCGAGTTAAGTACAAACAATTAAGTTCGATCCAAGCGTCCAAGCGCGAGTTGAACTGTACAAGTAGCAGAAAATTATAAAATGGCGGGTAAATTGGATCCCAACCCGACAACTCAATACTAATCGGGTTTCGGGTCTCATGTTGTGTTGACCGAGCGCTTGCTTGGATTTGCACCTAGTGATAGGAAGCTATAGGAACATACGATAAGTTAAGTTAATGGAAGTTAAGAGAACACGTAAAACTTGTTTGAGAAGTGTAATAAAGTGAAGGGGAATCAAGGTGAACTTATTTCATCTGCTTGGAAAGTTTAATAAAGTGAAGGGAAGAGAAGGAAATATATGTAAACTTACATAAATAACATTACAAGGAAATATATGTAAACTTACATAAATAACATTACATGTTATTAAGTTATTTTATTGTTAGAAATTAGATAGAGGATAAAATAATCTCTCCATAATTATTTTTTATTAAAAGTTTCCTTACCTTACATTCACCCTAATTACACCCCAAATTGGGGCGCAACAAGAACTTGATTTTTCTCTCAGTCTTTACCTTCCCTTCTCCCCCGTTACCTAGCATAAATTGATTCTCAAATAAGGATAAAAATTCCCCTAAATTCCCTTACCCCTCATTATCCACGATCTAAACAAGCCCTAAACATTTTTACAGCGGTCGTTGGAGATGACTGCGGTAGTGACAGAGATAGACAAACTGAGTCAGGATCGTCCGAGTTCAGCTAGGGGTGCACAAAAATATATGTACTCAGGCTAAGTTTGGATTGTGTACTTGCTTTATCTCATGATTAATTAAACTCATTATAGTTCTGGCATATAATAATCCAGTCCGCTATAGTAAATTAAAATTTTAATAATATGTTTGGTTTAGTTCTTTATTAACACTTATACATGTGTTGTGTTTGGGAACTTATCATTATAAAGTGGTATATGATTATGACATTATGACAAATGTCAATAATATCCTTCTACCTCAATGTCATGACTTTATATTTTCAATTTATCTGTTTGAAAAAAACAATTTCTTTATCATGAATTTTACCATGAATATGTTCATCCAGTTGATTATCTATACAACCCTAATGTTATATGAGTAGCATTAAGGATGTGTGGTATGTGACAATGAGGTAATCGATGAAAATACATAATCGTATGCACGTTTTAGAGACACGATCATTCATCTCTCGTGTTGATTTCACTGCATGCTCCGTTCATTATTACCAACTATAGGTGGAGTTACTATAGTTATATACTTCTCATATGATTTATACCGCACGTTGCTTTAATTAACTTTAGGTGAAGAAATAATTGATTGTATGTTACTCTTGTGGGTTTCCCTACATATCGAACTTAACCAATTTTAGCAGAGATGAAAGAGATGCTTACCGTGTTTAACATTGCAAACAGTGACTAGTTCTTTTTTTGGTAGATGGTAGCAACGGATGTGGGTGAGAGAAATAATTAAAGAGAAAAACTTATGTAAAACTTGGGAAAGTTGAGGGGCAAATTGGTCTTTTCTAATCTAAACCCAAGTGAGAAATAGCCCTAGGACTATAATAACACCCCACACTCTTCTTTATTTAATCCAAAAACTCTAGACTATTTCATTTTAAAGGACTAGTTAGTCCATCCTAATCCCTCCCAAATTATGGTAAGCGAACACATATATATTAAGTATCATATCTAAGTTGTATACAAACCATATGCATCCCTAATGGCAGTCCAGCCACTAGTGGATTGAGGCACGGGATGTACATATCTTGCTAATATTGGAGCGGGTTTATATCTAACCCACCATTTTATACTTAAGCAATTAGAAGTATAAGAAAGATGTCACCATAAAATAAACTGCGACAGTCATCCTTTTTTCTGTGTGTGCACAAGTTGTACGGGAGCAATTGTTTCAGGCATATGCTAACCTGCACCTATTTTAGCCAAAGAAATTGATGTGACTTAGTATAATATGTTGGGAATAATTTACATTTCAATTAGTTTGGAATATAATTGAGAATATCTTTTAGATATAAAAAAAAAGAAAAAATTGTGTCAAGGCCTCAAAATCAAAATGTGGTGTTTCCTAAGCCCCTATTTATCTCCCTTGTGTTTCAGCCATTCTCCCTTGTATTTTACCAAGGTTCTCTCTTTTACCTCTTCTATTCTACACCTATTAAAAAGCATTATCTCCGTCTCCCTAAATCCTCCTCTTCTACCTCCCATGCTGACGCCACCGCTGCTCTCCTCTCTTCTCCTTTCCACTTGCCTTCTCCTCTCTCTTAACCCTCCTCCTTTCTCCTTTCCTCCTCTCTCCTACCCTAACCATGACCCTCCTCCTATCCCTCTTCATCTTTCTCTCCGATCACACTGTCTCCTTCTCCCACTACCCCCTCCATCAGCATTAAGCATGAGCGCATCCTTAATACCTCGATTCTGATGATGATGACAAAGATATCCTCCTCAAGCTTGTCGCCATCTTCTCCTCCCTCGACCACCTCCTCTCCTCCTCTGAGCCCTCATGCAACCCCTGCTCCTATAACACTCTCATCAAAGCCTATTCCTCTAATTGCAGCCACGAAAATTGGGTCATTGACATTTGGGAAGGAGATGCAAGTCACGTTGTGAGGTTTGAAGTTGAATTGGATAAGGTGGCATTGAGTGGGATTATTGAAATGTATGCAAAATGTAGGAAAATTGAAAACGCTAGGTATGTATTTGACAAAATGACGGAGAGAGATGTGGTTTCTTTGAATGCGATTGATTGGGAGGTATTTTGATGTGAAGAGGAAGAATGAAGGTTTGAGGTTGTTTTGTGAGATGTTGAGGTGTGGAATTAAACCAAATGATTTCATTTTTGCTGGGGTATTGGATGCTAGTGGAGAAACTGCAGGTTGAAGGGTTTGGGAGGGAGTTCATGGACATATGATAAGTGTTGGATTTGATTTAGAATCTTTTGTTGTTGCTACTCTTGTTGATATGTATTCAAAATGTGGGAATGTAGAGAAGGCGATGGTGTTTTTTGAGGATAAAATGATGATTCTTTTGCACTTGTTTGAAATTTGTGTTTTGTTGACAGTTAGCAGTCATGACCGAATAAATGAGTAAAGTGTAGAGAGAGGGATTGTGGATTGTGAGAGAGAGAGAGAGAGAGAGAGAGAGAGAGAGAGAGAGAGAGAGAGAGAGAGAGAGAGAGAGAGAGAGAGA
>JBAKGM010000279.1:8125633-8151096 GCA_037177215.1 Asparagus racemosus | reverse complement strand
TTAAAACACATGAGAAAAAGTCAAAGGGGCTGGGTCACATTAACTTTTTGTTTTTGGGGCCTTAACACAATTTTCCCTAAATGTTTTCCTAAAATAATTTTATTATTTTAATTTAGTTTCCTCTCCTTTTGTTTTTTTCCTGCGGTCGTTCAGGCGCAGGTCGCGCCCCCCTGCTCCACCGTCGGGGATGGCCTCTCAACGGTGAGGGCTCGTCGGCGACTAGGCGGTTGACGACGACGTCCTCGCCGGAGTTAGGCATGTATTTTATTTTATTTTATTTTGTCATTTTTATTTTTTTAGTTCCCCAATTCTCGGTTGTGCTAACTGATCTCAGTCCATTGTTTATGCCCCATCAATTCATTAAGAAATCAAAGAAAACTAAAGAGGAGAAGGGTTATACATTTGGTTGGATTAGGTTTAGGGTGGTGAATCTTCTTCTTCTTCTCTTTCCCTTCCACTATCTTTCACTTCCTTTTCTTAGATTTTTATCCGAATTTCTCCTTGATGTTTTCTTTTCACGAGGCGGTGCCTCCTTTCTTCTAACTAGTGGCTCTCGGTCATTTTAAGGGGTTAATATCGGAAAAACTCTTTAAAATTATGATGATTTGGAGACGACGTCCGTAAACTATTTTGGCTCCACTACCCTACTTGCCTTTTAAACAATTAACCGCGTTCTTTCATAATCTCTGAACTATTTTTACTCCTACATCCCCCATAAACCATTGAATTCGTCTCTTACTTAAATTTGTTTCTGTTTACCGTCTGAGCTGTCACTTTAAGTGCCTATGTAGTGACCCAATACAAATTTAATTAACCTATTTTTTTCTTATCTTAAGAAGTTCATGCATATGATAATATTAATAAGGGGGGTAACTATGAAAAATGTCCAAATCGATTGAATTGCATATTTTGAACTTGGTCCCTCAAACCATTGAATTGCTATTATTTTGTTATTGGGAAACCGATATTTTGCAGCCCAAAAGAAAAATCTACTTGTCTACTGGAGGAAGGAATACGTAGATATATATAATATAATTTGTGCTGTAGCTAATTAGTGTTAGACTTAATTGTACTTCATGTTAACATCATATTTTGAGAATATTTGCACAACGGTAGGACCACGTTGCATGGAGGAGGGTTGGAGTGCAGTGAAGCAGAAGATGACGGACGAAATGTGCTCTGCAATGAACAGTGAGTCCGCCTTCAATGAGACAACTCAAGCTCTAGAACAAATGCACCCTACGAAAGCACCAGGACCGGATGGTATGCCCGTTCTCTTCTTTAAGGAATATTGGCATGTGGTTGGAACCGAGGTTTCAAAGGCGATCCTTTCTTGCTTGCGGTTAGGTCAAATGGCGGATGATTTAAACCACACAAGTATTGTTCTGATTCCTAAGAAGAATAATCCGGAGCGGGAATGCAGACTGATTAGCTTGTGTAATGTAGTTTACAAGTTAATGTCAAAGGTGCTAGCAAATCGACTAAAGTCCATCTTACCAAATATAATTTCAGAATGTCAAACTGCCTTTGTACCGGGGAGGATGATTACAGATAACATTCTAGTGGCTTTTGAATTGACGCACACGATAAACAGGAAAAATAATGGGAAGAGGGGCTTCATGGCTTCTAAGTTGGATATGAGTAAAGCATATGATTGAGTTGAATGGGGTTTTCTTTAAAAAAATAATGATTTAGATGGGATTTGCGGACAGGTGGGTACAACTTGTAATGATTTGTGTCCGTTCGGCATCGTATATTTCTATCATGTTCAATGGGAGTACCTTTGGAGAGGCACCTACCAAGATGAGGATTGTGCTAAGGTGTTTATTTTGTGTGCAGAAGGGTTCTCTTCTCTTCTCAAACAAGCGGAGCTAAATAGATCATTACATGGGGTTTTGACTTGTCATGCTGGTCCTTGCATTTCTCATTTGACAATAGATTGGTATGGGGAATAAAGTCCCAAATAAAATTAAACATTTTATTTGGAGAGCTTGTAGGGAGGTTCTTCAAGTCCGTGCAAACCTCGCAAGACGACATGTGCCTGGAGGTGTTGGTTGTTATCGGTGTGGTTGGAACTGTATAGGTCATGCACTTATTGAGTGCTGCTACACTCAAGAGGTATGGAGGCTAATATTCAACCGAATCCAAGTTAGTGCGCTTTGATGTCATGATGGGGAGTTTATGCAATGGTTAATGAATTAGATAGCTAGCGAATATAAGGAGAGAGTGGATCAAATATTTGTCACATTGTGGGTAATACGGAGAGATCGTAATGCGTACACATGCAATATGGTGACAATGCAAGGACGCCGACTAGCTTCAGGAATTTATGAAAGCACATATGCATGAGTACATAATTGCAAGAGGGTGGGGGGAAAATGCGTCGAGGCGAGCTAGCAAGGAAATCAGGTGGAAATCTCCAGGCGCCGGTTTGATGAAAATCAACGTTGATGGTGCATGCTTCAAAACTAAGAGATGCTATGGGTTTGGTGCAGTTATTAGGGGGAGAAAGGAGAGGTCTTTGCTTCATTATTTGAAAGTGAGAGTGGATTGCTATCTGCACTGGCCATTGAAGCTATGGCCGTAAGAAAAGGCTTGCAATTTGCTAAAGACTTGGATTTTCTTGATGTTACAGTGGAGAGTGATAATGAGAGATTGATGAATGTTCTTATTCAGCATAAGGGCAAGCTATCTGAGGTGGAGATCTTCTAGACATCTGAATTTTACAGGGCTCTTTTCATAACGTGCTCTTTTCTCGCATAAAAAGAGATGGGAATCGTGTGGGTCGTGCTCTTGCAAAAATGTCATTCAACTTGGAAGGTTGTCAGATTTGGATAGAGGAAGTACCTCAAGTAGTACTTCCTTTAGTCCGAGCTGATGTTTTTAGTACTTATAAAATTCTATATAGGAGTCTTAATAGAGAGAGAGAGAGAGAGAGAGAGAGAGAGAGAGAGAGAGAGAGAGAGAGAGAGAGAGAGAGAGAGAGAGAGAATGTAATAATAACATGTCATCTTCAAAAAATATATAATGGAGATATTGTCATGTAGTTGTGTGTATGTAAACATCAACATTAAACAAATTTATAGTTGTATGGATTGATTGTAAATTATAAAAGATTAGCTGTGAATCTTACCTAGTTAATGTTAACTTTACTTTAAAGCAAAAATAAAGATGAGAAAGCATTAGGTATTGGCTAAAGTTAACAGATACTGGTCAAAGTTAACAGTTATAGGATATAGTTAACTGGTACTAGATAAAGTTAATAGGTACTGGATATAATTAGCAAGTACTGGAGTTAACATGTAATGGGTATATTTAACAGGTATTGAAAATAGTTAAAAGGCACTTGATATAGTTAACATGTAGTGGGTAAACTTAACATGAAATGGATAAACTTAATATGTATTGGGTAAACTTAACGTGTAATGGATAAACTTAATAAGATGTTACTGAAGCCATGAGACAGTTTGAAGGAGCATATGCACTTATCTTTAAAAGTCCGCGCTATCCTTACAAGCTTGTTGCATTCAAGCATGGCAGTAAACTAATCCTGGGTGCCAATGTAAGTGATAGAAATGCTTTCTCATCTTTATTTTTGCTTTAAAGTAATTTTTTTCTTGTCTTTATTTGGCTAAAGCAAGATTGGATTGTTGAATTGAACCCAACTATTCATTCAAAATCAAAATTTTGTACTCCCCTTTGTATTTAAATGATAAGATAACTCACATACCATTAGCACGGACCATAAAATCTTAATTCAACATAGTTGTGCATTATAAAAACTGAACATTATTTCCACATCAAAGCTTTAAACTTGTAAAGAACTCACACATCTCTCTTTGGCATTCCATCAAATACTTTACAAGCAAACTCTGAAAAACCAAATTGAGGATAGCAGCTAGCTTGGAGAGGAAGCGACCGAGAGGAGAAGATGGCGGAGAGGTCGAAGGAGGAGATCTTGTCAAACTAGTGGGGATGAGCTCGAGGTTAGTGTTGGTGGAGTGAGAGAAACAGACGATAGGGTTCAAGAGGAAGATGAAGAGGGAGAGGAGTGTTAGGAGAGAATAAGAGGAGATAAGGAGAGAGGAGATAAGGAGAGAAGGCTAAATCAAAAAAGGGGGAGCGTTAGGAGGGGGGTACTTTTGAATTTTTTGGGACATATTGCTCTAGAAAACCAAAATGAGGATGACGGTGAGCTTAGGGAGGAGGAGGTTGAAATAAGAGAAGATGGTGGCGAGCTCGAAGGAGAAGATCTTGTCAAACGAGTTGAGGATGAGCTCAAGGTTGCTGGTGGCGGAGGAGAAGGTAGAAGAGGCAAGCAGCGGGGGTCAAGGAGAAGATGAGGAGGGAGATGAGGAGGGCGAGGAGAGAGTAAGAGGAGAGGAAGAGAGGAGGCTGAATCACAAAAGGGAGACAGCTGAATCACAAAAGGGAGGAGGGTTAGGTGAAGAAGATAAGGGGTATTTTTGAAATATTTAGGACATTTTTTGAGGCAGAGTAAAAAGAGGGCCGAATCACAAAAATCTGTTGTATTTGGGGCTGAAACACAAGGAGGCTGGGGCACACCAAGTTTTTCCTCAAAAAATATGTTAGGCACATGCAATTAATGAGGATAATTTGAATATTTTGGATATTAATTAAGTAGAAATTTACAAAAAATGGTTGATTAAAAACTAAAGTCACTTGTGTTATAAAAAAATAAACATCTAAGGGGCTGTTTGGTTGTATGGAAATAGAGCTGCAAGTGTAAATAGAGTAACCAAATTTATAATACATTGTTTGGTTCACATTTTTTATCGGGTGCTAGTTTGGTTTACAATTTTGTTATTAGAAAAGGTAAATGGACTTGCATTTTGTAGAAAAAATTTGCAACAAATGTTACAGCCAATTTAGCGGGAGGAAAGGCTGCATGATTAAAAAAGAAACTAAAAAATAAATATAAATACCACTTCATAAAAAATCTTTTTAAATTCAAATAGAAAACTACCTCCACCAAAGTTTCCATATATAGCAAAATTACGTAGCCTTTGCAATAATTATTTTGAACCAAACACTAAATTTGCATTGGAAATACATTTCCTAGAATATATTTGCAAACATCCAAAGAGTGAATTTAAAGTTGATTACTTGCAACAAATGCTGCATGCAACATTTGGTACAATTTATTTTTGCAGTAAACCAAACAGCCCCTAAAGCAACTTATAAAATGATTTACGTATAAGAAAAACTTTAAAGGTTGTTTCTATTCATTCAACCTATTTTAAATGTGGTTTTCATGGGGGGAAAACATAAATAAAACTCATACATGCATTTCCTTTTAGCATCATTTATAATTAAACAAATTTTATATATTTCAAGCGGTAAACATTCGAAGCCCATTGCATCTTCAGAAAAATTTTCTTCTTTCAAGTCATCCATGGTGGATGCGTAATAAAATTATCCACCAACATTGCAGAAGACTATTACAATTAGATCACGATCGCTATCAACAGTAGAAGAAAATATTCTTCAGAAGAAACGATAAAGTTTTAGAATGCAACACTTTCAAAGTGGCAAAAAGCAAATATCCACACGGTCTTTATACAATAAGATGACAATATAAATCCATCACATTCTACTCAACTATGAATCAAAGCTTTGAGAAGATAATATAAAAATGTTCTTCTTTTTTCCTGTCCAGCTTACATATAAATCCATCTGCAACTTGAGAAATGTACATAGAACCACCGCCACTGATTATTGACAGCAAGAATATGAGCTTCTAATATACAGTACACAAGACAGAGGAAAAAAAATATTGCCTGAAAGCCTGATTTCTCTCCCATTTCCAGCAATAAATATTTGCATTTTATTAGTTTGACTATGCAGCAAAGTATAAAATGGTTGAGTTCTCAACTGATTCGAGATAGAACTGACTTAGAAGATGAACACGACGCTGTCATGGACTCTTGACTTCTGATTCTGAGCCACGCATTCTGATATCCACATTAGGTTCCTAATCTCCTGCTCCCTCAATCTCATATACGCAAAGAAAACAGCATAGTGGAACTGCATCAAATAACAAGTGCGAGATCAGAAAGATTGTAGTGAACAAATCAATGGAAAAAAAAATCTTATCGAGGCACCTCTATAGAGTATAGAACGTCATGTAGGGAGCAAAGACAGGATGACATTTGACATATCAGTGCAACACAACAAAATTGATAGACAGTAGTGACTCAAAGACAATAGTGCTATGTCTATGTGCATCAATATTCGTGATATGTCACACATCACCCTCTCCTTCCTCCCTGTAATGATAGACAGTAGTGACTGAAAGATAATAGTGCTATGTGCATCAATATTCGTGATATGTCACACATCACCCTCTCCTTCCTCCCTGTAATGATATCCTTGAGAGGGCCTCTCTAGTGTTTTTTCCCCCAACAAGGTACCATTAAAGGCAACTATAGGAGAAACTATCTGCAGAAAATTTTGGTCAGAGCTAAAATTTAAGATCTGATAACCAGTAGAAATGAAAGCTAAATCAGTAAGTATTCAAAAAACAGATTAGAGTATGAAGTAAGAAGTAATAGTCATTAAAATCGCGATTTGGTGATTCAATTGTCAATGATAGAATAGGAAAGTCAGAAACAAAAACATAATAACATCAAAAATCAACAGGAAGTATCCCATTCTAGACGGTGTAATAGGAACAAACCAACTCTGTTCAATATCAACCATCGAAAGAAAGAATCATCCAGATTCGGCGCAGTCACCCATTAGTTATAACTTATAGCGTTAATTGCGATCAGACCCCTTGTAGTATCACCGGATTGCAAAGAGACCCCCTGCAGTTTTATTTATTGCAAACAGACTCCCTGTAGTTCTACTTGTTGCAAATACACCCCCTGAGTGAAAATTTTATTTACTTTTAAAGTCGTTTAAAATGCTTTGAGGGGGTGGATAAACCTCCTATAGTTCTAATGGTGAGAATAGATATCCAATTGCTAATTTTTTTGAATTTTAAAAGAGCCAAACAATGTTCACTAAGGGGGTGTATTCGCACTTGGGCCAATACTACAGGGGGTCTATTTGCAGCAAGTAGAACTGTGGGGGCTCTATTCACAACAAATAAAACTACAGGGGGTCCCTTTGCAATTGAGTGATACTACAGGGGGTCTGTTTGCCCTAACTTATAAGCCCTTATCATAACAACTAAGATCACTGACATCTAAGTCTTTTCTCAAAAAAGAAAAGGTCCGATATGGATCCACGATTAGGAAAGATTTGACATAGTCTTACACCAGTTGTGAACCTGGTATACCTATTCCTAGTGCATATTGCTTGCTAGAGAAATTACGGACTCCAGAGAATCTTATCTCCAAAGTCAAACAGAATGGCAAATGTCTAGAAAAAAGGAGCTGAATTGGACAACATACTGAAGTAAGATCATTAACATAATTATTTGTTATTATAGATCATTATCATCAAGCTTATGCATGCAGGATTCTTAACTGATCCAGTCCACATTTTTACAAACAAAAAATGTGATAAGTTGATTATATGTGTCAGTCTCAACTGTACCTGTTGTTCAAAAACCAGACAGAGCCTCTTCACCTCCTCTTCATAGAATGCTTTGTCAAGCATCTGACTTTCTCCATAAGATAGTTTTGCAAAGATTGACTGGTATGGTGGATATTTCTCCATTACACCACGAACCTGCAAAGGTCACCGAAACAACAAGTGTCAATGCATAGAAACCACATTTTTGAATATCAGGCTCTAGAGAAAGAACTTTTGAAAGTATTAGTTTGATTTTCTTCTGTTTAAAGTTGTTAAGCCTCCGCTCTCTACAACTTTGCAACAATAGCGTCACAACAGATTTCTAATTGTAATAGAGGATAAGTTCAATTCACAACAGCCGAAAGATAACTGTAGCAAACTAACCATATAACAGGCACTAATTGCATACAAAAATACCCCCTTCAAAGTTAAACAAAGAAAGGTTCCAAATAAACCTCCTTGAGAATGCTTGGGGTGCTTATAATTAAATATCTAAAAAATTTCTAGTTGTTTGGTATTAAATGTTTTAGAGCAACGAGGAAAAAACCTATTTGCCACTCTCTCAGGTTGCAGCTTATGCAGTAAAGGGGCCAAAGGAAGCCAAATATTGACATATCCACCATACAATTTATCCTCACTTGGGATACCATGACACCTCCATTCCTTTGTAGGAGAGCTCTTGATCTTGAGCATGTACAATGTAGTAAGGCAACTTTATGATGATGCCACGATGTGTGGAATACATGTCTGACACGTGCATCAGACACTTGTACCACGTGTAATATTAGAATCTTCTGTGTGCCGCATATTGTGTCCATTTTGGTGTATCCATGTCCATATAATATAGGAATTATTAGTTTTCTAGCAGTAATTGCTTACACATGTATAAATCTAAAGCTTCTAAAACTGTTTTTAATTCGGAGATATTCAAAAAAAGTAATCAAAGGTAGTTTTGAAAGAAACAAAAAAGCAACTCTACCAGAAAGATATCTCCTTCAAAAATCTTTCCCTTAGGGATAACTATTAAATCTTCTGACACAGATTAAAAAAAATCAACAATAACCAGTAAACGTCTACCTATTAGGCACTCAGGCACCAATCATATAATGTAACCCACCAAAGAGTTCAATAAAATAATAATTCTCAAAACAACTATGAAATGCTCTATGTAAAGCATGAATGTTTAAGTCATCTGTCGGCCAATCCTTCGCTCTTATTGCAGCTTATGTGGTAAAGTGGCCAAAGGAAGCCCGATATTGATATATGCCCATCACACGTTTTGTGTGCCACGACATTAACCTCTCCCGTTGAACACGACATTGACCTCTCCCATGGAATACCACGCCAACCCATTTCTTTTGAGGCAAGCTCTCGACCTTGGGCATGCTAAATTTGCAAGCATCAACAGCTCACACATTGCATGAACCTAAACTCCGGAAGTACTTTTAATTCGACAAAATGATGAAAAAATAATCAGAAACACAGGTCACACCCCTGGCCTGCGACGCCAACGTAGCGAAATATTGATATGTGCCCACTGCACAATTTGTATGCCACAACATACCTCTCCCGTGGAATACCATGCCACCCCATTTCTTTAGGGGGCATATCAAATTTGAAGGAATGAAATATATCATACATTGAATGAATATAAAACCCAAACTATGTCACATGCAACAAATGTACCACAAAATAATCAGAAATTGCATGAAAAACAAAAAGTGACTCTAATAGAGAGACCAACCCCTACAAAAAAAATTTACTTGAGGAATCATGAGAATTAACAAGCAGGCACAGGTCAATCATAAATCTGCCAAATTTATCCAGTGAACCCTCCGTTGAGTCAACTATGTTGAGTACCATCCGGAAACCTCTGTCCAATTTAATAATCTAATAGGAACTACAAACTAGCCTCTAACACCTAGCACATAATACCCATGATAGTAAGGCCACCATTACCAGAGATGAAGGTCAGTTCAAATAAATATGGTAACCAGAGTGCTTTTTTTTTCCTCTGTCCATATAATTGCAAACATATTCAGCCTCAGACCATGAACGTAGTTGACTTATCTAAAAAAGACACTAGCTATTGCTTCCTTCGTAAATCATAATAAACTTCAAATATTTGTGATAGATGATTCTTACCTGGTCAATGTCCTCGCAGACAGCAAGTTCTTCATGACCATAAGGGTACCTGAAAAACAGATCACCCATCATATGTGAATTGACAACATTATTATCTTAATTGATTATTATGAGACAGTATTAAAAGCTTACAATAAACCGAAACTCGAATAAAGCTTCCGCCGGTCATCACGTGTCAACTCAGTGCCAATACTGCAACAGGTAGCCATGATAAACACGATAAAATCATGAGTGATTTATTTAACAAACTGAAATGTGCAGACACCTAGGAAATCAGAAGTGTATATAAACCATGACTGATTTTAACCGGCACAAAGAAGCTGATACATGTTAAACTGCATCTATCATCAATATGGAGAACAAGTACTAGCACATGAAAACACCATATCTCAACAGAAAGATATTACTAACCAACCTGTTTATAGTAATATTGACAGCTCTTCTATCAGCTTCAAATGCAAGGAGGTCAGACATGATCTCAGCAGTCGCACCACCCAGTTTCTATTTGCAACAACACATAAACCAAAATTACCAAACGGCATGAAAATTACTCTTTCATATGAACGATAGAACACAGAATACCTGGCAAAACTTGTAGAAATCCTCGAGGTACGCCTTGTACAGAGTGTTCCTCATAATTTCAATATTCATGTCATCCAAATCCTAGAGAAACCAACCAATTAGAGCATTGCAAATTAAATCACCATAATAGTTACAAAATGACGGATAAGATCATATGAATTCAAGGCAGTAAGTGGTACAGCATTGTGTAAAAAAATAGCCTTTTAACTGATAACATAAAACTTGTAATGTTCAAACTCCTTGAAACAGAAAACCAAATACTACTAAAAAAAACTTACCAGATAAAAGGATAACTTGTGAAAATGTGCATGTACTAGATACTTAAATTCCATAAAACTTCATCCCCCAAACATTGGTTAAAAGATTTACATGCTCCTTTTATGGAACCTAGTAACGCACAACCACCCATACACATAACCACCCCCCCCCCCCCAACCAAATGGTTAAAAACCATGGATGGTCATGGAAAATTTTTAAAACCAAATAAATGTTGCAATGATTTGGGCTGGTACCTCTGAAGTGATGCACTCTGAGAAATATGGAGCCAGTGGTGTATCGACAAGGACTAGCCTGTAAAGCTCACGCATGTTTTGGGCGACCGCAAGGGTAGCAATACTGAGAAAGAAGATAAGATCTTAAAACTCTCCTCAATGGTTCAGGAAAAGGGGGTACGAAGCTATGTGAGAAAGTACCTGTCAAACATGCCAAGTGGATGACATTTCTCTAGAAGCTCTTGGACATCTCTTTCATGCAAGGTTCCAGTTACAATAAGGACGACATTATCAATCATGTGGCCATACCTGCAAAAGGAAGCAACTGAATATGGTTAATACAGGTCACACATCAACCTTCTTAATTAGGAAAATTATCTGATTAATGCAATGATAAATTGTGCATTAAATGTGGTACAAAATATAGGGAGGAGCTTTGAAGACAGATACAGAAACACATACGTAATATATTCCAAAAAGGTTGATAATGGCTCTGTGGCTTGGCATAGCATATGTTTATACTCATCAACTAGTTTGAGAGTACATTTCTCCACGATAGTAGTTGTATGCAAGGGTGAAGGCTCTGCAAATAAATTGTGATTGAAAACTGTTAAACAATAAAATATTGTAGATTTTCATTCATATTTCAAAAGCTACAACTACTCCATTTATATAGAGGTATAATAACAAGAAGTTATTGTGTGGTCAATGTGGGACTAAACACAATTACCTAATCACAATTATTCTCTTAGTTACATTTGTAATATCTCTCAATCACCAAATCTCTAATTTATACTCCTAAAATATTATTCTTAATATAATTATAACATTATAGATCTCCATAATATATTCCTTAACACTCCCCCTCAAGTTGAAGCATGTATATCATATATGTCCGACTTGTTACAAACAAGATGTACTCACTCCAACTTGTGACACGACTTAAATGGCTAAAATCTTCTGTGTGACCTTTCTCATCGTAGTGTGTCTTCATTTTCTAATCTTCTACTTGAATGACTTCTACCACTAACAACCTCAACCAAAATCACCAAATGCGATACCTCGATCTTCTTCACAGATCGACCAGCGAACTACCAAACAAATGATCATCACCGAAGACCCACCGAACAAATGATCCTCTCTAGGGATCCACCAAACAAACAATCCTCTTCACGGATCAACCAAATAAACGACCCTCTTCACAGATCAATCAAACAAATGATCCTCTTCACGGATCAACCAAATAAACGACCCTCTTCACGGATCAACCAAACAAATGATCCTTTCTAGGGATCAACTAAACGAACGATCCTCTTCACGGATCAACCAAACAAACGATCCTCTCTAGGGATCAACCAAACAAATGATCCCTCTTTAGGGATGTCTCAAGAGAACCTACCTCAGACTAACCATATCTATCCACCTTGATCAATCCTTCTTGATCCAAATGAAGAAATCCACATGAAAAAAAAAACTGAATCGTCTCCTGGGGAAATCGGAAAGAGTTCGCTACGCAAGCCCAGTTCTCTACTTACTTCTTTCACAGTTTTCACTACATTCCATTCAAAATCAACATTCTTCGTCTCACCCTTTTATTTTAGATTCCAATCAAACCTTCAATAAAGCCAAGAAAATAACCTTCATCAAACCAAACTCCAAACAAATCCCAATTCAATCAATTTTTTTTCAGTAGCTAATAATGGTCAAGGTTTCTAGAATACAAGTAGTGGTGGCGGTGGTGTTGACAAGTTGAGTAGGCGGTGAACGAAGGGAAATCAAGGCGACACAGGCGGACCATATATATCAAGAATGATTACTGCTATCAATAATGGCAATTCTGATCATCAATAACAAGAAGTCTATTGTGTAGTCAATGTGGGACTAAACACAACTACCTAATCATAATTATTCTTTTAATTATATTCCCAATATCTCTCAATCACCAAATCTCTAATTTATACACCTAATATATCTTATCTAGTATTATTTATTTCCTTCATTACCTCTAACACTCCTTAATTTGTGAGTCTAGTTCAATTCAACTATAATTCAATCTTCCACAGGATTAACTAACTTTTGCACCACTTCACTCGTGGACAAACTAATTCACTAACTCTTGCATCACTTCACTCGTTAGCTAACCAGATCATGCATTCAGCACATGGCTATCAAACATCCCACCACTTCACTCGGTGATTAACCAGACTATATCACTCCTATGGGCATCCATGGACCTTAGCTCTGATACCATTTGTTGGGGGAGAAATCAGGCCCAATCTAGAGCTGATGAGCTTTAAATAGAAGTTAGGAACTAATTTTAACCTAAAAGTTATAGCTATTAGAATTAATATAAAACTATAATCCTTGACCCTCACCACAACTTCGAAGTTTTGGTGTAATAATTAGAGGGACTTAATTTAAGATGATATCAGAGCAACCCAAGTTCAAATCTTGTTGGCCACGAATTTAATGAGGATATTAAACAAATATTAGAATTAATTTAAAACTATAATCCTCGACCCTCACCACAACTTCGGAGTTTTAGTCTAATTGTTAGTTGGACTTAGTTTAAGATGGTATCACAGCAACCCAGGTTTGAATGTTGTTAGCCATGAATTTAATGCGGATTTTAAAAAAATTATTACTGTTGCATGAGTCCAAATTTTTAGCCCATAAAAAGGGCACTCGACCTATGAGAGCAGGTTAGAATTAATATAAAACTATCCTCGACCCTCACCACAACTTTGAAGTTTTTGTGTAATGACTAGAGTGACTTAATTTAAGATAAACCATCAAATTAAGTGCTTAATAACAAATCTAGCAAAAGATCATTCAAACTTTGAGAAAACTCACTACGACGCTTCTAAGAGAGACGATGCCAATCACGACACACGATTGACAAACTTCCTTAATTTAGGAGATCTGCTTGAGAACAAGATTTATTCACATCAAATATAGTAAAGCAAGAATGTCCATTAACAGACACATAGATTGGTTGTTTTAAACATTGTCCATAAGATAAGGAATAGGAGAAATCCAACGTGACAAGTTTATAGGGTTCCAAGACCAAAATTTTGGATGAGAGACTAAAAACAATTTCAATATAGATTACTTGTATTTCTGTAATTCACCCAAATTTGTCAAAACTGCTAGATTTGACCAAAACTCAAAAGGGTTAAATGAATTTCCCAAGGACAAGCAAAAGTCAAGTGAAAATGATTAGGTCACATGTCATCATTCCGTTATAATGCTACTAATCACTTCAGATCTAAGTATCGTGGGTACAAGTACGGGTGCAGGTATGGGTATGGGAGACATCAAATTTATAGAAGGTAGGGTACTGGGATACGCCTACACATACATGCATGTATATATAATAATTTACATTTGATCAATATTATTTTTTTTCATTTCACATGCTATAAAATAAAACTCCTATAACATTTATGTGTTTATTTTACAATATAGGTCTATAAATTAGAAAATTGCTCGGTTTTTTAATTCGATACCCAAAGACTCTATAATCATAGTTTTGAATTGGGTAAGGGCTGAAACTCCAACTTATGCCCAACGAGTTTGAAGAATGACATGTGAAGTGTATGACATATGTCTAAGAAGTAAATGCAAGTTCTTCTAAATTAAAACATTTATTATATAAGTGAGCACATTTGAGTAAGTGTATGCAAATATCCAAGAAGTATTCACTGAAGTTTCAATGTTAGGTATGGGTACGACACAGGTACGGCTCCAAATAGAAGTACCCTTGCGAAAACTCCAGGAACAAGAAAATCTCCTAAATTGCTAAAAAATTGAAACCCTTCTAATCAGATATTGCAAAATGTAAATCCCCAATGGAATCTCTCCAACAACAACCAAGCTTTTATCCCAAATATTTATGACATGCTACATGAATCATATTCTTTCATTTAATTCTATTAAGGGTTATCTCCTTCAACAAGTTAATGACTACCATATCCTTCTTAATTGTTTCCGACCAAATTCTCCTAGGCCTAAATTTAATCCTTCTTCCGCCATTAATCATAATCCGATCACTTATCTCAATTAGTGCATTTATCCATGGTCTAAGCATCTCAATTGATTCTCTCTCGTTATATTCTTAGTGGGAACAGTGTCTAACTTTCCTCGAATACACTCATTTCTTATCTTGGAGCTTACTATATATCCACACGTCCATATTAACAATCTCACTTCTGGTAGTCATTTTTCACACATTTTAGCACATGTTTCTTAATTGCTCAAGATTATTATCCATAAAACACCGTTAATTTTATAGTTACTCCATAAAACTTTCTATTCAGTTGAATAAGCATTTTACTATCATATAGAGCTCAGGATGCATTCCTCCACTTTAATCATCTTAATTTGATTCAATGAAGCATGTCATCCATAATCTCACCATCTTGATGACTGATCCTAAATAGCAAAAAATGAGTATTCCTGAGTATATACTGCCTATTTGCCTGCCAAATTACATTTTCTATATTTTCTTTTGTTTAACTGACTCTAAATCACTTAGATTTGATAACTTCCCCCCACTTTACCCAAACAAATCACTTAAACAAAATTTCCTGAATGCTTATAATAGAATGCAACATGATAGACACTACAATCTACAAAAATAGGGTTCAGTTTAGCCTACAGATGAATCAACAGAAACTTCACCCGCGTAGTCTGTTAACTCAAATCTTGATCTTTACACTGAGAAATCAGTTTAAAAATTAGTGCATACATCAAAAAAACACTATAAACTGCCAAAAAAATGCCTTCTCTTTAGCTTGTATATTTCTCACGGCCTTAGTTCTAGCAGATCCGATAGATTAAATATCTAGCATCTGTGATCTGAGAAGTTTGTCGACCCAAACTTGTCATAAACAACTCAAATTGACCAAAATCTACCAATTAATTTCCTGCCTTAATCAGATAATAAAAATCTCCAACAGAAGCTTTTCACAAAATTTCCCTAAATGATAAAACCAATATAGAACATCAAAAAACACTATAAACTTTAAAAAAAATTAGCCTACAGATGAACCAAAAATTTGATCTTCTATACTCAGTAATCATTTTAGATCGAGTGTAAGTTTTGGGGTTAAGGGCCTTAGTTGTTGGTGGAGAAATGCATATTGACATCAACTAGTGTTTTGGACTGTGAATATGATACTATGCACTAATCTTTACCATGATTTTACTAATATTACATCACATTCAAGAACTTCTCTCCTCATTACCCAACCAAATCTCTTCAGCAAATTTTCCCAAACGATACAGCTAGCATACAACACCAAACACACTATAAACTAATTAGGGTTCTATTTAGGCTACAGACGAATCAACAAAATCTTGACCAAAGGAATTTTGCAAATCGCACTCGCAGTTCTAAAGGTAACAGCCATACTTGGTCGCGTCTAGGGTTTCACACTGGCATATGCTACCGCACACTCATTTTTCTCATTGCTCTTACAAAATTCCGTTCTATGTGTTAAAGTTTTGCTCTGCAAAACTAAATCCCTCCATCTTGTCCAACACAATAATAGCACTAGCATACAGCATCAAAAACACTATAATTTGTAAAATCAGGGTTCAATTTAGCGTACAGATGAATCAACAGAATCTTGAACTTCAAACTGAGGAATCGATTTAGATTGAGCTCACCATTCTGGAGGTAAGGGCCGTACTCCGTGGCGGAGAGATGCATCTTGATGTCGTCTAGGGTTTCGCACTGGCAGAGGTTGTTGTAGTCGGCGGCGGTGAGGAGGCCGGCGCGGTGACCTCTGACGATCGCCTCGAGGTACCCGACATGGATGTTGAAGGTTAGGGCTTCGAATCCGTACATCGTTGGAACACGGAGATCGGTCGATGATGAGATGAACAGTTGCAGATCTGAGCGCGAATCGCAGAGAGCGAGATGAGAGGCTTGGAGACACCCGTTTATTTGTTGGGTTACTTACGAATAGGGCCCTTGAAGTATCACCCCAGTGCGAGTACATTTCTTTATTATTGAGCTTTTTTTACTTTTTAAAAGTTGAAAAAAAAATTATAATTAGGAGTCTATCCTCACCAATATACAGAAGTAAATAAGGTCTATCCGTCTCCTCAAAATCTTTTTAACAATCTTAACATTCAAAACAAATTCATTTGACGATTTATGCGCGCAAATAGAACTACAGAGGGTCTAATCACAATTGAGTGATCTATAGCAATTAACCTTTATTTACTCTTCATTTACGTTTTTTTTAATTAACCCCCAAAATCTTTCATATTACGAAATTAGAACCTGAAATATGCATGTTTTTTGAAATTAGTTTCTATGTTGCATTACCATCACATTGTAAGGCATGATTAGATTAGTCGTTAAGTAGGGATGGATAATTACTAATTTATCCTCATGAAAATAAATCCCCCCGCCAACTTTAGCTAGGTTTTTGTTTTGTTTGTTTTAAATGGTTGGGTCTGTAGGGGAGTTTAAGTTAAACAAGTTTGGATGTGAATGCATAAAGGTAGAGCTAGTATTGAATAAATCCCAAAGACACGGATTATTCTTAGTTTCAACTAGCTGTTAATTAGAGGGACTACTTGCCAAACACTTAAAAAATTTGGGACGGATTTCAAATTTTGAATATTTGGAGGACTAATTTTGAAAGAAGATTTGATGGTCTAATATTTGAAAAAAAAAACAACCTTTTATTTATCTAATTTATCTAATCTATACAACTTAAAACAAATAGAGCGGGTGTAAATTTCTTTTGAAGAAATGGCGAACATTCCCCATTCTATAGTTTACGTTATTAGGGTACATACTTGTTTCTTAAGGACAAGTTGGTAATTTACAAAAAATTGAGATGTTGGTCGATTGTCACTTCCTCCCTCATACAGTTGGGGTCATGTGAAAACTCCCCAAAGTTCTGGGGGTTTTGTGAAATTAACCCATGTTTTTATTTGGCATACTTTCTTCTTCTGAAAAACTTGATTTATTTTTTAAAAATATGCGTGATTGTTATTGACTAGATTTGGGTATCCTATGCGCTCGCATGGGAGATGTTGCAGTAGAGTTTGCTGTGAACCTGTGCACACTCAAATTCGAGATTCATCGACCTTAATACCAACGACTTTTGGAAGCGCTTGCTTTTTTTTTTAACCAGTTTCAAAAGTTGAAGATTTCAAACGCAGTACTGTCAAAGCTTAAGGTACGTTGCATCACGGAATCCCCCCACAAGCAATAGCTTCTAATATTTTGCGCGTCTATGTTTTTTTTTTTTTAGCAATGACATTTCCTAACTAAATATCCTTAATAAAACATCTGAATAAAAAGAAAAATAAAATCCTAGCTGAAATGTAACCTTCCAAGCAGTCAAGTATCACTCAGGCTATGTGCTATGACGAGGTAACTTTGATGACTTCTTTCGGTTGTCGGAAGCAACAGTCGCCGCCATCATGCATACATAGCGGTCTGTGATTTTCTTTCTTAGGAGCTTTGATTTGTGTTTTCCCCTTATTTGAGGTTATCAATTATACTTGGCATTTTTTTTTTTTTTTTTTTGGCCTCTTTGTTAGGTCCTCAAGTGCTGCTTAACAAGACTTTTGAATAGAGCTTGAATTCCTTGCTTTTCCCGGTGTCATGCGGAGTATTTTGCTAGTTCATTAGGATGATAGAATCAAATTCCAGTGGCTCGTGCAAATTGTATATCTGCAGGCTTTTGTACATTTTTAAAAACATTTATATCTATCATTTTTCTTGCATTTTTTTACTTGAAATTATGACATGCTTACCTTTCGAATGCTTTAATTGTGGTGCAGCACCAAGCTCGGGTGTTAGAGCTCTGGTAATCAACTTAATGGCCCTCCTCCATTTTCTCTCTCCTTTTTCTATTCTTAGTCTTTTCATCTATTTTTCTTGCCTATTCTTAGCCTAATGATGGGTCCAAAAGTTTATTTTGAGCTTAATAACCAAACTAATTGAGTCTTATCCACCACAATCACCACCACCACCTCCTCCTCCGCAAAGAACTTACGAGAGGGAGAGAGAGCGGGGAGGTTAGAAAAGAGAGAAAATATAAAGAAAATTTTCAAAAAAAGATAGGGATAAAAAATAGAGAGCTAGAAGATGGAGTACTTAAAAACCATCTTGTTGTTTTTGCTCACTGTCCTCACTGTTGCGTCGTCATCTGTTAATGGAGAGACTGATGAGGAGTATTGGAGGAGGAGAGAGCAAGAAGCTCAAATAATTGCGAGGGCATCCTACGTCCCTGATCCATTTTCAGTTACCAACTCCTTCAACGCTGCAGTTAACAAGTAGGTCACGTATCTTTAAATCCTTCACATTCTTGATTTTAGATCTTAGTTTTCTCGCGCACGCGCGTATTGACTTGGCCTGAGTAATCATGCAGGGCTATCAGCAATAAGAACACGACTCGAAGGGGCCTCCGGACGACGCTGCAGGGCTCTTGCATGGCCACGAACCCGATCGATCGCTGCTGGCGGTGCCGTGCTGACTGGGCTGAAAACCGCCAGCATCTCGCGGGGTGCGCCAAAGGGTTCGGCCGAAAGGCCTACGGCGGGGGCAAGAAGAGCGAGATCTACGTCGTGACCGATGACTCCGACGACAACCTCCAGGACCCGAAGCCAGGAACCCTGCGCTGGGGCGTCATCCAGGAGCAACCCCTGTGGATCATCTTCTCCCGCGACATGCTCATCACCCTCCAGCAAGAGCTCATCATCGCCAGCCACAAGACGATCGACGGGCGAGGCTTCAAGGTGGAAATTGCCTACGGCGGGGGCCTCACGATCCAGTACGTCACCAACGTCCTCATCCATGGTCTCCACATCCACGACATCGTGAGTAAGAGCGGCGGAACGATTCGCGATAGCATAAGGCACATGGGCCTCCGTACTCAGTCCGACGGTGACGGCGTCAGCATCTTCGGAGCGTCGAACATCTGGATCGACCATCTATCGCTAGCTAGGTGCGCGGACGGGCTAATCGATGCGATTGAGGCGTCGACGGCGATAACAATATCGAACTGTTTCTTGACGGAGCATGACGAGTCGATGTTGTTCGGGGCGAGTGATCACAATCAGAATGACAGTGTGATGCAGATAACGCTGGCGTTTAATCACTTTGGACTGCATTTGAGGCAGAGATTGCCGAGGGCGAGGTTCGGGTTCGTGCATATCGTCAATAATGACTACCAAGAGTGGACAATGTATGCGGTTGGAGGGAGTAAGCATCCCACATTGATCAGCCAAGGGAACAGATACAGGGCTCAAGACAACCGTTATACTAAAGAGGTAAACTAATAGAGAGTTGCCATCCATTTCAAGCAAATCTCTTTCTGACTCATATTTGTTTATTTATTTTGATTCAAGGGTTGCCTAGTATTGAGGTAACCCTGAAACTTTTATAAAGTCACTTAACTCCGAATTCCAGCTGGGGCTTTCCACAACCCTGAACGTTTGCAATTTTTTCGAACATACTCGGGACGATGTAACGGTTTCTTAAACCTTATAGAAAGTTCATGGGAGTTTTCTGAAAATAATGTTTAAACATTTGATTTTCTGAAAATAATGTTTAAAGTTAGAGAGGGTATGTTGAAAATGTGAGTGACAAGCCGCAAAAGTCGGGGGTTAAGTGACATTTACAAATGTATAAGAGGTTATCTCAAAATGGGCAAAACTTTAAGGGGTTTACGTGAACTTCAGCCTAAATGTATCATCATATTTATTTCTTTTGCATATCACATAACATGCAAGTATGCATTTACTCATTTCAGGTGACAAAGAGGGAGTACACGCCTGAGTGGGAATGGAAGTCATGGAACTGGACGTCGGAGGGCGACGTCTTCGAGAACGGCGCCTTCTTTGTCACCTCCGGTATAGGGAGCGCCTTCGACCTCACCAAGAACTTCTCGAGGTTCGATGTCTTCCGTGCGAAACCGGGGTCATTCGTCGGCCGGCTCACTCGCTACGCCGGAGCCCTCAGCTGCAAGGTCGGAGAGCCCTGCTAGCTGCCCGGCCCGGCCCGGCCCGGCCCATTTATGTTCAATAAGAGGTGGATATTGTATTTTGTTTTGTTTTGTGATTCTTTCATAGTTAGGATTAGAGGGTGAGATGATAGAAGAAGGAAAAAAGAGAGTAATGTTGTTGTTACTCCTGTTGTTGTAACTCTTTATTGTTTTGATTGGATTGTATTTTTCCAATATAAGATTATCATTTTTGGTTTTCCATCTTGTGGCCCATTATTGAACTTGGAGCTACATCTCGCTAGATTGTTGATTTCAGTGATATAAATGTTCAACAACGCAACAACTTGCAGGAACTTTAGATCAAATTAGTAATGTTGCAGGAACTTTAGTTCAAATTTGTTGTTTGGAGTTATTTTCTTTAATCATATACGCAACAGTTTTACAATGAAGAATTTATTTCTCAGTGACTATGGCTGAAGTTTCAGAATGGCTGAAACTGAAACTTGTGAAATTGTAAGATCAAGACATTAAGATATCTGCCGCAAATCATTTTAAAATGACATTTATTCTAACCTTAAATAAGTTTCTAGATAGAAAAGTACAAGGAGTCAGGGGCCTTTCGCCATGTTATTAAGAGTAATGTAGTCATAAACGAAACCTTAACACCCAATTTCTAACGAATGTTAAAAAAGTAGGAAGATGGTTTGTAAATAAGGTGATGTAAAGAGACTAAATTGAGAAAAAAGAAAGTAGAGAACTGCAGGAACCAAAATGGCATTTTACGCTACATCAAAATGATGGTTTGAAGTTGATTTTCTCCTGCTACGTAAAACTTTTGTTACTACAACAATGCTACATTTTCTTGCTGTACCAGGCAAAACATTCTTAAATGAAACAGAATGGAACTTGCTCGTCTTTGATTGGAGGGGAAAAAAAACCAAGATGTCTTGTGTATCCTGTACATAATCAATGCTACCCTGTAATATTTTCCCAACTTAACGAAGCATCCATGACCTTTAGAAAAGGTCTTTTCTTATCTTGGGACCTAAGTTTGACAATGTTTTTGGAATGATATACCTACCATAGATATTAAAGTATACGGCGCTACTTTATTTGTACAAGAACAAATAACATTTATCCAAATTATCTTTAGATGCTTATTTCTTCCATGCCATATGGAATAAAACTCAAGAATGATTGGGAAATTTTGTCATCTATTGTTGAATCATGTGTATTTTATTTTAGTTTAATATACTTCATATATACACATAATTTGTAATAACTCATTGTCCAGGTCATGGTTAACCTCTCAAGGTGTGGTTTTATTTAGAGCTTATTTTCTTAGCACTAAGTTACGTTCTTTCAATTCTTGTGCAATATGCTTATCTTTTTATCTCAATGTATGCAGGAAAACATATGAAGATCCATGCTTACCGCTCTTTGTGGGATTTGTTTGTGGTGAAGATTTAGAACTTAATCATCTCAATAGAGACCTTTTGACCTTTTGATTAAGTAGTAGACTCTTTGTTCTAATCATGGAGGAATTGTGATTTGTACTTTGGACAAAAGCAAAAACTTGTGATGAATCTCAATCCTATTGCTATAATGTTGTTCTTCGTTGTAATGAATTGTTCATTATATTAAGACTAAAGTTTGGTTAGTTTGTGTGTAAAACTTGGACTATTGTTTATTTGTTTGTGATATTACAAAGCACGTAAAAATCGCTGCCATGTGGGGGGTAGCATTTGAATTTTTTTTAAAAAATTCCATGCTTAAACTGTTACCATTGCTTTACCAACTGTTATCCTTGCTATATGTAAAATTAGGAAAACAACCGTTCCCCTTGCCATAAAACCGTTCCCATATATTCAACTTGAAAACTAATACCCTTGCAATAAAACTGTCACAAAAGCTGCAAAGAAAATCCATTTCCATTGCCATAAAACCGTTCCCATAGCTTCAAATCAAATTGTTCCCATTTCACTATAACCGTCACCATAGCTTAAATGTAGAACCGTCCCCATAGTGCAACCGTCCCCCTACGACAGCAACGAGAACAGTATATGAACCGCTCTAAAAGGATTAGCATCCGTTGCCTTAGACCAAAGAGAACGCCAGTACTCGAGTCGAATGCAAAACCGTTCGCATAGATGTTACGCGACGGTTTTTGTGTCTAGCGGGACGGTTTGCAACCGTTCCGATAGACCTTAAATGTGGTAGTGTATATATATATGAAATAAAAATTTATTCTCATTGAAACAAAAAAAAAAATCAAATTTCGTATTTCCTAAAGTTTGTGTTGAACATCCGACATACATTCAACTTCTTTGTAATGTAAGATGAGAAGATAAAAGATGAACGAGTCAAGGAAAAGACAGCAGCACAAGAAATTTAGCTCCAGTCTGATATCATAATTAACATAGACTGAAGATATTACTCTACAATTACCCAAGAAAAAGATACAGGTGGAGAAATATTGATCTAAATTTAATAAAAAAATTAAAACAGAAGAAATAAAAGATATTTTTTAAAACTATTTTATAGAATAGTTTAATTTTTTGAGTAAAATTAAGAATCTTTAGAAGAGATTTTCATGAACTTTTTTTAGTACTTTTATATGCTTATGTGGATACTTTTATCATATAAAAGCGTACTAGAGTTAGCATTAATCTTTAGTTTATAATTTTTTATAAAGTCTATCAATGATTAGGAAGAAAATTTCGTATTCTCTTTAGTTTCGTTCTAGCCCTCTTTTAATTAAATATCTTAGCTTATTGGCTTTAATTATTAATCTTCCTTTTATAACGCTATTTTTTTAAGTGTTTTTCACTTTCGCAACACTATACTTTCTCAAGTCAAGCTTAGTTTTATGTCTGTCCAAATAACATGAAAATTCAAATTGGATTTGGATTACATTTACTCCATATCAATTCAATTATCAACATGAAAATTTAAATTTGCTGTAGCCCATTCAAACTAACATCAAAGAAAATACATAGTGTTAGATCTCAGGAGTAGCAACATTATGAGTACATGATTATACTTTGAAAATTTGGAAAGACTTAGTCTGATAAGAAGGTCATCTAAAACATGATGAATCGGTTACTCTTTTTTTCATTTTGTACTAACAAATTCTATTCTTTTACTCACGTGTGTGATTATCCTCGATAAAGTAATTTAAATAACACTTTTTACAATTATTATCAAATGTTCTCTTGATTAGCAACATTATTCCAGATGATGCTCTTTCTATCTGGAAAATTGCAACCACTTTAACAACCTTATTTTCATACAACTTGTATTTGGAGAAAAGAAATATCTTTTTTTTTCAATGTTCCATATCATAAATAGTATATCCAATAAAAGGAACACCACATGCACCCACTATGGTTGACTTGGACAGTTGGAAGGTTCCAATATGATTCCTATGGTCCTGAGTTCAATTTCAGGTTGGGTTACCAAAAAAAAAAAAAAAGAAAGAAAGAAAAGAAAAGAAATTGCACACGCTATTGGCTATCTAAAAACTTTTACCTAATAAATCATGAGGAAAATTTTTTTGAACCTAAACCTATAGATGCTGTTTTGCAAGGAGTTAAGAGAGGAGGTTAAGGAGAAGGGTTAATTTAGTTAGGCCATTGTGGAGTTCCATTTGGATAGACAATTAAGATGAAGGTTTAACTTTTTAGTGTTTGACAATTAGAGAAGGGTTAAGTAGGTTAATCATGCTAAATTTTTTAATATGTCAACTTTAACCTTATTAAAGTTCAAAAAATTGTTCTGACTCCCTCTCCGAAATGCAAGTACACAACAAATTAGAGACTGCACATATTCATAATGTATAAATTATATAAAGTTTCTTTGGAAAACTTTCAATAAGTAGATTATACACTTGCAACGCAAATTGTTCAAAAACAACTATATTTATCTCTAACTTGAAGAATGAAACCATAGATGATCATAAGTTCCAATTTAGCAAAGACAAAAACAGAAAAAATAGCTATTGTGAGTTGAAATATTAAAAAAATTAGTATCCACAACTAAGTAAGAATTGAAATATCAAAATATAAGTAGCATCAAAGATTGCTCTCACTGACTCCCTAAAGTCTTTTAAATTACAACGAATATATTAAAATGTCAAGTTAACCATAGCTCTCTCCATCTTTTATGGATCACACAATCTAAAGTTTAAAATTTAAAAGCACCCACACTCTCACTTCTTCGATCACCACACATTCTTTTTTTCCATAAAAAATGCAGTTTACCATCACAATTAGATGTTGCTTTCTCATGGCCCTACCTAATTTTTTTGAAAATGTTATAGCCTACCCTCATAATGAGAGACAGTTTAAAGGTTACACCTCCTCAATAGGAGGATTTGTAAACCCCTCAAAATGATGGATTTTAAAGGGTTAAGGATTCTCAACCGCTTATCAAGGATTAACAAAGCTCTTATCAAGAAACTAGCGTTTGGCGGGTTAATGAAGGGTTAAACCCCTTTAACCCCTCCATTAACCTTTTTCCAAACAGAGCCTGGGTTAAACCCCTTTAACCCCTCCATTAACCTTTTTCCAAACAGAGCCTTCAAGACATTCCTATCTCCCCTGGATTGACTGCAAAATAGTATTCTCATTCTAGTAAGAAAGTTAATCAAGTTATATATTGAAAAATTATATATTGAAGTTGACTTATACATTGCATTTAATCCAAAACAATTCATTAT
>JBAKGM010000279.1:8097023-8115520 GCA_037177215.1 Asparagus racemosus | reverse complement strand
TGTGTGTGTGTGTGTGTATAAACCATAGAAATTAAAGTATATGGGGCTACTTTATTTGTACAAGAACAAATAATATTTATCCAAATTATTTTTAGATGCTTATTTCTTCCATGCCATATCGAATAAAACTCAAGACTGATTGGGAAATTTTGTCATCTATTGTTGAATCATGTGTCTTTTAGTTTAATATACTTCATATATACACTGGAGCTAATATTATTAGGTGTAATTTTATCAAAAACCTTGCAAAGTTTGTGTTTCCTACAAAATTAGCCTAAATTCACTCTGTCCATAGACCAAGTCTGTCTCTACATTTATGTCTTGTGTCTATGTTTGAATATATCTCTGCGGCTATCCCCAATTCTCTCCCCTTATTTCTCTAATTCAAAGGATACCATTCATTCTCCTCTCTTAGGGGCATTTTCAATTTTACTCCGTCTTTGCATTACAATGGCTTGTTTTGTCTAACCATTGTTATGGAGATCCCTATGGTCTTAAGAAAGTAAAATAAGAGACAGAGGGGGAAAAAATTAAGAAGATGGAGTATACAAGACTCATATCCTTTGTTTTCTTCGTCTCATTTTTAGCGTTGGTCTTTGGAGAGACTGATGAGGAGTATTGGAGGAGGAGGGAGATGCAAGCCCAAGAAATTGCAAGAGCAACTTATGTGCCTGATCCTTTCTCTGTCACAAACTCTTTCAACGCAGCTGTTCACAAGTGAGTAATTGATTGTCAAATCTTAGTTTTTTTTTTCCTTTTCTTTTCTTTTACTACAATTGTTTTTTCCCTGAATGCTTATTATTCCTCAATTTTTTATTAGCGCGGTTACGTATCTTTGTATGTGCATGACGAGAACAAACATGTGCAGGTCAATGGAAAAGAACAGCACAAGGAGAGGCCTGCTGAAGGGGGGCTCATGCAAAGCCACCAACCCGATCGACCGCTGCTTTCGGTGCCGTGCCAACTGGGCCGAAGACCGCCAGCGTCTGGCAAGCTGCGGCAAGGGGTTTGGCCGCAAGGCGTACGGTGGGGGCAAGAAGAGTGAGATCTACGTCGTGACCGACGACTCCGATGACGACATGGAGAATCCTACGGAGGGCACCTTGCGGTGGGGAGTCATCCAAGATAAGCCCTTGTGGATCATATTCGAACGAGACATGGTCATAAGCCTCAAGGAAGAGCTCATCGTCACCAGCTGGAAGACCATCGACGGCCGGGGCGCCAAAGTCGAGATCGCCCACGGCGCCGGGATCACCATCCAGTACGTTACAAACGTTATCGTCCACAACATCCACATCCACGATATCGTCTCCAAGGAGGGAGGGATAATACGCGACAGCCTGACACACATGGGTCTGCGGACGCAGAGCGATGGGGACGGAATCTCACTCTTTGGCGCGTCGAACATATGGCTCGACCATCTGACAATGTCCAACTGCGACGACGGGCTCATCGACGTGATATTGGCGTCAACAGGCGTGACAGTCTCAAACTGTCTCTTCACGGAACACGATAAAGTCATGTTGTTGGGAGCCGACAAGAAGCACCAGAACGATAGTATCATGCAAGTGACGGTTGCATTCAACCAGTTCGGAGAAAAGTGTAAGCAGAGGATGCCCAGGGGTCGATATGGGTTTGTGCACATTGTCAATAATGACTATAACGAATGGGGATTATATGCAATTGGTGGTAGTGAGCACCCAACTATGATCAGCCAAGGAAACAGATACAGCGCTGGTTTCATTAAAGCGGTACGTATGAACGCATATATTTCAACTGCCCTAATCATTTCAGAGCACAGAAACCTCAAAACTTGTCTGTTGTATATGTACATACGTATATATATTGTATATATATATATATATGCGTATGTATGTACATAATCCTCAACATATCGTATATATGTGCCTATATGGATCCCCATAGCTAGTTATACTAGTGTTATCAAAAGCGCGTGCGTCATTGCTCCTCGTGCGCCTAGCAATTCGAGGTGGTGGCGAAGCGTCCCAAATCTAATGCGGCGGCGCCTTTTGCCTCTCGCAAACACCCTAGCTTGTGGGTTGCATGCAAGACATAGCCTCATATATTTTTGTTCTTTAACTTTTCAATCTGATCTTTATACCAAATAACTCATATCCTAAAAAGCAAAATAAACTCATTAGGCCTCCTTAGTAGCTCGATTTAGGACTCGAACTAATCCTCCTTTAATATTTGATTTTGTTTCGATAATAGTCTTGATTTGACTTTTCATTTGGAAAAGTACGAACCCGCTACTATGTTGGATGTGGTAACATTAAGAATTCCTTATTTTGTAATTTGGTAGTAGAAATTATTTATCTTGACATATTTTTATTTTCAAATTCATAAGCACCCCGGGCTTGCGGCATGCAGCTTGCTTCACTTGAGCGCACAAATCACTTTGCGCCTTGCGCATGTGTGCGTCAGGGGACTTTGCACTGCATTGCGCCTTGCACATTAATAACACTGAGTTACACAACAAATATAGATCCGATATATTACTAACATGCATGCATGCATATCAGGTCTGTCATAGGGATTACGCGGCGGAGTGGGAGTGGAAATCATGGAACTGGACTTCCGAGGGGGATGTTTTCCTGAACGGCGCCTACTTCAACGCATCAGGAGTGCGTAGCTCCATGGATGTCACTAAGAACTTCTCGAGGTACGACGTGTTCAAGGCGAAGCCTGGAACGTTCGTCCGTAGGCTCACTCGCCACGTAGGTGCACTCAACTGCAAGGTCGGCGAACCATGTTGATTCCACCTGGGAGCAGAAAGATCAGGAAGAAGCAAACAAGAGTAGAAAGAAGAAATATGTTGATATATTGTGTTTATTTGTTATGTTCTAATTTTATAGTAGTAGGTTATAGAGAATATGAAGCATGTGTAAGGAGGAGGTGATGGTGGTAAAGAAGAATAAGCTACTATAGAAGTTTTCATGTATTTCATTTGGTTAAGTTGAGTTTGTTGCAACTTGTTTTATTGTATTCTTAATTTCTATTTGTTGGTTAGCCAAACTTTCACATTTATGTCTTTCGTGTTTCTTCGTGGCAGTAGCTTTTAGAGAATATGAAGTATGTAATAAGAATTTCATGTATATCAGTTTGTGGAATTGTCATAACTTATTTTATTGTATACTTTTTTTATTTATTATTGAATAGAAGCTTCGCTTCATACATTTATAATTAACTTTCACCAAATGTTCTAAATGGGTAGATAGCTGTTTTACTGAAGAAATGTACTGCATACAGACAAGCCCATGGCACGTAGATATTTTACAAGAAGAAATTTTTCAAAATCTGTCAAAAACAAAGAGATATAGTTGAAGAATTCCCCCGAAATTTAATAAGTTCATTACTCGTATTTATGACTAGTTAAGAGGGCACGTGCTTCGCATGTGCATGCTCTATATGTTTTGTATAAAATTGAAGGACTATGTATGGCAAGACAAAATATAGAAAATAATAGAAACATATGACTTAGGAAAGTAAATATCTAGAAATATGTATAGTCCTCAGTAAATTGCAAAGGTGTAACATGTCGGAATGCTTCTTAATACTCTTCCTATCAAATTTTCATTCCTATAACCTTTAAATTTGGTATTTTTAAAATCATTCTCATTTATATTATATCAGACCGTATAGTATGGTAGAATAACCTATAAGGTGTAGAGAAGGAGGTGTCATCAATTTTTCACTCTTGTAAACTTTAACCGTGGTATTTTTAAAATTGTTCTTTAAACTTTATATTATGCAGTTAAAATAGTTATTTTGGTAGTATTTCATATCTTTATAAATGAGGATCTAAATGAAGATTCTATCACACACAAAAAAAGGATCTAAATGAAGAGAAGTTTAGGTAAAGAACCAGTCCTTTGCATAATACTTTTTTCATTTTAGAGATCAAAGTGCATCACACATTCACAATTCAATACATCAAGATAAGATTTATATATCTCAACACATATATCATAATTTAGTACACCATGTTGTATATATAATATATGGATAAATTACACTAAATCCCAAGAACTTTTAGCGCTTTGCAGTAAACCCACAAAAAGCTTTCAGAATTGCACTCAACCTAATAGATTGTGTGTTTTGTGAGAAAACCATAAATGAGAACCATAATACAACATAAAAAAGGCATTTTGAAAGTTATATTGAGGGTTCAGTGCAATTTACCGAAAAGGTACTGAGGGCTTTCTGCAAGTTATTGGGGGTTTACTGCTATTTTGAAAGTTATTGGGAAGTTACAACAAAATGATGAGATGAAAGTTCTTGGGGGTATAGCATAATTTACTGTATAATATGTCAAGACACGTACATACGTCATACAAAAGTATGAGATGAATGTGAGGGGGTTTCTTGAAATTTTTGTTTGATGGGCCAGCTGGCGGGCAGTTCATGTAACTGTGGGATTGCTAGCACGTATGATGCCAGGCTCTTTTCACTCGGAACCGGTAAGTGTCCTGATTATTGTAAATCACCAAAAGCAAAATTGCCATACAAATGTTACGCAAATCTGTTCAAGCCCTATGGCTTTTTGTATAGACTAAGATATAGATATAGATGTCCAAATTTTGATGCAAGTGAGCTGAAATGGGGCTTAAACTATAACTCCAATTGCAAAAAACCACAGTAAACGTGAAAAAACAACTAATGCCTCAAAACAATCACCGATAGCTATTAATGTAATTCAAGTGCTATTTGGATTTTACATGATAATGATTCCATTGTAACAACTAAAATCTGCTGTTTAAAAAAAATTGAAAACTGAGTCTAGTATTGATTTACATGAGGGCGCAAGGAATTGCTAATTTCATATTATGGCTCTTCGCTCGATACCACCATGGATTGCTTCGCATCAGAAGCCTTCTGTTAGAGCAAAAACTCGACTGGATAAAGATGGAGGAAGCTTAGAGATAGCTGCCTCGATTTCCTGAAAACCAAGAAATCTAATAAATTAAACCCTTCAGAGTCAGAATTGTGCTTAACTACACATATATCGGCACGATAATTATACAATATGAAACAAGTTTCACATGTTAACTCGGTTTGATAAACATTGTTTGTTCATTGCTAGTCCAGAATTCAACAATTTAAGTTTTCAGGTAAAATAGTTTTCTGATACGATACCAGAGAAACATAGTACAAAAGGTCATGGGGTTTAAACATCATTATTGTAATTTAAAATATTTATTAACCTTTATTTGTTCTACTTTTTAAGAGTCATCCTAAGACTTCTCCATTGCCCTGAAGACACAAAAGGAGGGGATTATTAAGTTCTCATGTTGCTTAAAGTGCATTGCAAGATATCAGCATGGTTAATTGCAAATATATCCCATATGTACAATGGTGGATAGCCAGTTACCAAAATCTTATTCACTTTTTTCCCTCAATTTAGAAGGTGATTTAGTCTTTTTTAGCTAAACTAAGGGCAAATGGTAATTTTTATTGTCATGTGATTCTCACATCACATCTCAATCTAACGAGAGAAATAATATCGTCTAGAGCTAGGAGTGTAAGTACTAATAAAATAGTTTAGAGAGGCATCAAGCTAGCCTGATAATTCTATGACTTTAAAAGGTAAGACTACATATGTACATATGTGCGTGTGTGAGAGCGACAGACATGAGGAAATTATGGAAGAAAAACACAATTGACAGTTCTATAGAAACAAAATCAAACTGCGCCTTGAACATGCGGAGGATAAAATGGCAAGCGACCACTTCAGCTGCATGAGAATATGTCAGGAATGTCTTATGTGAAAGAAGGGTGTTAACTTTAAGAATTAAATCCAGTAGACTGAATGATCGTGAAGGGTATTACGAGGCATCAATTTAAGATCGTCAATAGTTCTCATCAAAAGAAAGTTAGCTTACATCCGGTCGGTATCGAGCTGAAAAATGGATAAGAAGGATAGCTCTGTTTCGAAACAAATCACCGTAGTTTGCAATCTGTTAAATATTAAACAAATAGCAAAGTCAAATTATGAGCTCATGCAGCCTCGCTTTAGAAAAAATCTATGAGACATTGAATAAGTCTGAAGAAGTAACCTCAAACAAGTGGGTGTGACCAAAATCTCTTGCATGCTCTATTGCCATTGCATCATCAACAAAAGTACTCTATGAATTATGACAGATAAACTATCCTATCAGCTGAATCTAAAAAGTAACGAGAGAAGGTAAATAGCATGAAAGGCTATATCAGCTTAGAAAATTAACAGATTATATAATAAGTAATATAAAAATTACAAAACCTAAAGATAAAAACTAACAGTAAAATAAGTTTTTGCCAGAACTGGTTGATATGATTCCTAACACGGAGACACAAGTAGCAGGATAATCAATTTACTTATGCCTGTTAACTGGCAAAATTGGTTGAATGAATGTAACAGAAGCTTTACATATATTACTTCTGCATAGGTTTGTTTAATTCTATCCAACAGGATCTCATGATGACTCAAGAAAATCACGGTATTTATTTACTGGTTTATCTTTTTCTTCTTTTTCCCAACTTATTGATGGAAATTCATCCTCCACCAAAGCTAATCTAATTTCCTCTCTAAAGATCTTTCACCAAAGCTAGTCTATGTGAGGAATGTTTGCTCATATAATCAAGGCTTGACTGTAGGCTGATTGAAGGATATCGTTTACCTTGAAGAAATACTAGAAAATGCAACAGTACATTTCTTTTACCACCAAGGAATATTGAGATTAAAATGTCTGCCTACTTCAGCATATACAATACGAACTCTGCATTTAAGTTTCAAATTATGTCTAACTGGCCTTCAAAAATAGAAGCATGCGGAAAGTCGAGAGCTATGCAGATTCACATTAAGTGACAGAAATCAACAGCTATGCAAACCGCACTGACAGGTGAAATCAAATTGTCTTCCTTGTTACCATACGAAAGGATCGTCGATTTAGGGAGCATGTATAACAAAGATGCAACTCCTCAAGGGGAGAGCACGAAATGAATCTACAACTATAATAAAGAACAAGCCACATTCACAAACGCCAGCAACCATCATTTGTTGATTCACTGGTTATTTTCAATAATCTTCAAGTGACTAGCAATTACAGTTCTACCAAGAAATAAATAAGGCACATCATTATCAGAAAGGCACACAAGTGTCTTTCTATCAACATTAATGTAAACAATACGAATCATAAAAGAGTATGTGTGATTACAAATTTGGCAATAAAACACGTGAAACCACTAAGCACATGCGGATAATCTTCTCTTTCCAAGGTCATCTCATTACTCAAAAGTTGCATAACATTAAGGAAAAAAAACATTGAAAAAAAGTATGTACGATGAATACAGTAGATACCTCCATGACAAGAATCCTTGCTTTTAAAGCATCAGTATTGTCTGGGTCAACAATAAAATCTGACTTGGTGTCTCCCGTAAAAGCAATTTCAGGTGATGTGACAGTGTAAGTAATCTGCGAGTAACAATAGTCAAAAAAGAATAAAATAAAGATCGCACCTTCATTCTCAAACTAATTCTAGCCTTTACAATAGTAGTACTAGACAATAGTGTAGTTGATGCCATATGAAATATCTACAAAAACAGACCTCCACACCTGACAACCTTAAGTTCTTGATTTCATTGCCAGAAAGACCAACATATTCCTGCTTAAGTTTCTGCTTCACAGAATATATGATATAACCCTGCAAAATTACACCATCTTCTCAAAAATTGAGCCAGAAAAGAGGCGCTTCTACTGTAAATCTTCCGAGCAATAAACACACTAATAACTAAGTGTCCCCATGGCCTCACCTGACTAGGAATAGCATGATAAGTTCTAAAAGCTTTCACCTTAAGGTCCTTTCTCATCTGAAACTCTTCTCCTGCAGAATCAAAGTTCAAGAGTTCTCTTCTACTGCGTGCAAATTATCAACAAGAAGATAGCATAAGTGAAATTTAGACAGGGTAGGACATTACCTACATTTAAGCCTACAAGATTGAGCTTTAATTCAGATTGGTCCAGTGCTCTGTGCACCTCAAAAAGCTTCTCTACTGTCTCCTTTATAGATATTGGAACAAAAATAGTTGGAGGTTTCATGCTGTACAAACCTCGGGTAGCAACATACATGGGCAGGCCTCCCTGAAATATACAGAGAAAAATGTTAAGACCATAAATTGTTGATAATACTCATTGAGACATTCAATAAGAAATTAAAACAATGAAGTAGTGATTTGAGAATAATGTTTGACATGCACTATACTAGCTTCATGTACATTGTGCTTACGTTTCGTGTAAACTGGATCTCAATAAGCATCAAATTTCAACAGGTCCTGGTTCAATCCACATGATTCTCAAAATTAAAATATGTCTATTTACCATAATTCAGTCTCTCTCCAAGTGTATTTCAAAGATAGAGGCTTTTCCATGCAGATTAAAGACTAACACAAGGGCTAATTTTGAGGATCACATTAGCTATATACATTGTTAAGCCACAGCCCAACATTTTAACCTTTCTGGTGAGGTGGTTCTTTAAATAGACGGTGGATATACGTCAATGGTGTTGAAAAAATGGTAGGGATTTTTGCATATATACCCATTGAATCTTCCATATTTGCATATATACCCCACAAATCGTAGTATTTGCAAATTTACCCTCCAATTCCTTGACATTGGTTTTTCTACCTTTCCCATTTAACAGTGTATGTTTCCAAACTTGGCATGGAAATTACCTATCTAATCCCCAATTAACCAAGTCAGATCCTTCTGCCATAACGCATTGCTAACTTCAGAAGAACCCCAACCCCTTTCAAGGAGTCGTCCAATTCACTGCTCCCATTGCCTTAATGTGTCTGCCAATCCCTCGACGTCAAGGAGTAAGGAATCACCCAATTGTGAACAGTTCCCCTCCTCCTTTGTCTCTAAACAACGTCAATGGCTCTGTTGTCAATGCCAACATGGGGATGTGATTTAGGATGCTGGAGAGTGGTTGCCGTCTCTTTATTCAACGGGGTACAGGGAGGATTTGAAGGAGTTGGATTTGATTTCTTTGATTTTATTCCTCGGTTGGTTTTTCATTCTCCTTCAGTTTGAACTCAAATTAAGATCAACAAAAGAAGTTATAGTTGTTGGGTTGATTGTTTGATCAATGGAGGTGACGTTCTTCAATTAATGTGTCTCCTTACAAATTGTTCTCTTTTTCTGCTTCATGGTCACTTGTGCTAGCACATGATTGGTTAATTTATGGGTTTTTGGCAAGCAGACCAAGAAGCTCAACCTGCTTGGGGCATTTGGTGCTCAGTACTGAGAGCCTTTCAACTCCATAGAGCATGTAGGTAGCCATGGAATATTGAAGGAAGAAGATAGCCCAGGGATTATGATCTGATTTGAGGTGTGATTCCAATGAAATGACAACTAATTCTTTGATATAGAAATTGGATTAATTAATATTGGGGATTAGGGGTAGTTTAGTAATAGTTAATCAAGTATATTATATTAAACAAAAAAAAGGAATATTCTGTGACAGAGTTAAGTGGGGGTATTTTTTTCTAATGTTGATGAATTAGGGTAATTTTGCAAACTTGAATTATTTTAAGGGGCATATATGCAAAAACGCAAAATGGTAATGATAATCACTGCAACCTAAAAGAGCTATCAACTGATTAAGAAATTAAACCCTTGCTACTATGTTGAAGTTTCTTTCTATTCTCTTTTTTTTTTTTTTTTTTGGCGATAACAGAGATATCACAGAATGAATTATGCATACCACACAATTGAATATGCTATCTCTGTATTGGCATCTTTCTTTTGGCATGGAACCCAACTAAGGGAAGAACAACCTAAACATGTATATTTCCATTGCTTGTCACACTAGACAATAATTGTTTCCAACCCTTAACCAGTCTAATGTTGTGGACAGAGAGCGGGAGCAATAAATATCAATGAGAGAAGATGATATGCATAAATATAAAAATCTTAAGGTTTTGAAATAGGGGCTTAGGCAGGTCTTTTAGCAGGCTCTTTTACAACAACTGACCAAATCAATATTTCTCAGATATATTTTAACAAATTCGAACCTATATAAATGGCTAATTCTGTCCTCTATCAAATATCTCTAAACACTCTTCGGTTAGCGAACCCTTCCACGTCAAACATACAATTTTACAGGATACCTTAAACATGTCGGATAAAATATACAACCAATTCCAATTGAAAGCACATTGCGAATCAACTAGGGGAACTAATAGACCATCTTAAACAAGCAAACTTAGATGTTAAACTTCAATTTTTTGCACTTCCACTAACAAAGAAATAACTACTCGCTTATTTACAGCTAAGACGGTGAGACCCTTAGTAACACATTGACCTATCTTTTCCGATAATAGAGATAAGAACGAATTCTTATAATCATGTAATAAATTACATGCACGCTGCATACATAGACGTGTCTCCTATTGATATGGAAGCTCCGCTCAGGGAAATAAAGCATTTCCATCATTTGGAAAACACTAGGCCGCACAACCATTTCCAATCTAGGTTGCACGTAATGCTGCGAAAAGCAGAAAGTGATGCGAAGTGGTGAGGCACCGCTTAGGCTTCTTGGGGCTTTAGCAGCTAAAAGAGGCAAAAGCACCAAGTAAAAAAAGCAATCCAATTTAAATAAGTATAAATATGTCGGAGGAGAAGACTACGAGGAGGAAGTGTTTCAACTAGAGAAGGAGGTGGAGGAGCGAGGAGGAAGTGTTTCAACTAGAGAAGGAGGTGGAGGAGCTCCAACTGTATGGTGATGGTGCGCTTCGACTGGAGATGGTGATGGCGCGCTTCGATTGGATATGGTAATTGTGAGCTTCAATGAGAAGCCCAAGAGTAGGTGGTGCCATGATGGTGATGGTGAAGGTGAAGGCAAAGATTGCTAGAGAAGGATTTGGAGATAGATTTAGACGTGGGAGGCGGCGAACAAGACGGCTGGGGCGGGACTTAAAGAGTTACCGTTTATTTTTGTTTAGAGTCGCAAAAACAGAGAGGAGAGAGAGAAGCGGAAGTTTCACTTAAGCAAATGGGTCAGGTTCGGGTATAATATAAGCATTTATTTGTTTTTTCAAAAGCATTGCTAAGTGCTTTTCAGCACTTATACAAGCTTTCTATCGCGTTTCCGAGCAAGAAGCACCACGTCCGCTTTTATTGGCCGCTTAGCAGAGCGGCGAGGCACCGCTTCCACTTTGCAAACCGCTTAAGTGGCCAAAAGCAGGGCTTTTTTCAACACCGGTTGCACGGAAACAGGTGCGGGTGCAGACACGGATACGAACACAGGACACGACAAATTTGTAAAAGGCAGGATTCATGGACACGTACACACACACACGTGTATGTACAATAATTACAATTGATCAAATATTAAATTAAAATACCCATAACATTTGTATGTTTATTTTACCATCTCTAACAATTAAGTATCCAATTAGACCAAACAAATAATTAAGGCTTAGCAATAAAAGTTTAGTTTTTGTAGAATGGGATGTGATAGGTATTTTTCAAATCTTTAAGTAATGGTTAAATTTTCGGGTCAAAAGCCTATTACTTTTGAGCTCAATATACCAAATAAACTAGTTTAGGGTTATTAGTGATGGGAAATCGCTTGCTTTGAATCAGACGTGTCCATAGCGTGTCCGTGGTGAACTTGTGACCAACACGTGTCCAACAACACCAATACGGCACCCAAAATAAAGTGTCCACGTAACCTAGTTTCCAATATATCCCAAGTCCCATACTTTTCAGATGCGTTTTAACAAAGGGTTTTAACTGCAAAGGCACCCCCATGTACTACATTGGTGTAACCACTTATACTCTCTAAAACTATTTTATTAGCTTTTTTACCTCTTGAGACTCGTACATTGTTACTTTTTCCCCACTGAACTGAGGGCAAAAGGTAAATTTATGGTCGCATGATTCTCACATAACATCTCAACCAAACAGGAGAAATACGGCCATCCAGAGTTAACTGGATGTAAGTGCTACTAAAGTTAGTTCAATGGTATAAGTGGTTGCACCCTCTTAGTATAGGGCTGTATCTGCAAGTACTCGTTAACAAAACCTGACCCATATACCCATCTAATTATGCCATCAAGCAAATGCCTCTAAATTCTCTAGCCAAGCCTTGCAATTCAACACCTCCAACCAATATACGTTAAAATCATCTTAAACGTTGCACCCAAAATTCTCAACTCTCACCTACTAGCAACATGCTCCCGATTCAAAACACATCGAGATAAACCCTAGAGAATAGAAATTTTATAATATGGTACATGTGACCGTGAAAATGAAGAGAAAACCCCTTGGTTAAGCAATGTAAACAAGCAAGGAGTCGACGAAATTTATGTTTAATCTATTTTCACCCTATTGTGCTAACTTACAAGTCTTGAATCCAAGAACCCACATAAATAAAAAACCCTAGATATTAGAAATCTTACAATGTGATCCATATGAGCATGAGAGATGAAGAGGAAATCCTGCGCAATGGCTCGCTGAGGGCATCGTCCGATATCGAACGCCATCTTCATCGTTGGGAATATGACGCAAGTCTCCTGCCCTCCAATCGAAAGCCCTTCGACTGGGTAACCCTCGATCTCCAAACCCTTTCTCTTTTTGGATGAAGAAGCGTCGTTGGAATTTTCTGTTGCCATGGTTTGTGAATTGAGCGATGAATTGGGGATTTGATACGAGATAGAGAGGAGTACACTTCGAACGCCTAAACCCTAAACCTACATTCGGGGAAATTTTGAGCAAATAGAGAGATTGTTCTTTTCTATAGATGGAATTTTTCAGTTTAAGCCCTAACAGTAAATATATTTCTCCGCTCTCCCTCGATAAATTCCAAAACAAACCCTTAACTTTGGGGTCATTTGTACGAAATAACCATGGACTTTAAAATTAGTAACCCTTCCTTCCCCCAATTTTTAAGGAAGTTTCACAAAACTCTAATAAATTTTAGAAATGTTCCAAGGACAATTTCCAGTATTTTTATACAGTTCACCCTAAAATTCATGACTTTCACTAGAATTTACCCAGATTTATTTACAATAAATTTTTACCAGAAGATCTCAAAAATATTATGAATATATTGTTTTATGAGCAGACATATAAGGTGGGACATTTTGGGAAAGTCAGGGGGGGGGGGGGGGGACTAGGTTCTCTCCAAGTAAAAATAATCAAAAAATAAAAAATTCTAACCACTTGTAAGTTGGGGTCAAAACGTTCCCAACTTTTTTAGAATGGATGAGTCGGGTAGTTAAGACTTTTCATCTACGTTAAGAACACTATGATTGCATGCAATGCGTTTTTCAGGAGATTTATACTTCCAAACGCCAATGGAACAAGAGTTTATCCAATACCTCTATTAAGAATTATACAAACAAATCTCAAAAATATAAACTTATCGAATTAGTTCCATTGGAAGTGAGGCTGTGAGATCTTTATAAATTTATTTCTATCATAAGTTCTTAAGTACTATAAATTGTAAAAACATTTATTATAAGTTATGAAACACTGCTTAGGTTTGTAATAGTGAGGGTTTTTTCTCCTAGAAACCACCTTAAATATAGGTTAATTATACGGAAACCACATTTCATTTCTAATTCATACATAGACCACCTCACAAGTGGGTTTTTCTTGCAATCAATCAGTTCCTATCCAATTTTTCACTAAAACACAAAAAATATGCTTAAAAAGTTCAAGCTCAAGATGCATGAGTGATATCCTAACAATATCTAAACACTAAGAAAATGAGTTATGTGTCTTGAATATGAGTTCCTTTTTTTAGAGTAAATAACGTTTTTAACAAAAATTTGACTGGGAGTTGGTTGATTGCAACAAAAACCTACTTTAAATATGATTTATATATTAAAAATAAAGTGCGGTTTTCGTATAATTAACCTAGTTTTAAGGTGGTTTTTAGGAAAACCCCCGAAAGTGCTTCACATCACCAAAAGTCCAGCTCCATTTAAACAAGGTTTTTTTTAAACCACCACAAAACATTGTTTTTTGAAGAACCGCCTGCTTCAAGAGACCTGATTCAAAATATCTATGCACATACCTCCCTGGAGAAAAATCAAATACTAAAAATCACTTGCACCCAAATATCTATTCATGTACACACGTGACAGTACTTTACACATCTTTTCCATAATTTTCTTCTATAATTTTCTTCCCTTCTTAACCTTTTCTGTCCTTATCTTCTCAACTCCTTTTTAATTTACTTATTTATCCACTTTCTTCTCTTTCTAAACCAACCTCTTAATCAACCACCCCTCACCCTGCAAGCTCCAAGGCCCTGCCCAGCTCCTCTCAAGGTCAACAAAAACTTCTACAAAATTAACAAAAAACTCATCACAATCCCCCAAAATCCCAACCAACCTCCTCCAAACCCTCTGCCCCCTCGAGCACCTGTCATAATCTACACCGTCTCCCCCAAAGTCATCCACACAAACCCGCCGACTTCATGACCCTTGTCCAGCACCTCACTAGCCCCAACTCCGGTGACCCCTCCTTCGCCACCGCTGCCGACCTGTCAGCCCCCTCCTCCTTTGTCATTGCCGCCAGCGCTCTCCCCCTTGCTGCCCGCTTCGCTGCCACCAAAATGGTAGAAAATATTTCACCCAGAATCAGTTTCAGATCGGCCACAACCTCCACCGGTGGCGGTGACATCATGGATGAGATTATTAGGGTTGGTGATAGTAGCGATTAGGTCCTTGATGAGCCTAGCCCGATACCGAGGATCTTGTCGTTTTCACTCCCTTTCCTCCTCCAACAGTGCCCAACAAACCTGTGCTATGCCGCTTCTTCCCTTTTCTCGCTGCTGCCAATGAAGCTTTTGTTTTTATAAAAATTCAAATAGAGAATTATCTAAGGATGACAAAAGCTTTTTACACTTCATCATTTATTTTTCTTTCCTTTTATCCTTTTTTGTTCACTTCTTCTCCTTTATTTCTCTATTAATTCTTCCTCATCATCATCATCATCCTCCTTCTCTGAATTAGTGGGTTTGTTATTGCAGCCACTAACTTTGTATGTGTAACACGACTTATCTTCACAGTTTAGAGATTGAAATTTGGGGGTATATAAAATCGTTGAAATTATTGAAATTGATCTCCCTCGTGTATTGAAGTGACAATGGATTCTATTGGATTATGAAATTGTTGATAGATGTATGTGATTTGTGACAAAGAAAATAGTCATAAATAACATCCAATACAAACAAATGTAACGTCTAATGACTTAAAGTGATAGATAACAAACAAATATAACATCCAATAACTTAAAGTCACAAATAAAATAGAAAGTAACATTCAAGTTCTTATTTGTCAAGTATTTGTCAAGTATAGCTAATAAACTATACACGTGTATTCTATTTGTGAACAAGTGTCAAGTGTCACATGAAATATGTAAAAGTCACAAAAAATGACTATGTATCACAATTAATGAATAAGTATCACAAAATATAAGTAAATGTCACAGAAAATGACTATGTATTACAGTTAATAATTAAGAGTCACATCAAATAAGTAAAACTCATAGAAACTGTCTATGTGTCACAGTTAATGTCCAAGTGGGGAGATGTTTATATTTTAAGAAAAAGTTAGAAGTGGAAAGAGAAATAATTGATTGTTAGCATCAATTGATGTTTGTAATTATAGTTGATGATCAAAAGCTAAAAAATCTCATTTTAATTGAAATCATATTCATTTCTCTATTAGGATTGCCTCATTTTTTATTTAAATGAGCAGAACTTGAACTGTATGTTAACTTTGCACGTTTATTATTATTATTATTATTATTATTATTATTTTGCTATTTTTATTAGTCAGGTGTTACTCATTGTTGGAGACGCCAAGCCAATAATCTTTCTTGCAAGCCTACGATCTCTCCATGTAACCGTCGAGTTAATTTGCTTCGACAATGTCAATCATTAGCGTGCCTAAGGGATAATTCCACGAAGCATAGCAGTGATGAGACGTTGATGTGATGATCATCATCATGGAGCATCGAGAATTGAAATGCAAAGGCAGATTTATCATATTTAACAATTAGATATCACAGATAATGTCAATAGATCACAGATAAAAAATGATATAACACAAATAACGAATAATTGTCTCCTTAAATAAAGATTTATCATATTTAGTTATTAAACATCACATATAACATTGATATATCACGTATAATAGACAAATGTTGCAATAAATGCCTCATGATATTCAGAAAGAACCACTTAGATACACTTTTTTTTAATGTAAGAAAATGTTGAAGGCACTTGTTCTCTTCGTCAAAAAGCAGACCCTTGTATTTTGAAGGTTAAAATTATGACTAAAAAATGCCTTTGATACCTTAGGGAGTCTAATAGTGGAGCCGTTTAGAAAAAGAATCTTCATGTCTGACTCATAGCTTAACAATCTTTTTTTTTGTTGACATAATCAATATGAACAGAAGTCAGAAAAAGAAGTCATTTATCACTATTTAGTAAGACGTGACACATTTAATGAATAAGTATCACAGACAATGAAGCTTTATCATAGTTAATGATTAAGAGTCACATGCAATGACATTATCTTCATTCCTTCTGACATTTGTCCATTATCTGAGATGTATAAACATTACGTGTGACATTTAATAATTAAATGTGATAAATTTGTATTTCATGAGATAGTTATTTGTTATCTGTTATATATTGTTGTTGAATGTGATATTAACTGTGATAAAGCTTAGTTTGTGATTCGTATTTTTCATACATGATATATTGTCATTGCATGTGACTCATTATATATGATACATCTTTTTTTTACGTGATATATCATCATTGCATGTGACTCACTATATATGATAAATCTTTATTATCTGTGATACTTAGTCATTAAACATATAGACAGGCATAACACAAAAGTCACAAACAATAGTATCAACAAAAAGTGACCAAAAAACATGAACCATCATCTGCACTTTCTTGAGTATTCACTTTCAATTCAACTTCTTCTTCCCTATACCACATGAATGCTTCAGCAATGATTTAGATTGCTCATTTCCTCCATTTGCTGAAAACCACTCTTTCATTATAAAATGCTCAGCCTTCTCATCCTCTTGATTACAACATCCCAAAATAAAACTCTATAATTTTTTAAATGAGACTCCTCTTCTCTAGAGGTGCTCGAGACCATAAAATTTAACACCGACGAAGCCATTGTGCTGAAATCATTCACTGCTGTCACCACCTACTTTGTCACAGTTGTCGACAATGATAACCCCCAGATGGCGATGACTCTCCAAAGTGCACTTTCTCAGATGCAATATTACAACCTTCAAGATTCTTTAAAAAATGGAAAACTGAATCTCACCAAAATGCTTTCAATCTTTTGATTTAAACTAGACTATTAAATTATTTTCTCCAAAAACAAAAAATCGAAGCTCAAATTCCTCTCAATCTCTTGATTTGAACAAAGGAACATAATAATTATCATAAAAGAAGATTTGTTACTAAATTTCTAAAGTTTATTATGACAAAAAAATCCACAAAAATGCAGGGGAGAGAGAGTCGCAGGTGGCAGCGGTGGAGGAGGCTGATGGGTCAGTGACGACAGTGGAGGGGTCGCCAGAGTTGGGGCTGGTGAGGTGCTAGATGAAGGTCATGAAGTCGATGGGTTTATGTGGATGACTTTGGGGGAGACTATGTAGATTATGACAGTTGCTCGAGGGTGCTGACGGTTTGGAGGGGGTTGGTTGGGTTTTTGGGGGATTGTAGCGGGCTTTTTATTAATTTTGTAGGAGTTTTTGTTAACCTTGAGAGGAGTTGGGCAGCGGCCTTGGAGCTGGCCAAGGGAGGGTGGTTGGTTGGGAGGTTGGTTTAGAAAAGAAGAAAGTAGAAAATTAAATTAAAAAAAGGAGTTGAGAAGATAAAGACAGAAAAGGTCAAAAGGGGAAGGAAATTGTGGAGATGATGTATAAAGTACTTTCAAGGATGTACATAAATAGATATTTGGGTGCAAATAGTTTTGAGTACTTGATTTTTCTCCATGGAGGTATGTGCATAGATATTTTGAATCAGGTCTCTTGAAGCAAATTTGGAGAGTGGGGAGTTTTTTTTTGGGGGTGGGTGGGGTGACGTTTATAGGAAATTAAAAAGTTGCAATGGAGTTAACTAAGTTATTGGAGGGAAGTAAGGTATTTTATTGGGACAAGAAAATATAATAAAAGATTGGTGAGTCCATCATTAGCATATTTTCAAGGTTTATAACATATTATAACATATTATTTAAATGAATGTGGACGAAAATTATGACTTGATGGTACTTGTAGGCGTTGAAAAAAAAATCGCTTATCAGTCCCCGAAATTGACTCGTGAAGATTGGTTCGCAACCGACGAACCGTCAACCGACGAACTGTTAGCTGACACAATAAAACAGCTGGCGGCGCAGTGACGACGCAAACGCATGAAGCGGGTCGACGGGCGCCCAAACCG
>JBAKGM010000279.1:8084682-8096923 GCA_037177215.1 Asparagus racemosus | reverse complement strand
CTAAGCTGCGTCTTAGACTCAGGGATACCCTCTACTCTGTGGCTGCGTCCCAGAGCAGGGTTCGCTCGTGATTTCTCTTCGTAGATCTCACCAGCGCCGGTTATCTTCCCCTTACGTGGGTTGATTTCCGTATTAGATCAGCGGTCCTCGCACCTAGATCGATCGTAGATCAGGGTTGCTCGGTGGTCCACGGACGTAAAAGAAGTCCCCGTCACAGGCAAAGATTCCACGCAAGCGAGGGATCCCGTAAAATAGAGATCCCCGCGTTTGTTCAAAAAGAAGGAAAAAATACAAAAGTTGTAATTTTTTGATATTTCTCGTTGTAAAAAGTCCTTATAAAAAGGTGAACTGTAATCCTGTAATTTGTTAGCAAAAGAAAAATCTGTAACGAATTTATTTTACAGATCAATGAGAATGTCATCCGCAACTCTTTTTCCCGCGAACAGTACTGTGTTAATAGTACATATTTTCATGGTGATTTTACAAAAACTGAAAAGTTTGTGATGGTTCTCCAAAAATCACTATATTTTGCAGTTGTTTTTATGAAAACACTTTAACTAATAGCAATAGATAAATGAATGATCTGATTTTTATTTCTTTTTTTGATATTTTTCCTAGGGTTTTTTCTATATATACCCTCCAAAATTGATGGTAATTTTAAAATTGCCCTCCTAATTATTATTATTCTAAATTTATTCCACAAACTATTTTCTTTATTCAAATTTACCCTCGCCTATTATGGTTAAAATTTGAACATGTTCTATAGATAATTTACCTTTATGTCGCTTTAAATTATTTTTGAATAAAAATAGCAAAATAGAACTTAATATATTGTAATTCTTAAACCCGAATCATTGAACTTCAGTATCAAAACCCGTCATTGAATAATAATAAAATTTAATTTATCACTTTCATGGGGTACGCTTGTTTCTCTTTTCTCAAATCTCGCCAGTCCAAGTGGAAGGCAAGTCACTAGTTCATGTTTTATGCCCTAATTACCAAACCGATGAAAAAAGTGAAAATTAGATTGGTTGGTCTATGAATTGAACTCCCGTTAGGAAATTGTCTAATTTATGAAACATTGGTTAATGAGCATGATGAAGATGAAGTTATAGCAAATTTCCCTATTTTTGCTATTAGTGAACTCCTCAAAAGTTCATGATCCACGGTTGAACATAGCTATAACTTAGGATTTTCAGAGAAAACTTATAAATTGGGAATGGGGATTGGTGAGAAGGTGGGAAGAATTTGTGAGAAGATGATGGCATCTCAAATTCTACAGCGATGTGTGTCTTTGCCTTCGGCAAAAGTGGTGTTGTGATCACGATTTTTTGAATGGATAAGGCAAACAAGGGGAACGCGAGAAGGAAAACGATGTCAGATCTAATTTGTTTTTAAAACCAGGTTTGGGTCTTACAGTTTATAATAATAGGTCGGTTATAACAAACATAATGACTTTAGTTAATTTTTCTTGAACTTTCTTTTAAAATAATTATAAAGGATGTAAAGGTAATTTATTTATGAAAACTATTAGCATTTGATAACATTTAGGGCACACGTGTAGCGCAGCTTATAGTGAAGAGTCCTCAACTCTCTCTCTCTCTCTCTCTCTCTCTCTCTCTCTCTCTCTCTCTCTCTCTCTCTCTCTCTCTCTCTCTCTCTCTCTCTGGCGAACACTCTCCAGAGCTTTTCATCACTTGACAGTTCCCTTCTCCTCCTCATCTCTTCCCCCACCCCTTCTCTCTAACCTACTCATCCCACACACAAACTCATTACCTCAACCAACCACCCCCCTCTACACTCCTTTCCCATCAAACTTTCGTATAAGCATATTAATCTCTTTCCTTGTATCCTCAAGCTATCTTTAACCATTGACACTACCCTCCTTTCTATCATACTCACTAGCCCACCCCCATGAATGAAGCTACGGAAGCCCTCATAATCAAGCTAAAGTCACTCACAACTATTAATCTCCCAGAAAATGGAGCTCTCATTATCGATGATGACATTAAAGGTTCTCTTGATCCAAATAGGTGCCTTTTCTTCACTATTCTTACAAATAAAGTTTTTAAGATTAATAGCATCAAGAATAACATTTTAGACGATTGGGGTCTTGAAGACAAAGTTATCATCTTAGAAGCTATACCAAAGTATTCACCTACTTTAAGCAAGAATTAGATCTGAACTCCATTTTGTTGAATAGTAGTTGGTCCTACAGAAATGATTTAATCCTCACCATGAAAGGTGAGACAAACAAATTAGCAGACAAATATATTTTCAACACTACTATTATGTGGATTCAATTCCATAATATCCCGCCATAATCCTCTAGTCCGACTCTTGGTTGAAAGCTTGACTCTCTGTTGGGGAAAGTTTTAGATCAAGATGTGCACAATACTGTGGTACCATGACGAAGGTTTCTCAGAGTCAAGGTGGAAATCCCAATAAACCAACTTCTACAGCCAATCGTCCCTCTCATCCTCCTGAATGGCAATGTTAGAAAAATTGAGGTGAAGTATGAGCGCCTCCTCTGATATTGTACCTTTTGTGGCCTAATGGGACACCATCCTCGACTGTGGCAGAAGAAGTGAAAGTTAGCAAGCTTTTGAGGCACTCCTAACCCTTGAGCGCAAACATGAACTAGGCTCTCTCCTAGAACCAAAATTTCCTAAAAATCTTTGCGCCACTGCAACCAAAACCTCATCCACTCGATAAAAACCCTCTCATTCCAGGAAGGAAAGCTCAGCTCCAACCCAAAATCAAACTCCCCTACCTGTCTTAGTGATGGATCATATTAAGCCCCAAGAGATCATCATGCCACAATTCACTAGCCCCAAAGTTGAAAAAGTTCATGTTACATCTAAAGCTTTGCCCCATGTCACTACAATAAAATTTACTGAACCCCTAGCCTCTAGCACACCCCTGCCTCCATCCCTACACCCTACAACTAAATAAATCATTGCCAACTCATACACCAACAACTCATCCACACTATCCAAAAACCCACTGGACAATAACGAAAACATCCACATAATTCCTGTTGTTACAGATTTATCAACTGTAGCTAATAAGAAATTTCTTGCCAAAAGTCATCTTGATCCTTGTAAAGCTCACAAAGCCCATACTATTGAGAAAACCCACCAATCCCTCTCAGCAAGCCCATTTCAAAATCCACCTCCAACTAAAGGCCCCCCATTAAAAATCCTACATAAAAGATCAAGAGATGCATAAAGCCCAAATCCTTCTCCATCAAAATGCCACAAAGTTCATCATCTCTCATCCTCACCTAAACTGCTTGGGCCATAAACAAAAATCATTACTTGTGCAGCAATCCCCTCGGAGCCGCACGCAACAATATGAAGATCATGTATTGGAATTGTAGGCGAGGGAGGAGTACCCCTACAACTCGTCACCACTTCCTCCTCCACCTTAAATATTCTCTTCCCCAAATTCTCCTTCTCTCTAAAACAAAATGCAATTCAAATCAACTAAACCATCTCCTTCCTCGTCTTCCCTTCACCAACTCCCACATCATTCCATCTTCTGAATACTCGGGTGGTCTATGCCTCCTCTAGAACAGCTCATCAATCACTGCTTTTAAGGCTTTTTAGCACATTATATTGTTGTAGAAGTGAGTCACCCAAAAGTTTAGACCTTAGTTTGCATCTATGGTCCTCCATCTAGGTCGAAAAGAAAAGATTTGTGCACGAACTCCTTCAGATAACAACAATCATTACAACTCCTTGGCATTGTATCAGGGACTTCAATGCTATCCTTGGTCCATCAAAAAAAGTTGGAGGCAATATACCAACCAAATCAGAGCTTCGAGACTTCAATAACTTTATCAACATGGTAGGACTCATGCACCTCAGATATGCGGGGCCATCATTTACCTGGTCCAATAAAAGACAATCACATATGAATGTTAAAGAGAGACTCAACCGTGGTCTAGCCTCCCCAGAATGGAGGCTCAATTACCTTCATGCTGTAGTTTTTCATCTACCCGCCACCAGTTCCGACCATTGCCCCATCTTGGTGTCTCTCGGCAGTAGTCGAAGAAGGAAAAAGGCTCCCTTCCGTCTAGAAGCTAGATGGACAAATCATCATGAATTCACATATATTCCTAAGAATGTTTGGGCCAGAGGTGGAGACTTTAATAAAAATGTGCTTCTTTCAAAAACCAATTTTGGAAATGGAAGGCAAAAATTAATGATAACAGTGTTAAGAAAATTTCAGATCTCTGCTGCAAATCGGCAAAGTCCAAAATCTCCCTCCAACAAGTGATAACCTAACTAAAGAGAAACTCATGCATGAGGACCTTGAGCAACTCCTTGACGAGGAAGAAATGCATTGGAGACAACGCTCTAGAGTTCAATGAGCAGTGGAGGGTGATCGAAACACAAAATTCGACAATCTATATGCCATGGAGAGGACCAAAACAAATAAAATTTCTGTAGTTATGCAAGATGATGGGGAGCTTTCTATGGATCCTACTGTGATAAAGAACACCTTTGTTAACTACTTTGTAGGCCTCTACAAGTCAGGTGAACATGGGAATTTGAATCATATCAGATTTTGGGAAAGAGTTCCGCTAAACTTCCATGAAAGTGCTGACATTTCTTCCATTCCATCATCAACAAAAATTCGTGCTACTCTTGCTTCCATGGCCTCTTTGAAATCACCAGGACCTGATGGTCTCTCGGCCCTCTTCTACCAAAAATACTTGGGATATACCTTTTGGAACTAACCACACATCCATTGCTCTCATTCCCAATGCCACCAACCCTCAACCCCAAAAGATTATCGTCCTATCAATCTTGCAAATGTTACCTACAGGCTCATCACAAAAATTATCGCCAATGGAATTAAACCCCACCTCAAAACTAAAATTTCCGTGAAACAAGGAGCTTTTCTTAAGGGGAGAAGCATTTTAAACAACACAATGCTTGCAAAGGAGGTTTTCTATTTTCTTAGATCCACTAAATCAAAACTAGGATGTTTTGCACTCAAACTGGACATGTCAAAAGTTTTGGATAGGGTCGAATGGGATGCCCTTAATTTTATTTTATACCTTTTTGGTTTTGATGAGCATTCAGGTCCTTAATCCACGGGTGTATCTTTACGGCCACTTTCTCAGTGTTACTTAATGGAAGACCGGCAGGACACTTCACTAATGAGAGAGGGTTGAGGCAAGGATGCTCCTTATCTCCTTTTCTCTTTTTTGCAATTATGGAAGCACTCTCCAAGATGATTGAGCAGGACATGTATATTGGCTTGTTCCACGGCCTCAAGATCAGTTCTAATGGTCCAGCAATAACACAGTTGATGTTTGCGGATGGCATTCTCCAATTTAGTCAATGTGATATCATCAAATGTAGATTGCTCAAAGACACTCTCGAGACTTTTGCTAACATCACAAGATAAGAAAATCAATTATGGGAATTACTCTATCCACTTTAGCTCCTCCACATCGGAAGAGACAAGATGTGCCATTAAAGCCATTTTTAACATGCAATAGATGACTTTAGAAGATATTGGGGTCTCACATTCAAAATAAATCTGCCCACAATAGAGATCTCGAAGACTTGATAGCAATCACTCAACATCGACTAACAGGATGGAAGAGCAAAGTCCTTTCCCAAGCAAGTAGGAGTGCACTGATCATATCAACATTAGCTTCTCTCCCAATCTACCAAATGGGAACAAGTCATTTCCCAAAGAAGGTTTGTGATGGGCTTGACCGCATCTACCATTGTTTTTGGTGGAATCATGATCCTACTATTCAAAACATGTATTTGACCGCTTGGGAAAAGATTCAAGCTCCATTGACTTTGAGAGGCTTGGGCATTCGCAATGGTTGTGAAGTCAATGAAAGCTTATCGGGAAAGCTTACTTGGAGCTTTCAGAATGAATCAAACAATCTATGGGTTTCTTATTTTTCCTCAAAATACTTGCGAGGAAATAATTTTTGGACAATTCCCATCACAAAATATACCTCTCCGTGTTGGAGATTGATTCTTCAAGGGAGAAAGCTTATCAAAAAAGGCCCTGTTTGGCAGATTGTTGATGGAAAAAGCATAGGTGTTTGGCGAGACATATGGTACAAGCACCAAAAAGAACCCCTCCACACACCTGACATCACTCCCATGCCTATCCAATTGGTTTGTGATCTAATGATACCTGATACTAGATGCTGGAATATTGATCTAATTCAGGCTATTTTTATTCTAAGTGTGGTTGATGCTATTTTGAGCACAAAAATTACTGATTTTGATAATTACATTGCACGTACAGGTGATTGTTTACAATGGCAATGAACCTTGGATGGCAAAATTCACCCCTAACTCAGCATACCAATTGCTTTGGGAGAGCAAACAAGCAACTACTTCTTTATCAAATCATCTTGCTCACATCATCAAGATTATCTCAAGAGCTAAGGTCATCCCACCAAGAGTTAAAATTTTCATTTGGCGGTCTCTTCACGCCAGTTTGCAACACAAGATGTACTAATTTGTAAAGGTATTCAACTATATGACATTTGTCCCCTATGCGAATTTTAGGAAGAGTTGATCGATCACATGTTGGTCTGTGCTTTCACCAAATAACTTTGGTTCAAATTGTGTGATTCTTCATTGGTTCCTACAACCCCAAAATTTTTAAATTGGCTAAAGACGTGGACCCATCACCCCTTATCATCACCTCCAAAAAGATTACAAGCCCTTGCCTTCACTGCTACAGTGTCTTGGTTTGTTTGGAAAACAATGTGTGATAAAGTCTTCAGGGTTACCAAAAGATCACCTGCTACTACACTAATCCTTGCAGAGGTCTTGGCACAACAACACACACCTAAGATGTTAGGTATTAGTGCTTGTTCGACCTCCCCGTGCCCCCTCTGCTGGTCCGTGCCTCCTCAAGCTATGATCAAGATTAACACTGATGTCGCTATGCACTCAAATGCTTCAATCGTTGGGGCTATTGCCAGAGACCATGTGGGATGCAACTTGCTCTCTTTTAGTGAGTTTGGACCTCCACTTTCACCTGTCGAAGGAGAGGCATTGGAGATCCTCAAAGCCCTCAAAATTGTTATCTCTAAGGGTTGGCGGCGTATCTAGGTTGAATGTGACCCTTGAGTCTGGTTCACATGATTCTTGGTGTTGTGCAAATACCCCAAGTTCTTATCTAATTGGTTGGTGAATGTTGACTTCTAATGAAAACTATCGACACCATTTCGCTTCAGCATATTCAAAGATCCGGTGATGGTTGTGCACATGGCCTATCTCAATTTACTATCAGATACAAATGTATCTTTCTTTCGGAACTCCATGGGAGTCCAGAATGTATCTGTAACCACATTATCTATGAGGCAATGCATTGAGTCTTGGACTCTAGACTTTTCAAAACAAAAAACAAAAAACAAAAAACAAAAAACAAAATCTTTGAGCGAAGAAAGTAATTTAAAAGGTAAATTTAGAATTACAATGATTTGAGGGCAAATTTAGCAATATCATCAATTTGGTTGGTACATGTGGAAAAAATCAGTTATTCTAATAGAAATAGTCTATTTTACTCTTTTATGATACTTTATTTTTCGAATTTTATTGTGGAATTCACCAACTCAATTGACGCATCCATGCATGGGTGGGTGTCGCCAATCCGGGTGCAACTAAAAGATCCACAGACGGGCCCCCATGCAGCGCGTTTTATCCCGCTCAAATCCCCAAATTCAAACCAAAAAGCGGGCCCCACTCCCACTACTAGGCTCCCTTTCCTTTTTTTATATATCTACTCGTTATTCTTGCACAATCAAACACAAAAAAATAAAGAAAAATCCCAAAACTTCTTCCCATGGAAACGATAATTAAGAATGACAAATCCCTCAGCCCTGGTATCATTCTTTCTCTACTTCAAATTTTTTTAAAAATAGTAGTATTATTCTATTTTCTCTGATTTTTTTTAATGATTTTTTCAGCGGTTTCCTTGGGATCCAAGCTTCGGTATCCTCTTCGATCCAGCGCGAGATCGAAGGCTGCGGCGATCGATGATTCATACGAATCTTCTTCAGCTTCTAGAAGGTCGATCCATTCTCTACCTGTCAATTTATTTTTGATTTTTTTTCAAATTTATCTTAAAAATTTTGGGGGTAGTTTGATTATTTTGATCTAATATCTAATTTTGTTATTTATTTGGAAATAAAAATATAAAACAGTGAAAAGAAGGAACTATTAGTACGTTTGATGATTGTTCTGTGATTTGCTTCAGTAGACATTTTTTGCTCGAAGGAAATAAGTTCTAATATATTGCTTCCACTAAAAATTTACCACTTATTTGTATTTTTTAAATTTAAAATGCTTTTTTTTTTTTTTTTTTGCTTGAGGAATTTGTGAGAAGGTCACAAGTTGCAAACATGTGATTGTAATACCAACTTTGGAAAGCCTTTAACAACTTGAAATATCAATTAGACCAGTAATTACCAGTTGCAAGACTCATGATATAATCTCTTATGTATCTGAATGATTGTATGCATCCAAAGGAATAAAATTTTAACTATTTTCACCTTGATGTGTTGATCTTTGTGCACGCTGTAGAAGTTAAGAATGGTGAAGTTTGTTTTGGGAGGCTTATCTCCGTCATATTGGCTAAAGTTCCTTGGCTAATATGTAGGCACGTGTCTTTTAATAGAAAAGGTAGAGTAGTGTAATTTGTTCATTCAACAATGAAAACAACCAGTTGGAGTAACAAAAACCTTTCTTTAGGTAGGTTGTTGGATATGCTCGAGAATGTTGTGCATAAAGAAAATCAATAGCGAGGTTTGCTTGGCAGGAGGTTTGGAACCTTACTGCGGTACAACTAGTCTTATGTTGAATGGCATGTTAAGTTAACGATGAAATTAGTCACCACGCTTTTTCTTCTTTTCAATATTATTCCTTTTGTGATAAATACCCAATGGAGATAAAATCTCGCTGATATGTAACTCAAAAAAGCTGAGAAGTCATTGGCGCGTACATTATGATTGTAACTCAAAAAATATTGAGGATGATATCTTAGAGAGTAGTACTTTATAAATAGGTAAATACCTTCAACATAGAACTAGCAAACGAAGAACAATACAATGATAAATGCCAAGTAGAACAGATTATGTAAACATATCCCCAAGCATACAACCATTTTGAATGCTCTGACCCGCACTTCATAATTTTGGATCAATTTCATATGCGAAACTATGATTATTGGGTAACCACAGAATTGTTAAGATCACTTAGATCTAACTCGATTTAATAATTAAAGACACCCGTTGCGTAAGATAGATCAGAGTGGTTTAGCTGCATGTAGAACCATTAATATATGAAGTTTTTGTTTTACATTCAAGTTATAATTAAGATATCTTTACTCCTTTCAAGGTTATTCTCACTGCAGATCTTTGAATGTACCAAAAAATGGGCATAAAATAATTGATAATCATTTGAACACCCATGCAACTTTGAACTTCAAGGTGTTCTTTGATATTGAGTCCATGTCTCGTGTTTTTGAATATATCCTGGTTATAATTAGGAGATGACCCAAGCATCTGAACTCCCGCAGGTTCAAGCCATGTTCACCTCTAGTTAATTCTAAGACTTTCAAATGTCTCTAAGTGGGCTCCAACTTCTTATGTTCTCTTTAGTTCTGCCTCTAACATTGTTTTGATCACAAGTTACTTCAAACCTTCCACAAACTGAATGTGGTGTTTTTATTTTTATTTTTATCTGATTGTTATTTCTATATGATAAATTAGGGTAAGGCCTCCATCAACTGTTAGCCAAAGTATGGATGTTCTTGATCTTTCTACAAAGGATAAATCTACAAAACCTCCACGAAGGCTGTCGATACCTACAAAGTCTGCTTTTAGCCCTCGCCAGGCATCTGTCGGAAGCATTACTCCACTCTCTGATGTTTCAAAGTCATCTAATAGGCGAAAGTTCAATCTGCTGTCCTCTGTCTCTTATTGGCTGGCACAGATCAAACTCTCAGAATCAGCTTCTAACCACTCGGTTTCCCTTGGGTTCTTTAAGCTTGCGCTGGAGTCAGGATGTGAAGTATGTATACAATTGACACCTTTATTCTCCTGTTGCTTATACAATTGACACCTTTATTCTCCTGTTGCTTTTTTTTGCTATTAATTTCACGACAACGTAAAGATTAAGCTATCCTATTGATAGTTTAACAAATATATATCTTCGTGACTCAAAATCTGTCTGCTGGTTTAATTTGACTAGTTTATAGAATACATTGGACATTTGTTTGTATGTCTTTGCAGTTACATGCTTGTATACTATTTTGAAGATCAAATTGAGTATACAAGTTAGTCTGTTGAGCTCTATGGGAAACATCTAATTTATATCAATCATAGATTTAAATAGTGAGGAAATTTGCACATATTGTTCTGGAATTAGGAGATCACAAAGTATTAAGATGGTGCATAAATTATCCCAAAGAACTTTAATTAGGAGATCACATGTTGATTTAAATAGTTTTATTAATAGACAAAGATGTTGTTTCTCGTCAGGAGAGTGGTACAGTGTCTAAAGATAGAGAGATGATGAATTACTGGTTTGTCTTAAAACATTTAAATGGCTATGTAGAAATATCACTTGCATTTTGTTTTGGTGGACAAAGGAAGGTTAGAAAATGTCTGTTTTTGAACTGCTGTTGAGATTAGAAGGACCAATGATCTTATCCATTAAGGGAGGCATATAATCATGTGTAATTTGAGTGAGTTTCTTGTATATTACTATTGGATGATAGCCAACCTTGCATTTCCAGGCATGGCATTTTTCTTTTTTGTTCACTATGCGATGCAATCTATATCTGCAGCCTCTGCAGAGGATGCGGGAGGAACTGAAATTATATGTGCGCAAACACAACCTTTTAACAGAACTGGGAGAAACTGCAAAAGATGTACTTCAAAGCTACAACATATTAGAAGAAGAGTTTGAGCAGTTAAAGCTCTCTAACAACAGTCCCCAGTCACAGGAAGGAAACCTTGCTCCAAACAAAAATGCCGACGGCTCTTCTGCTTCTACAGGAGTTAGGAATTTGAAACCAAAGTCACTTATCTCAAAAGCTCTCACTGTTTCTGAATCAAACAAGAAGGATACTGTAGAAAAGAGAGTTTCCTTGGCTAAGAACAGGGCTTCAAACATCAAGAATAGAGATCCTCGTCCTGTAAAAGATGCTAATATTAGTAACATAGAGAAGAAACCTCAGAAACCAAGGAGGGTTGAGTCTAACCATGGCAATGCAAAGATCAAGAGTTCAACAAAGGAACCTGTCAGCAAGAAAGGTATCAAGACTTTCTTTTGATTTCCAAATATATGTTTATAGACTGAAGTACATAAATCTAATATTTATGTTTAAGGCGAAAACTATCTATAGGTGCCACCTTTGATCTATTTTATATACATTATCCAACTTAGAAGTCTGCAGTAACTGATCAAAAGTAATTGTTGTTTAGTTCTTTCTACAATCTTAGGGTTTTCTCTATTTTGATTGCAGAAAAAAAGAAAAAACAATCTTCCTTTTCATTGAATGATTCTAATGTAATTCTTGACTCTTACATATGTTAGTTAGAAATGGCTGGTACACTAGAAGCTGTTTATTGATGGTTTATATATATAATGAAATAATGCTTAGTAGATGGTTGATGTTTATTTAACTTCTTACGAATTTGTCACTTCCATTTGTAAATCAGTTGATCCTATGCCTACTGAGAAAGCATCAAGTGAAGACAAAGACATGCTAGAAGATAAAGAGAACATGGTATGTTCATTCCCTTGATTAATTCTTGTTCTTTTTCTTCTTATCCTTCTGTTTGGTTCATGAAATAGGACCCCCCCCCCCCCCCCCCCAAATTGTTAGCTCCTTCTGCTTGTCATTTTTTCCCCCTTTGATCTTATCTAATTATTTTCCTTCTTGCTCATATCAGTCAGGTTAAATATCAGAAACCCTCCTTAACTTTGGACAATTATAAGAAAACCACCCTTCACTTTCAAGATATCACAAAACTTCCCTTAAGTATCGGGATTCTCACAAAACCTCCCTTTAACATTGAGATTTTATTAAAAAAAACCCCTTTAACTTTGAGATTTTATCAACCCAAAAAAGGTGGGAGTTTCTAATAAAATGTTGAAGTTACGGGATTTTTTTAATAACCCTTAAACTTGGGGGTTTTTTTTTTTTTGGGGGGGGGGGGGGGGGGGGGGGC
>JBAKGM010000279.1:8020361-8049069 GCA_037177215.1 Asparagus racemosus | reverse complement strand
TTTTTTGGATTTTGCCGTATCCCGTATCCGTGTCCGTGTCGTATCCGTGTCCCTTATCCGTATCCGTGCTTCATAGAAGCGCGCAATAGAAGTTAAATAAACTTTTAACTTCTACAATCAAGTAAAGAAGTCCTGATAAAAATAAAACTAACATATCGTGCTTCGACAGCTAATCTAGTATAACTTAGCATGATAAACGTCGGTAATGTTTAGTCCAAGAAAACTATTTTTCTGGGCTTATTAATCTAAGTCGGTCAGCATTTATAATAATATTAAGTCTACTTACCAATCTATGAGCTTAAATTTATGGATACATAATTTTCTAAACATATGCGATTCTGAGAAGATGACATGTAGTTAATCTAGAAATCATTAACAATAACTCTTAAGGGTCTTAACTATCTGCATATGGTATAATGATATAGTGATCATTTAGTTCATGCAAAATGTGTATCTGTTTAATGATATCATCATCAAAATCTTCACTAAGTTTAATTTTCTAAAATTCGATTTATGTGGCTGGATAAGCGAATTCGGCCCAGTTTCGTAACGAAGTAGCCCCATTCATTCTAATTATGTGGTCAACCCGTTTAAATGTGTTTAAACGAGTTTGACTAATAAAATATGACTGCATAATCGATAATGGCTCTAGTCGGGTCAAAACCTGACAGCCTAATTTGACTACACCTGAAGCGCAAACCCATTTTTACAAATTAGCCACCACACCAGCATTTCCCCCACCAAAACAAAATAATAATAATAAATCAGCCTGACAATCTATCTTCCCCATTATTCTAGCAAACTGGTTTCCGCAAGGGGCTTGACAGAGTGAAGGGCCAACGGTCATACCTATTTCAATTTATTGGCAAACAAATAACAGCAACAACATGAAGGTTCGATGCTATCCTATTCAAAAGCTACCACCAAACAGTAAGAACTATTTTCTCAGTTGTGTTTTCTGTTCACTTCTTTTTTTACTTATAAGACAATTAGTATTTACTTTGTTACATATCTTTCATCTTAATAATATATGTTATCTATTTCAACAGATCCCCATGATGTATTTATAACTGAAACTAACAGGTCAACTTCCTTACAGATTGTGCAACATCAAATATTTATACTTAATGATACTACTGAGTCATGAAAAGAAAATCTGATGTCTATAAACTAGAATTTAAGAAATACAACATGTCCATCTCCAACCAGTGAACTTACATTTGTTCTTTGCAACACCTTGGTCTCCAAGGGTAACTTATTCAGTTCAAGATTGTACTTCATGTTTGCTAAAGTCGATTCATCACCATCAGTAAGTACCACCTGCAACAAATGTGTTGTCATCACATTCTAACCAGAAAATACTAGTCAATTGATCCAAACAATGATAAAGAAGGCTATTGCAAAATAATTACAGATCAACAAAAGATTTGAATGAATATTATGCAAAAGGAATAAAAGTATGCATCAAGCTGACAAAGTGGACCATCTGTCATTGACTCCAACAACAACAACAACAACAGCAGCTTTACATCACATAGATAAATAGGCCAATAAACAGAATAATGGATAAATGTCAAACAGTAGCATCACTATTAAGGAGCAAATACTGAAATAAGTAGAAGGGGTTTTTTTTACTACTTAGGCATTTGCCTCAGTGTGCTGAACTCAGTCTAAAACGAAATAGCTGTTTATTATATTTTTTGTTACCACACAGAAGAAAACAAATGTCATTTACTTGCAACAATTTTCTCAAACAATCTTCCTCAAAGCACATTCAGGGACTAGAACATCCGACCAGTAACGACACTGGCGGTTCCACTGAACAACATAAAGTCTTTCTGCATCTGATACATCAAACTAACCATTATGGTTGAAGTGTATTTAACTTCTGAATATTAATAATGGAAGAATAGAATAACTCTAAACAGGAATATGCATGTGAGAGTTTATGAGAGACTTATAAGCTTTCAACCATAGTGTAATACTAGGTCAGTTGTTAATGAGAAACATTATCAAAGCCATATCTTCTACCAGTTAATACAAGCTCTTTTCAGTAGGTAGGTTGGCACCTCCTGATAGGTAACCACTACTCAACTTCAATGTTCTTTTCAATTAGCTTTAAGAAATCTTGTCCAGTGATTAGAGAGATTTTCCGCATTCTGTTTTGACTACCTGTATTTACAGCTGACTTTTACTCATTATTCTTATATGCTTCCCGCCATGTTCAAGTGAGCAAATAAATTCATTTTGATGGACCATATTCAAAAACTTCCCATACACGGAAAGTTTGGGTTAAACTGACAGGCTACTTTCAGTTAGTATCTTGTCGACCATTCCATGCCTTAGCTGACTGCAGCATCCCATAGAAAAATTACTAAATTTTTCATCATTTACATTTCATTAACATCAAAGATTAGCTTGAAGGTAGTACGAGATCAGGGATAAAAAGAAACGTTTCCTATCCACAACTAGCACTCTGAGTCTCTGACTCTTGTGAGTAGTCCCCATAGTTCAAGAATGCAGCATCTACTAATGTACTTGATATATGTTTGACAAATTAGGTCAATATTTACATGAAGCCATCTCAAACTTAAATTCCACTCTATAGCTAAAGCCAGAGAAGCTGCTTCGACGATGACAAAGATGGTCATGATGATGATGAATGTTCCAAGTGCGATGGTAGGTTATTAAGAATATGTAGGACACAAGACCATGTACTAATTAGAAAAGTTAGCTAGTCAATATTTTGACAAAATACATCACAGTTTGTCACCAACATGCTAGTACCCTGGCCATTCAAGTACCATCTACGTAGAACAGTGTTTTAAAAAAACTGATTATGCAGCCACATAATTGGCCGCTTATGCAGATGCGGACTTGATCCACATAAGAATGAGAAAAAGCACTCATAATTGACCATTTTTCATTAAGCGCTTGCATAAACTGTTCATGTGGCATTTTTCTTTTCAATTTTTTGGATAGTTTCCCATAGTTACCAACCCCGACCGCCTTAACCTAGTATAAGAAAAGCTCCACCCCTAAACACAATCTCTGCGGACTGCAACCGTTGCCATAGTCTATTGCCCCAAGTGAGGTTTTTCTTATTTCCATTTTTTTTCTAATTACATAGTTTTTAGGAATTAGAGTTTAATTCTTTGTTCTTTTCTAAGACTACAATCTAGTAATCTTTGATTCTTTGTTGCTTGTGATTTATTTTGGTAAGTATGTTAGTTAGTTACAGTATAGTTTAAAGAAAAGGCAGTAAAGAAAAGCCACCAAGTTAGTTAAATTATACATAATAATAACTAGAATTGCTTGTGCATGTTGCTTGTGGTTCTAAGTTATAGTTGCCTGTGGAGTTATTTGTGCTAGTAGACTAATAGTACTACATATATTTTTAATGTATGGATTGAATTTTAAGTAATTAACTAGTTATTGACTATTCAACTGGACGTCTGTTTGGTTTTTTTAGTATATTTTTTCTTTCACGAATTTTGTATATTTTAGTATATGATAAATAATACATACATGTTAAAAATTAAAAATTGCATAGTTCTGCATAATCTGATTTATCATTACTCACTCCGGGACATAATAGAACCGTGTTTTTTAACATTATCGTAGAAATTAAAAACTCTTTATGTTAATATTACGGGTTGAAGTAGCAAAAACGAGAGCAATTGATCAATTAAAAATAACACCAGAGGAGTTTTAACAAAAAGCATTACAACTGAGTTAACATTACTGGTATTCCCTTTAATAAAGTAGCTAATGCACGAGGCACGGTGGAAGGTTTCTAAATAAATTCAATGGTCATCCAAATAGTGGAAATTTAAAAAAAAATAGAGTTTTTAGTGGTTGTTTCCTACTAAGCAAGATTTCAAGGATAAGGGCAAACATACGTGCAATATTTGTTGAGAACATATTTCGCTTATGCAGTATTATTTAAGTCATTAAAGGCAAGTCATATTTGCAGGGTGGAAGGTTTATAAATAAATTAAATAGTGATCAAAATAGTTCAAACTTACAAAAAAAATAGAGTTTCAATGGCTGTATCCTAAGAAGGAAGATTTCAAGAATGAGGGCAAATGAACATGCTAACTATTGAGAACATATTTCGCCTATGCAGCACTTATCTAAGTCATTATGGGCATGTCTTATTTGTACTATTTCAAAAACAAAAGTATATTCATGAAAATAGTTTGGATGTATGCAATTTATTTTATGAATTTCTATTTCCTCGGGCAACAAGTAAATACACATGCCACATCATACAAGTAAAACATGACTTCTATTCTAAGCAGTTCGATATGAATTAGATGGTAAAACTCCAACCAACAAGTATTAAAAAGTAAAAGAAAATAAACCTGAAAATAATCAATGAGTAATCTTTTAATCAACATGTTTATGACATACCTCAGAAGCTCCAACACGTATAAGAGAAATACCAACCAAGCCTGCACCAGAACCAACCTGCTAATTTTCAAAATCAAACAAGTTTATCTTACTTTGACTGAGGTATTAAAATACACCAACTTAAACTAGTCTTAATAACTTTTTTTCCTTCAAAGGGTAGAAAATGTTTGAAAAAGCAGTGTGTTTCACTTTTAGCAATGTGACAAGATGCGTGATATCTATGTGTATGTACAGGCAGGTAGGCTCCCGCACCCCCACTTTTAGCAAAGCGACAAGATGGGTGATATCTGCGTGTATGTACAGGCAAAACCCACCCCACACAAAAAATAAAAGAAAATAAAATAAAGAATATCCATATTAGAGTACAAAAATATCATCAAACATGGCAAGAGGTTTCCTCCCATGTCAGTCTAGTCCAAAAGCTTCTGTAGACCTACAACAATGGATGATATTCACCACTCGTTCGCCTTTACTCCCCACAATACATATTGATGACAAATGAATTGGAAGCATTTATCCATATACTAGAAGCGTCAACCTTAATTTCTACTCACACGAACCTCAGCCTAATGATGAACCCTTCCTCATAATTTTTCAGTCGATGATCCATGTTGAGTTTTGGGATCACATGAGTATCAGATGGGTCATAGAGAATAATTTTTAATGGTTTATACATATTCAGTTATTATCCTATTGTATTTCAGTCGTATTAGTTCATGTTGTCTGTTAGTTCATATAGATTGGCACACACCACAAATCAGCACAATCCATGGATGGTCCCTTGTGATAAGTAAAAGTAATCAACAATCCTTATGCATATAAGCTTGATCCTCATAATGATTAGCCTAGAAAATTAAGCAATTCAAGGGCCATCAGGTTGGTTAGTTTATTTTATTCTAGTCTTTTCTATATTGTGCACGAAATTGTTGATTTTTTACATGATTTCAGCATCTTTTATTCACATGTTCCATCCAGTTATAGAGAATGGTATCGCACTAAAATAGTAATTTCATCCACATGGTTGGCAACATTCAGAACAATATAAGGTGGGGAAAAGATTTGGTATATTCTCTAGTCCAAACATTAGTCAAAGACTAATAAGGTTGATTAAAGTGAATATTTCATATACAAGAAGTTCTGTGATTAGATTCCTTTACCTCAAAGCAAATTTTATTTGAAAAAGTATCCTGGTAAGTAACTACGATCTCTGACAAGAAAAGGCTTGACGGCCAAAGGGCGCACCTGCAAAGTAAAAAAATGTGCAATCTAAGAATGAATGTGTTCCCAAAAAAGAAAGCAGATAAAAAGTTCAACTTATAGAGGAAAAAAGAGAGGGAAAACAGAATCATAAAACTAACATATGGAAACACTTTGATAAGCATTTGCCTATTACATGTTCCACACTCTAGCATGACGAGTTCATTGGAAAGAACATGTCTTCCAGCAGGAGTCATGAATAGCGGGTAGCGAGAATAAAGATGATGAACAGTCTCAGATACCAGAGCTTATGGGGGAAAAAGTTATGCAGAGAGAGGATTCTCTTGGGTGGAAAGCAATAAGTGGGCAAGAGTGTAAACTGAATTCTATGGCTCTCTTGGTTGACGTAGGGCTGGTTAGGATGAACCACATAAAATTATTGACATCTACATAATGAAAGTTCAAGCATCTCAAGATAAATATGTTGGTAGGGTTGAATAGGTTTTAAACAATTCAGACTTAATCTTTCAAGTTCCAAAATCTCACTTGTTTCAATTTCTTGGCTCAGTTCTCGACTTCTTGTAGAGTTTACTATTGAAATAAAGAGAGCAGATATTTATACAGTCTTAGTCTCTTACAAGTATCATATGAATGGTTAAACATACAAAATTGAAGATGCATGTCTTGTTGAATGATGAAAAGGATTCATGAAGTCAATACACAAAGTTTGGAACAAAGGCTTTCTTGATATTGTTCTTTATATACGATGTATGCGTGTTTGTTGAGGGAACAGCCTCCTTTGTCAAATTTGGGTGCTCATAAGTTCTAGATTATTTTAGGTGATGTAAATGGTATTCCTTATAATCCCCATAAACACAAAGAGCAAGGTAACCATGTGATAGCATGAAAGTGGGATAAACAAAAAAAAATATAGAGATAACAAATGAATTTAATGTCTAAAATAGTCTTTAACAATTAATAAGAGTAAAATAATTGAAACTATCAACAACTACTCATCCATGAAGCCTCTTCCCAAAAACTACTCTGGTATTTAGTCTATAATTTTGAGAAAGAAAATGAAGAAATTTGCCTACATTATTTCTTAATCTGATATACATAGTCTATAAATATTAGATTTATAGTTCATAAATATGATATTTATCAGAAGTAAACCTGACATGCGAAAGAACTGAAGAGTTTAATTTAAAAACTAAATAAAACTTGACATGCATAGGAGTTGAGAATTTAATTTAGAAACTAAAATAAGCATTTATCTTGTCCTTATGTGCTACATCCTTATTGAGAAGTTGTACATCCGGACATCATATGACAATATGAACCTATGACTACATTGATCATGAGGCTCACATGAGATTGAACTTTCTCTAGAATGTCTTCCTAGTTCCTAGCATGTGGGACTTCACAGTATGTATAGGATTGCATAAAGCCTTACACTATGTACGTGTGTACGTAAATTTATGTTACCACTCTATTCCATTTATCTTATATATCATGCAGTAATGCACATGTTTTCTTGAGGCTTGAAGATGCACAGTTTTCAGAAAAACACCTAATTAATCAAGCTCAATGATAAAAGGATTAGTTTTCTGTCACGCAGCTGAGACTTAGACACAGACCAGATTATGGTTGGGCATCCTCTTATCTTGATGCCATTCTGAACAAGTGTTACATGGAGATGTGACATGTCTCACGGGGTCATATGTTGAAGATCCAAAAGTGCATGTCATGGATGTATTCGAAAAGCTGACATGGTGAAGCCTCATCTCTTCTTCCCACCACATTTGAGTGAGAAAGAGGACAGCAAAGATGCAAGTAACAATAGATGGAATGTCAAAACAAGGAAACAAGCCTTCAAAAGTATCAAGACTTTCACAAAATAAATGCCGATAGTAAAATATATAGCTATATCTGATGGTATTTATACTTTGTCTTTATCCCGCTAGGAGAGAGGTTCTTCATGACATTATAGCTGGCGCCTGGCATTCATAGGTAAAGGCAGTAAAGGTTACCATAAATTTATCCAATCGGTTTAGTTCAGCTGGCACAACTATGAGAAGGAAATTCCACAATGACACTACGAAAAGTCCTTGAAGTTTGTTTAAACTTTGAAACAAATTAAATGACCCCATAAGGATAATGAAGTTGTTAGACTGGAGGAAAAAAAAATTGCCATTCAAAATGGAAAAGCTAGAGGACAATGTCCATACTCTTGGAAATTATGCAATCAATTTCACCAAATGATACCCCTAGGGTGACCCTCTGTCATGTTAAATATGTTCATAGGAATCTACAAACTACTTGATTGAACACCTACAAGTATGTCAGACCATAAATGAGAAAATAACAGAAAACGGAAACAATTGATTTTCCTACTGCCATACATAATAAACATAATCATATATACATCATTTATTGATCACCAAAGTTTAACAATTTAACTATTCTGGATTAGACCATACCCAGTATCTCCTTCAAGCATGTTCAGTGAACATTGCAACGGAAAGACCAAGTCCAAAGAATCTGAACAGTTGTCATATCCTATGAAAGCATTAAGGGTTCACACGCTAAAACAAAAAAGAAATATGCACTTCAGCAAAGATATAAAGGCAATATACGCATAAACTTAGCACCTGGGAAAAGAAAAGAAATTTCTTTAAATATTCTACTTTTCTCTTTTAGTGAGTCTTCATCCTGGAAAGTGCAAAAGAAAACATTATGGAGAAAGTAATTCCAAATGAGCAAAAAGAAAACCTTGGTATACTATACTCCAATGCATCAACTTGCACAAATTACTTCTAGTGAAAAGAAAACAAGGGTGTACAATCTGCAAGCTACAGATAAAATAATGATGTTGCACCTTAACCAATTTAACTATGAACAAGCTTTTTCCCCTCAAAACAGCAGGTGGCTTAAGAGGATGCCTTTAGTGAAAAACTCCAAAAAGGAATTCATCAAATCTGTAAGACATGGAATTAGTGCACTGATGATTGTCAGTTGGGAAAACTCCAAAGAGGAATTGACGAGATATCAGTGCCAACGTTAACTCTGACAGTAATCTTCAATAACATAGTTCAAAATCGTTAACCGAAACAACCATTGACTAGTGAGGGCTTTGATGCAAACCAATATATTAGAAGAACAAAAAATGGATAGAGATATTGCATTGATTATGTAGCTTAAGCTTGCCGAACCAGATGCAAACACCAAAATTACCCAAGACTCAAGAGTCTGAATGATAAAAGAATCATCTTCAAATAAGATTATTCCATCATAGGATATAAGGGTGAGCCACTGGGGTAATAACCGTAATATAGGCGTTTTGCTTATCAATTATTGTGATCATGTATTTACCCCTGAGAATTATCCTTCTACATGATTAGAAAAGAAAATACATCTTAAACTGAAAGTGGGAAAAGACATCATAACTTCTCTCAAGGTATATAGAAGTCCATGAAGGCTGTCAGGATTGTTACTGTGCAAACAATTGCTGTACTGGAGACAACTACTACATATGGAGCTCAAATGTATGCTAATAGCATGCAACACTGTCCACACAAAAAAAAGGGGGTGGGGATCAATTGCTTACCCTAAATCTTGACTAAATGGTGAGGTGCACTTCATGGAAGCTCTGTTTATAAATTTTCTTTTCAGAGGGATATGCTGCCAGGGGAGAGGAAAACAAATAGGAAACATGGATTACCGTGTGTAAGGTCATATGAAGAGTGAGTTGTTCATACAAGCCATCCATTATAACCTCAGATGTCGATTCAGCAGCTAGTATGATTTTCTTAAGAATATTTCTCACATACATACTGTTATATGCATTCCCTTCAACGACCTGTGTCAGTGAAACATGAAAATCAAAATTACTAAAAGCACAATCAATTGTAGTAGAGTATCAGTTTCCAGAGAAGCAAGAAAAAGATAGGCAAAACCGCACCATTACATTTACTATCTCTGAATCAAACCAACAACATGAGACGTCTACCTGAAATTATATACTAGGAGGGTGTTTGGGGAGTTTTATTTTTTGGTCAAACTAGTTTTTAAGCTAGCTTTTTTGTTTCTACCTGTTTGGTAAACTGCAAGATAAGTTAGCTTATAAATCACATTTTAAAAAGCTGATATACCTCAGCTTTTGAAAAACTAACTTATAAGCTCACCTAAATAAGCTAGGTTTGACCAAACAAATTACTATACTACCAAACAATTTTTATAACAGTTTTATCATAAAAGTCAAAAGTCACTAAAACTTAGCATAACTTACAAGCTTAAAAAAAATAAGCCTTCCCAAACACCCTCTTAATTCTACGCTTTGTCAATGATTTGGATTTCTATTTTAACTTTTTGCACTTTAGAACCCTAGTGCTAATTCATAAAAGAAAAAAAAAACCCTAGTAATAGCTATCTGTTAATTTTAATTCAAGTAGATCTTCTACCAATTTGGTAATAAAAAATTACAAGCTCTCCTATTGAATTCTACCATTTTTATTTTTTAGCGAGTCGGTGAAATAATGCGGCTTGCACCAGAAACGATGAAGATGGTACAAAAATTTATGATTTTACCCTTAAAATGAAATGAAATGAAATTTAAGCAAAAACTTATTTTCGGAGCATGGAAGCAACACTCATAAAATTATGAGGTTATATAGATATTAGTCCCTTAAATCATAGGAAATCATATGTATTTGATATTAGTTTCCCAAATCTTTACACTTTGATATTAGTCACCCAAATTACCTTAATAAGCGTATTCATATTAGTCCTTGTGTTAGGTGTATCATTCGAAACCTTTAATGTTGAAAGCTCTTAGAAATTTATAAGTTTGCATTCATTAATATTATACTTCCATAAAACATTGGGAAATATTAAGACATGATTTAAACACAAAACACAATATTTCTTTTATTTTGTATAAAAGTGGTTCGGATCTTTATCCCACCAACAGTCATTCTCATCATTATGTCACCTTGATAGAAAAAGAAAACACAAATTATCACAAAAATTTGAAAGCAAATGTTGTCAAAACCATTTATAATAATTAAAAGTTTTGAATTATACTCTTTGCTTTTCTACTCAATTAGTTTTAAGTATAAAAAATAAATTACACTCACACTTTCTTAACATTTTAATAAAGTAAATTGGCATAAGAGAAGTTTGGGGGTGCTAATAGCCAATTCAAATATATAAGATCCTGTTAAGCATAAAACCAACCATCAAATAGAAATTGCCACGATAGACCAATCAAATTCTCCAGTCTAAGCAATCGCACCGCGATAAAGCAAGGGTAAATTAACAAATACTCTCTGAATTTGGGGTGGTTTGTATAAAATCTTCTTCATTTTGAAAATTAGAGAAATTTCCAATGAACTTTGAGTAGTTACATGAAATATTGGAGGACGTTCAAAAAGTTCATTGACATATAGGCTAAGCGGTACCTAAATACCTTATAGTTCTCCCAATTTTGCTACTTCAATATTCCTTTGTTTGAAAATTCTAAATTTCGCAATTTAATATCTTCTATTATGCGGATGTGAGAACGTTTTCTGATTTTTCCATGTGACATTCACAAACTAGTTTTAGAGCTTTTAAGTCTTTAATATTTGTTGAATTCATTGTGAAATTCATCATAATTCTATTTCAAAATATTATTATATTATTAAGGTAGGGCAAAAATCAAATTAGGGCATGTATAACAAATGTTTAACAAATATTAAGGACTAAATTAGCTTGTGAGTGTCACATGAGAAACTTCAAAAGAAAATTTCCATGTTTGCATAAAAAATATATATTAAAACATGAATCTTAGAAACTTTAGGATGCATCATTGTTGGTGAAAACAAATGAGGGTATATACGTGTAAAGTAGAGGAAACTATAAAGTATTTTATGCTAATCAACCTGAAACATACTTTTAAAAAAGATATTCATACAATCCTAGTGAAAACATTAAAAAAACTTCTCTCTTCTCCAACCAATTTCAATTGAAGCTTTTTGAAAGGGCTAAAATACCAAAGTGACACACTTAAACCACTTTGGCCTAAAAAGTGACTTAGAGACAGTTTGGCCTAAAAAGTTACAATTTGGTGACAGAAAGCCATATTCGGTACCGAAACTTCACCTAACGTCTAAAGCACGTGATCGTCTAAAATAAAAGGTAATATGATGTTGCTAATATTAAGGAGAGTTAGGTGGGATAATAACTACCCTAATTGAGAGAGGTTAAAACTGAAGGGGAGAGAGAGGAATCAATCTGAAGTTTCAAACCCAAATAGAGATCGAGAAAACGAAGCAGAGACGGAAAGGAATAAGTTGGCAGAGGTTCAAAGTTGGCTCAGAGCATTACGTCGACGAGAAGTAGAATTGAAGAGTGGGTCATTCTCGTGGTCCTCAAATGTGAGCTTAAATTAAGAAAATTAAAGTTTTTTACAGTTTGGTTAGGGATTTATGTGCAATTAAGGGATTTTATGTGTAATGAAGATCCAACGTTGGATATTAGGGTTTACTTTCATATCATTTGGTCGTTTAGAAGTTAGAGTTTGTTTGCTATTGTTAATGTAGCAGTTGATGAACTTGATGTGGATGCTTAAGTCAATGCAGAGGAAAATCAAGATGGAGAAACAAATATGAATGTAAATGTCGGATATGCTAGTGAGAAGTCAGTTAATTCCTTTGATAGTCAAGCTCAAGAGGCTTTACACATTGACAATGATGAGTTATTTGAAATAAGGCAAAGAAATAAAAAACTTGTTGATGATATAAAGGGTAGAATTACTGTTGAAGCTGGCGTGTTATTATCAAACAAAGATGAAGGTCCTCACAGGAGGGTTAAAATATACACTGCAAACCAAAGTAGTGATGCACCAAATGAGACAAGTGATGCACCACATGAGACACAAACTGGTGTACCACCTAGTATGACAAGTGATGCACCAAATGCACCGCCTATTGTGTCAACTGATGCGCCAAATGCACCTCCTACTGTGTCAATTGATGCACCAAATGCAAGGCAAAGAAATGTTATAACAGCAAAAGGCAGTAATAAGGGGTTGAACTTTAAAGGTACAAGAGGTAAAAGAATTATTCCTAAGAAAAACAAATGGTCAGATGCTTGGACATCATATTAAGGGGGTATAAATATGAAGAAAGAGCCACTGATGAGGAGGGACCCATAGAGGACAGTGATGATGATGTAATTGTGAATAAAAAGAAAAGGAAAAAGATGGAGGACGTAAACTACAAGTGGTTCAATGAGGATAATGACATGAGGGTAGTTTACTCTGAAGAGGGGTTAATGTTCACATCTAGAAACACACTGAAAGAGGCAATTCTAAACTATTCACTTCAGAACCATTATGATTTGGTTTATAGAAAAAATGACAATAAACAAATATCAGTCTCCTCTGCACACTGTCATTGACAAATTAATGCAGGTCCATATAGGAAAGATAAGGGCTCCTGGCAAATCAAAAGCATGCACCTATATCACACATGTAGCAGAACTTTCGAAAATAGACTAATTATAGAGGTATAGCACATGAATATCTTGATAAGATTTTAAGAAATCCAAAATTTAGGCTAGTGGATATGAAAGAGGCCATGCTTGCTAATTCTCGTATCAATGTTTGTTTAAGAAAATGAGAAAAGAGCTAAAGAAAGGGCCTTAAATGCTATGGAGGGCTTGATGAAAAAGCAGTATGGTTTGTTGAGACCATACATGAGAGAGTTATGTAGATCTAATCTAAATATTACACGTGTGTTAAAGGTTATAAATGCAGAGGATGGTCAGGTAGCTAACTTTCTTAGATTCTACATGTGATATCATCAAGACTATATCTGCACACACGTGTAGGAGAATATTTGGTGTTGATGGTTGTTTCTTAAAACATGCTTGTGGAGGACAATTATTAAGTGTTGTTGAGAGAGATAGACATAACCAAATGTGGCCTATTGCATGGGCAGTTATAGAGGGAGAAACAAAACCTTCATGACAGTGGTTTCTAAGGGTGTTGATTCTGATTTACACATAGGTAGTGGTTAAGGTTGGACTATCATCTCTGATCAATAAAAGGTAACCTAATTTACTTTTTGTATACTATTAAAACCTTATTGAGTTCTATTTTTTTACTTGTTCTGATTTTTTACTTGTCTTAACTATTTTGTAGGGGTTGGTACCGGCTATTCACGAGGAATGGCTAGATATTGAGTATAGACAATGTGCTGGGTACATTTATTCAAATTGGAGGAAGATTAACACAGGTAGATCACTTCAAAGGCAATTTCGGAAGTGTGTCAAAGTGACCACTATGGGGGAGTTTGCAAAAGAAACTGAAATTCTTAAATCAATTTAAAATCAAGCATATGAGGATTTTATGACAATGGATCTTAACACTTTTTGTAAGTCACACTTTAATACTCATAGCAAATGTGATGTGATGGATAATAACGTGGTTGAAACTTTCAATTTTTTTATTTTGATAGCAAGATATCAGATGATAATGTCCATGCTAGAAGATATAAGATTGGCTTTGATGGATAGGATGCAATAAAAATTCAAACTACTTGAGAAATTTTATCTGACAAGTAACATAGCTCCTAGGATATATAAAAAGTTACAAGAGACATGTGAAAAGCAAAAAAATTGTGAGATTCATTGGAGTGGGACTGATGAATGGAGAGGGTTTGAAGTTAAACATGGGAGAGTCAGTCATGATGTTAGTTTAGCAGATATGATGTGCACTTGTAGGGTGTGGGATTTGACTGGGGTACCATGTGTACATGCTATCAGTGCAATTCTTTTCATGAGGAAACAACCTGAAGCTTATGTGTCAGATTACTATGCCTATGGCACCTATTTGGTAACCTATCATAAACTATTAAACCATGTTGAAGGAATTAAATTCTGGGATATGGAGGGAGAGGATATGATGTTATCTTCTAACATTGCTAAAAAGAAGCTAGGTAGGCCCAAAACTGCTAGAAGAAAGGATCCTCATGAAGAAACAAAGAAATCTAACAAGGCATCAAGAGCAGAAGTCCCTACCAAGTGCTCTAACTGTGGTCAAAGTGGACATACAAGGAGGAACTGTCATATTCCAAGACAAATTGTTACACAAATAAGTAGTTTTGCAATTTTTAAATTGTCTACTGTCAAATATGTATCGTATTTGCACCTTTTATTGACATTTCAGAAATCACAAGCAACTGATGGAAATTCAAGACAAGCTACAAGAATTGAAAGACTAAAAGGAAGAAAAAAAGGATTAGATAATTATAATACAACAAATTAAGATATTCCAACACCGCTTGCATTAATAAGAGAGAGTAGAGCCAAAAGAACTATAAATATACAGTAAAGAGGACATGTTAGAGGCAATGGTGATGAAGGTCATTCACAAGCTAGAGGAAGGGGTGGAATAAGAGGCAGAGGAAGGGGTAGAAGCAATCCAACAAGGATCCCTGAAGGTTATGGCATATGGCAGGGAGATGAAAGTGAAATGGTCTATAGAGCTTCAACTCAATCAACCGCTAGAATCATTCAAGCTCCATCACAAAATGATTCCCAAGTGATAGAGTAAAAGTTATAATGCATGTTGCTTGTAATTTTGTCAACTTTGAAAGATATTGGTAAATTGTATTATATTTTACCAATTTTGCCTAACTTATATGTTTGTATATGTTTAATTTTGGGGGCTGGAAGTGATACATTAACAAGTATTTTGGCAATATTAGTGAATTCTCAATGTTACAATTGATAATCTGGTGTATATATGTATGTGACATTCTCAATATTGCATGTTGCTTGTAATTTATTGACAGGATGATGATGAGCATAGTGTACATGCTCAAATTTTGAATAAAACATGTATGTTTGTGTCACGATGATGGATGATGAAGAACATAGTGTACATGCTCAGATTTTGAATAAAACATGCTTGTTTGTGTCATAATGATACCACACATATTCACACAAATACTTTCAAACAAACCTGATCAAGAATAAGCTTTCATTTGATCAAATATCGGTTACATAAGTCAAATTCGTCTCACATTTGTCAGAGACAAATATATTACACCCATGACACCAAATAACGCAATAGCTTACCCTTTTCTAACAACATACAAACTTAAGCACAATGCAAACAAAAACAAATAACTAAATAAACCTAAACAACATCTTCATCTTCATCTTCTGTGACTGAATTTCATCCTCCATCAAAGATCTTTCACTTCTTAGTTTTACCATCTCCTGCAAACATGTCTTAGTTTCACCACTGTACAACTCAAACTCCTCTTTCATCTTGGCAATTTTATGATGATAATCCCTTAGCTCCAACTCATATCCTTCAATTATGTCATAATTTATCTTCAATGTGCTCCTCAGTTCACTGATTTTTTTCTCTTAGTAATGGAATTAGCTTAGAAGCAGCATCACACATAAGTACGTCAAACCACTCCCACATCCTACAATCGCCCTTCTAATAACAAAGAAAAGAAGAAGAAAAATCTTACAACTGCCCCTCTGATAACAAAGAAAAGAAGAAAAAAAATCTCATAATCATTTTCAAATGTGCAGCTGATAAAAAAATTAACTTACACTGTACTTTGAGCAACGATAGAACCTAAGTCCTGGATTCTCATTTGTCATCGACGTGTAGAACTCGCACTCCAATCCACACTGGTAACTTTTCACCCCACATTTCTTATTGGCTTCATTCCACCATCATATACACGAGAATTTGTTGAAACCATGACCATACCTCACATCGCTACGTTGGAGCGTGAACTGGAGCTTGAAGATGACACGGGGTCTTGTAATGAGACCAATTTCTGCCCTAATTCAAAAAATTGGTCCAATTTAGAGTTTCCCACTTCAAAATCCCTAATTCATCCCCAATTCTAAATAGTCCTAGGTTTTGATTCCCCTTTCACGTATAAACTCAGCCAACTACCTATTGTGATGTCATCAATCCCGTGCCACATCAGAGACTACTGCTTATTTTAGACGATCATGTGCGGTCATGTGAGTTTTTAAGCCGTTAGGTGAAGTTCCGGCACCGGATAGGCCTTTCCGTCGCCGAATTGTAACTTTTTAGGCTAAACTATCGCCCGGGTCACTTTTTAGGCCAAAGTGGTTTAAGTGTGTCACTTTTAGACCAATTTGGTATTTTAGCCTTTTTGAAAGCGTAAGGGTTTATGCAAAGGAAAAACAAAAGGCGTAAAGGGAAGTTTTTTAAAGTTTCAGGAGGGTTTTATGAAAACTCTCCAAAGTAAGTTTAGGAGCTTTTATTTAATTTTCAAACTTCATGGGTGTTTCTTGCAACTCACTCCAAAGGTTTCAGGGTTTTGTGAAATTTACCCTAAAATAAACCTCTCGTGCGAGACATCATCAGGGCAAAAACCCTCCTTCATCTCGACTCTCGTCTCCAATGCGAAACCCTAGATAAACCCTTCATTCTCCATTAAAACTCATCAATGAGCTATCTAAATCGAGCATCGAAGAATACGAGATCGAATATCCATCGAATTCGATTGTTCTTGGATGGAGACAGAGGGTTTTGCTCTCATTCTAGGTCTAGCAACAAGGAATTCGAAGTCGATTTGAGCCAGTACCCCATTGAAAGGATTCGAAACTTCTCGATCATCGCTCACGTTGATCATGGGAAGTCGACGCTCGCTGATCGTCTGCTGGAGCTCACGGGGACGATCAAGAAAGGGCTTGGACAGCCGCAGTATCTCGACAAATTGCAGGTTTGGAAATTTTTAGGGTTTTTCGCTTTTGTTGTTAAGCTTCAAGTTGTCCTTCGATGAAATTTTAGGCAAATGACATTGGTTTGATAGTGATATGGAAAACATTCAAAATTTTGGTTAAGGTTTTGTTATTGTATGAAGTTTGTTAGAAGCTAAATTGAGATATTTGAACTTATGTGCGTTAGTGGGTTGTTTTCAAACTTTCATTTAAGGAGTATATTGTGGATGCTCAAAGTATTGGACCCATTGGCAAACTTCGTGAGCCTGCTCTTTTCTTGCTAGCTTAGTCTTTATTCTATTATTATTACTCCTACTTGAAAAGTTATTTATGCTATCTATTGTTAAAAATTTATCCTTTTAGCTTTCCTATGTCATGCATCTTCATTTTTAGGTTCTCTATATCAATCCTATCAAGATTCGTCGATTCTCCCATTGATATGCCACTTCAAATTTTCTCTCCTCTTCTCTCTTTCCCGAATACACAAACACCTGATCAACTCTCTTGGATTCCCGTGCATTGCATGGGTAACAAACTAATTTTGTTACAAAATTTGACATCTGCATTTTGTAGAATATAGTTTGTTTCGTTCCTCGATCTTGCTCATGTCTTCATTTCATGACTACTGAAACAAGACATTTACCGTAGTCTGCTTGGCTTTGAAGTTTTAAGTTTTTTTAAACTCTAGCTATTTTGTTATAATTAGAGGTTTGCAAGTTATAGATTGTAACCCTGTGAGTACAGTTCTTTAGAACGCATTTCACAAATTTTATTACACGTTTGGATGCAACATGAAGCTACCCCAAGCTGGAAGTGGACGAGAAATAGGTAAATTGCTAAGGTTATAATGGTAAGGGAAGGTACGATCTATGAGAAAGAAGAATGGACAAGTGCTCATTTTTTTTTTTCACTGTAATGTTTGAATTTGAGAAAAATCTAGCTCATTTAATGTTTGTAAACCACAGAATAGTGTAATTAAATATGATTAACTATAGTTTATAAACTCATGAACAATAGCCTAACTGATGTAGTTTATTAGTTTGAGTTTATTTGACTTGAGTGCATGAAAATGCAGTTTAGAAGACAAAACAATAACAAAATAAAAAATCTTTGTCCCTAACTTTTGGGGTCGGCCGCTTTTGAAGACCACTGCATGAAAATGCAATTTAGAAACCTTGATACTACATGAATATGCTGTTTAGAAAAGTAGAATGCCTGCTGAAAGTGAAAAGCCAAATACGCCCTTTCCATTGTCCCCCATGTGCATTATCTTATCAACTTCTAACTTGAGTTCTCCCAGAGCTTCCTTTATGAGTGCATTTTTGTAAGCAAACATCTTATGTTTATAGGTAGAAAGAGAGAGAGGTATCACTGTCAAAGCTCAAACAGCAACTATGTTCCACACGAATAGCCCCCGTTCCGGTGTAAATGATATTGCTTATGCACAGAATCCACCAAGCTTTTTACTGAATCTTGTTGATACTCCTGGTCATGTGGATTTCAGTTATGAAGTATCAAGATCTCTTGCTGCCTGCCAGGGTGCTCTTTTGGTTGTTGATGCTGCACAAGGTGTTCAGGCACAAACAGTTGCCAACTTTTATCTTGCATTTGAATCTAATCTGAGCATAATCCCGGTAATCAACAAAATTGATCAGCCCACTGCTGATCCTGATCGTGTCAAAGCTCAGTTGAAGTCAATATTTGATCTTGATCCAGAAGATGCTCTTCTTACATCTGCTAAAACTGGTCAAGGCCTTGAGCATGTCCTTCCTGCAGTAATAGAGCGTATTCCTCCTCCTCCAGGAAATTGTGATTCGCCATTGAGGATGCTTCTATTGGATTCTTACTATGACGAGTATAAAGGTGTGATCTGCCATGTTGCTGTTGTTGACGGTGCTCTCCGCAAGGGTGATAAGATAACCTCCGCGGCCACTTCCCAGGTGTATGAAGTTAAAGATGTTGGAATCATGCATCCTGAACTTACCCCAACTGGAGTGCTTTTTACTGGACAAGTTGGTTATGTTGTTAGTGGCATGCGTTCAACAAAAGAAGCACGGGTTGGTGATACGCTTCATCATGCCAAAAGCATTGTAGTGCCTCTTCCAGGTATTCAACACCTCATGTCATACCTTCTAGTTCCCTCCTTGAGCAATGTATTTCTAGATAATACATGGCTCTTTGCTATGGTAACTCCTTGATCTAGCGATTGATAAATATACCCCTCTCCGTTTCCTATGTATATGTCCTTCACTTTAAACGCCATTTTTTCTTCCAGGTTTCAAGCCTGCAAGGCACATGGTCTTCTCTGGTCTTTATCCTGCTGATGGATCAGATTTTGATGCTCTTAACCATGCAATTGAGAAATTGACTTGCAATGATGCTAGTGTGTCTGTTACCAAAGAGACTAGCACTGCCCTTGGCATGGGATTCAGGTGTATGAACTTCATTGAGCGTACATCTGTTTCGTAAATTTTTAAACATAACATAGACATAATATAGTCCTGAGTGTCACAAATTGCAGAATTCATTTCTCTTATTAATTTTCACCTAACATGATTTGCACAATTATATGGGTACTATAAATAGGTGCGGCTTTCTGGGTTTACTTCACATGGATGTCTTTCACCAGCGACTAGAACAAGTACGTTCTGTTCTTATTAGTGATTCTTAATTTTATGGGTCGAGTAACCGTTATATCAATTCGACCCACTATATTTCTGTTTAGCTGAGATATGAACTGTGAAGTTGAGTGCATAGAACAACTAATAGTGTTAAAACCACTATAAATTGATAAAAACCATCTTCATTCTGTTTATCTAGTGAGAAATAAGCAATACTTGAGTTATATCCAAGTACTCAACAGTTTGCTATGGATGTTAGGCTGTCCTTTAATTACACTGATCAGTTAAGTCAAACATTTGGCTTACTCAAGTATTGAAATTAGTTTACATTTTTTTTATTCATTAGGTCATTGCACCAATTACTGTCCTCTTACTAGACCTAAAAATTGTCTGTTTACAAGAGTTCTTGGAGAAGCGATTATTAAAAGAGAAGTGAATAGAGCCTAATATTAAGAACAGCAGAATAGAAAGGATGTTACATCAAAATTTATAGGGAGTAGAGTCAGAGAATGATATACTTCTTACTCGAGTCAAACAATCTCAAATTTAATTCATCAATATATCAACTAATTCTGATTATAAGCAACCTTGTCAACAAAGTCAATAGTTCTGATTACAAGCTAAGCAACCTTTACTTATAGGGCGTTGTAATAAGCAACTATGGATAAACAAATCGCAAGAGATAAATTGAGACTTAAACAGTTAAACTCATCTAGTATTATCATCCTAACTCCCAACTCAATTGAATCTATACATTATGTAAAACTACTAGTTGGAATATGCTAAAAACTAAAAAGGTTTTGTTTGTTAAAATTTCCCAAAATGGAATTTGATTAGTTACTATTGGAAACTTTTTAAAAAGAGGTTCATACATGGTTACTTTTGTAATAGTATATTGTCTCTTTCCAGTAGGTTCTCCTTTTTGGGTGAGCATTTGTATTTGTATCAAGTTATATAACTTCTTTTATTTTGTAGATATTTGTCATGCTTAAACTTAGATTAGCAATATTACTATTAGTTAAGAAAAGCTCTTTTTTGGTGTTCTACCCTTGTATTAGTCATCCTTTCAAAAAATTCCAACCATATTCCAAAAATCATACACACAACTTCCAATGATGTAAAACTTAGTAGAGGGACAAGATTGGGAAAAAAACAGCAACAATCTAATTCATCACTACCCCACTATTTTATAACTAACAATCTATCCACTATTTCACAACTAGCCTCAAATTTTCAAGATCAGCGACCCTTTCCGAATTTCTCCTCTCTCTTGCTCTTGATCTCTCTTTTGTAACTATTGTTTATATACGTATTCGTGTTGATTAATAAGCGTGTTGATGGTATCTTATCATGCACGGATTGCGTACACGAGAATACTAGTTAATATGTTAAAAAGAATTTAAATCTTAAGTTACATGGTAAACCTTTTTGTAGGTATGAGTTTGCCTCCTTCTCTTTTGGATAATTAATCATTATTTACATTAATTAGACATTAGTTTACTCTAGACTTTCTAAATCTCACTTTCCTAGACAAATAAAATTATTTTCTTTGGAAGATGTTTCTGAATAAGTAGTTATGATATTTGAGAATTATAAAATATATTCTTTCGGTAATATTTTCTTAAAAGGTCTTTTTTTGTTAAATTTATGTAATATATGCCTGGTAAAATAGTACCATATAAAAGACAAATTTTATATCAAAACAAACCAAGTCCTAATGATATAAATTGATTTAATCCAGTTTTATTTCTAATGAACTTGAAGAAAATAATTGTTTTAAAAAGCGATCTGGCTTCAGTGGTGCGCAAGCCGCCCACCAAGTGAATCGGGCTGCACTGTGTCAAAAACATGTGTGCTGCGGGTGAAGTGTAGTAAAAGAGAGCATGTCAGGTGAACTGGTTCAGATCAAAATTCGACATCCCAATCAAACTTAGATAGAACAAAGGATATGATTTCAAATCTTTGAAAAAGACAATTCCTCTCACGATGTCTCCCCCCAACCTTTCTCTTTGCTCCAAGCAAACTGCACCAGAAGCAATCACCTTACAAAAATAAAGTGCAAAAATAAAAAACCTGCCTGCATGTCTCGTAAGTGCTCCCCTAGGCACCTGAGGGCTAGGTCCGGCGGCTAGAAGCACTCAACAGTTTGTAAAACATTGAACAAAATATTGATTTTCTAGGCTAATGTCATTTTCAGCTATAAAATTCAAACTTCATCGTTTTACCTTTTTTGTCCTGTCTCATATGTCCATCTTGTACGTGAAATATTAATTATCTTGGTGTTTGGGGTACTGTGTAGGAGTATGGAGCGCAGATTATATCTACCATCCCTACTGTACCATATATTTTTGAGTATTCAGATGGGAGGTATCGGAATTACTGTTTGATGCTGTTTTCCCATTTAAATGCCATATAAATGTTCATCTTGTATCTAATCCTTCTTTCCTTTGTTCTAGTAAGTCGCAGGTTCAGAATCCTGCTATGTTGGCTTCAAATCCTAAACAACGTGTAACTGCATCTTGGGAGCCAACTGTTACCGCAACGATTATCATTCCTAGTGAGTAAGCTCTGCTTCCTTACTCTTTTACTTATATTCATACGTATATTATCTGATTCATGCCATTCACCTTTTATATAAAAAAAAACTATTTTCAGGTATGTTGGACCTGTTATTACACTTTGCTCAGAGAGGAGGGGCGAGCAGCTTGAGTACTCATTTATTGATAGGTAAGTTAAAATGCATGTGTATTTGGTAATAGGTGATATTTGTGATATGAGTGTTTTATTTCATTTTGCAGTCAGCGAGTACTTATGAAGTATCGGTTGCCATTAAGGGAAATTGTTGTGGATTTCTACAACGAACTGAAAAGCATAACGTCAGGATATGCATCGTTTGATTATGAAGATGCTGAGTAAGTCTCAGATAAAATTCTATCATTTGGTTTTTTTTGACAAAAATATAGTATCAATATTATGATTGGTTTGTTATTTTCTGGGTGTCAAATTTTTTAATTTAAGGCTTTTACGGGAGGATCAAATTGGTCTGCTGCATTTTCACATTCATATAAATGATCTTAATGCAAACTTATGGGTCCCTTCTTTTCTCTGTGAGCTTTATGAGCCAGCTAAGCAGAGTATCTCCTGTCACTTGATTTTTGGAGGGGGAAAAATACTGCATATCACGATTGGCATGCCTTTTCTGGGATTGTGTCTATTTAGTGATTTAAGGTCCTTACAGGATGATCAAATTGGTTTGCTGCATTTACTCATTCATAATTATTGTTAATGCTAAATATATAAATCTCCTCTTTGCTGAGCTTTGTGAGCAAGCTACTCAGGAAGTCTCCAGGTGTTGTTTTTCCTAGGTATTCAGGAATTCTTTTCTCACTACAACGGAGATTGATAGGCATGACAAAATTAGGTTTTTTTAAGAAACTAATTAATTCAGGTTTTTTTAAGAGCAATAAGTCAGGGTTTTCTTTTTCCATACTTTTGTTTCTTCATTTTTTGGACCTGCCTCTTTTTTCCCCTTCAAATTTAAAAGACATATTTGAATGGAAGCTCCTTTGAACTATGGTTTGAAATCTTAATATTTGAAGTGGTTCCTATTCATCTTTATTGTTACCGGTATTGGGATGACTCAGTGCTAGTTTCTGGTTGGGCCTATCGCTGGTACATGGATTAAGTGAAGGTTTAATCACAAGTTTACTGCTTATTGATTTCTTTTTTATTTTTTAACTTACCAGTATAATACCGACTTTCATTACTTTTTGTTTTTTTAATATTACAGTATAAACCCTCATGTATCAGACTCAGGCGTTATTAACTAATATCAACCTTATTAGTATGTCCAATCGGGTTGGGTCTAATTGGGTTGAAGGGGTCACTTCATGCCCAACAAACAAAACCCAATCCGACCTAAAATTAACCCAAAATTTCCCACCTGCTCCCAGCATGTTCAGATCAGGTTGGTTGGTAGGAGTTGTCGTAATTATATTAAAATTCAAGAACTCTTTAAGGAAATTGAAAACATTCAACATTTTAAACAATACAATTGTAGGTACAAAAAATGCCATAAACAATTAAGGGTTTTTTATCAAAATATTCTAATACAAATACCACAAATCTTAGAAAACAATTCAACTTTCTTTACTTACATAACATATGAATATCTTGATTCAACTACCTCACAATTCATGAATTTTTTTTTTTACTTTGGAAGAAGAGAGATGAATGTGAGAAGATAGACAAAGAGGGCTTTGGTTGAAATTAAGTACTATTTAATAACATTTCAGGTATTTAACTAACTACCCCCAAAAGTTAAGCTTAACTCAATCCAGAAAAAAAAAATCCAACCTAAGCTTCTCAACCCATGTCCCACCCAGTTCCAATTTTTACACGAGTTGGGTATGGGTTAACCCAACCCAGTTATATCCTTATATAGAAGTTGTTATTGCTGATAATCGATGGTATAGTCGTATAAGACGACTTTTGGATGGTCAAGTCTATGCTTGGAATCCAACATGATATGGCAAATGTGTACTGATAATGACTGATACTTCAAAACTTGCTTTTAACTTGCTTTCAATTGTCTGACTAACTGATCAGCCTTGGATCTGGTCATAGAAGTAGATTGTGTAGATAGGAATATGTTAGAAAATAGCTGTATGCTATCTGCTAAGCAATCTTGTACTTATGGAGTGGTCATGATCCATGGAGCTAGAACTAAATAGCATATCTCTAGTTTCTAATAGGACAAAAGAAACTCCGGGATAGAGACAGCCAAGGAATTGGTTCCTTCTTGGTCTTAAGTTTGATCCTTCACCATCCAAAATGGATGTCCCTGAGAATTGACCAGCGGTTGACAGAGGGAAACACATATGACCGAGGTTAGGTGTGCTCTAAGAGGCACAAATACCTACATGTAATAAGTAGAATTCCACTTTCTACTGTAGATGATAAGGAGGGAGGGGAAGATGTAAATTTATGAGGGAAACATAAGATATATAGCAGTTGAAACGGAAGAACAGGAAGGCTACTGGTTCCATAAAATCTGAGAATTCAGGATTGTTAATGTTGTGTGGAAAAAATATTTATAAGAAGAAGTCATCTGATTGCATAGAAGGACAAAATGAAAGAGTAGAAGACCTCTGAAATAGTGGAATGTGTTAGAGATGCTTCTGAAATAGCTTGGCTATGAGGATGTAACCTTGGTATCCAAGAGTTGGCATAGGTGGCGCTCAAGTAGATTGTGTGTACTTCTAAGGCACATTATTTTCTGATTCCTTATAGCACTGCCATTTGGAACTTTTTTCACCTACAGGGACCATGTTTTGTGCCTCAGTCACCCTAGTTACTTTTCTTTGTAGTGGATTATGCCTTTTCTGATTCTTGTCTTCTTTTAGGGTTTGTGCAGGATTAATGGAAGTTTATTTTATGGCAACGGTGTGCTTGCAGGTATCAAAAATCAGATTTGGTGAAACTTGATGTCCTCCTCAACGGCCAACCCGTTGATGCATTGGCATCTATTGTCCACAATTTAAACGCACAAAGGATTGGGCGTCAGTTGGTTGAAAAGCTAAAAGAGTTCATAGACAGGTTTTCTCAGCTTTTAGTTCAGAACTCACATATACTCTCAGTAATCATTTTTTTTATCACTCATTTTCATATGAATTGACAGGCAAATGTTTGAGATAACAATACAAGCTGCAATTGGTTCGAAGGTTATTGCAAGGGAGAGGTCTGCAACCCATACAACTTCTACTTTCATAGGTTTACTGAAATATTTATCTTACGGAGACCTACCACGCTTTTTCCCATGTTTCTCATAGAGCTATTCAAGAACTGCTAATGAATGTTAATACATATATAACTAATGGAGGTGAGACCTTCTTATGGCCCGTTGAACTTTTGATAAATAATTCTAGAAGTCCTATTACATAGTAGGATATAAAATGAACTTAGTGACATAGATATGCTTAACCACAATGTGCTAGAAAACAGGTAGGAAACCCAAAAGCTGAAATTTAAAGAGCAATATGTGCATATTTTCAACATGTTTATGAAACATAAGCAATGAATTTAAACAATTAGGTTGCTCATCCCAAAATGGTATTCTTTACTAAGTTGTAGCACGACATGGAGTCTATATGTCTAGTCCAAAAATCAGATTTCCAAAATATTGTAGCACCAAAAGTAAAATGTCCTACATTTTGTAGCATAATGGGGACTGGAATGACCTTTGACATCTTCTCTCGCTATCCAAGCGAAATTCTTCTGAATGCCTGAATTTCTTTGTTTTCATCACAGAAATTATAGTTCTAACCACAAAGTAGTATAACAAAGTTTGTAAAACTGGCAATTAATTATTCTATGGAATCAACATTCCTTTTTAATTAAAAAGGGCCCTAGCGCTAGCTTTAATGTCAATATTCAAGGATACCAAGGGAATTCCTGTTATTGCTGAGACGAAAATCTTCATACTCATGTTGTAATTAGCAGGTGCCACAACCTTGTGTTCAGTTTCAACTTGCTAACTGAAGTAAATAGTAATCCTCTGTTGAAATAAATTCTTGCTGAGACTGCATTTACCTTACGTCAGTATTTGTTTCTTAGTTTACTGTTATCAAGTAATAATGCAAATTGACACTGTTAAATGGGTGCTCTAGCACAACTAAAGCTCATTACATCACTATAAGAGGATGAACTTGGTCTTCAGCTACTTTGGTAAAGTCGTACATTTATGTGCAAATTTGATTCGTAATTATTTACACACATTGCTGGCATAACCCAGTCAAAGAGCATGAAACCGCATGTAAAGGATATAATCTTTAGATTACAGACAATAAAAGAATCATATACACTCAGTTTGGGAGTTCACTAAGTAAAGGAGCAGAAAGTTAAGTAACGGAAGGGAAAGGTAGGGAATGGAAGTGAAAAGATAAAATGTTGTTTGGGAGTTTAGTAAGGGGAACAGAAGTAACTTTGTGTGGGAGGGGTATAATTGTCTTTTTACATTGAACGAGAGTGTATCTCAACCTTTGATTTGAGTGTGGGAGGGGTATAATTGTCTTTTTACTTTGAAAATTTTAACACCCATTCTCATTTACACTGGTTACCGCCCAAATCGGAGGTTAAAAAAGTGACCAAATTTTACAGCCCTTCCATCCTCTAACACCCTAAAAAACTCCCAAACGGAGTAATATTGAAATTCTTCATTCCCTTCCATCCATTTACCTCCATCCAAACAGGGTGATACATTCCTTTCAAATCTTCTCTTGTTACCAAGCTACCACTGCAGACGCCACCATGGTCTCCTCCAGCCGCCGACATCTCTCTCCAGTGATCCATTCCATCCTATTTACAATGAATTCAGCCTACAAATCAGATTCGGGACCGACCCACTAAGGCCAAAAAGTCAAATAGCCCTATTAATTGAAGTCCAAACCCTAATTTACATACCTCCTCCGTAACCCTCTTTAAGTGTCTAACGATCATGGACTCGCCAGCTGAAGAATCCTTCGGCGAGATCCTGGAGAGCTGGGGCGGCTTCGTCGCCTGCACCGAAACCCTACTGAAGGGCAAGGGCGACCTCTCCGTCGGATCCCAGCTTGTCCCTTTGGTCGCCACTCTTTGTGTCCATGGCCTCGGTTCCCTCGCTCAGGACTACTTCCTTCAGTCTCTCGAGGTAATTTCATTCTTATAAACCCTTTGGAATTAGATTACCTTGTGATTGATTCTGTCGGTTGCTGGCTAAAACCCTACATACACTGTTCAGTAGCCCATTACTGTAATTTCATAGAGTATTGAACGGAGTTTGAACGGAGTTTAACTTTCTCGAACTTTAGAATGATTATCTTCGAGGTATTTAGGATCATCCTTGTAGAAATGTTCTAGTATTAAAGATTTCTTACGCTTAGTTGACTTACATTTAAGATGCGGTTCTTGTTGGGGCTGATTAGGTGTGTCGAAGTACGTACAACTGATTATAAATGTTGAATGGATGAACAAGAGTAAAAAATGAGTTCTTCATTAGATGTTAGAGCATCTCCAACGCAGCGCCAAAATGCCGCTGCGTTGAACTGTATCAGCTCCAACACAACCGCATTTCTTGCGGCATTTTGGAGAAATTGAACAGTGCGACGTCAAATATGGCGTCGCACTGTTCATGCCCCATTACTGTTTGTTTTTATTTTTTTATTTTTTAACTTTTTACTTTTATCTTTATAATTTTATGTATTTACAATTTAACCCCAAATGTTTTATTTAAATCTATAAAACAACTCTAATAATATTTAAATTTTATATTTTTACCCCAATTGTATAATTTAGACAGAATAAATTATTTTTTAAAAATAAAAAAAATGTTAAAATATAAAAGACATTAATATTAATTATAAGATTAAAATCTAGACATTATAACTAAAGTCCCATGAAAGATAAATTAAAAATATAGAGAGCAATCCTAATACATAATTCAAATATAAATTACATAACTGAAATACAGAACATATACAAAACTGACACATATAATATAAAACTTCATTGAAATAAAACATAGAATACAAACTAAACATATAACATTACATAGACAAGCAACTCTCAATAATCTGGTAGATCGGATCCAGGGTGTCCAATATCATTGAAATAATTGCCAAAATTAGAAGCAGACCCTTGTTCTTGTTGATTTCTTTTTTGTATTATTT
>JBAKGM010000279.1:8010042-8020261 GCA_037177215.1 Asparagus racemosus | reverse complement strand
CCAAAAAAACTCCCAAACGAAGTAAAATTGAAATTTTACATTCCCTTCCATCCATTTACCTCCATCCAAACAGGGTGATAGGAAAAGTACGATTTAAGGCTCAAACCAGTGGATTAGAATCACACGGAGATTGAGTCACCCACACCTTCTCCAATTTTAGAGTACGGTATCGTCATAATTTTCAGATTGGAGTTATATTGAGTTGATTTAGCTTCAAAAAAAGGTTTGATAAAATTTATTCTCTGGTAGGCAAACCTTCTATATGGTATCGACATAATCATCAGATTGGAGTTATATTGAGTTGATTTAGCTTCAAAAAAAGGTTTGATAAAATTTATTCTCTGGTAGGAAAACCTTCTATTAGTTTGTTGCAACTTCGCTCTCAAGATATCACTTGGTAAAATAGTATAGTGCCATGAAACCCATAATAGTGACACCATGGTTGACCTATTGGATGTGCTGTTTAAACTCATCCAAGCACGAAAATTACCAACTGTTGTTTAAGGAAGTAGGTAACAATGTATTTCGTGTCACTTAAAAACCACTGCTTCTCTTAGGTATTTCCTTATATTCTCGTTGATTGTATCATGTTCAATTTCAGTATTCATCAAATTATATATATTTTTTCTTGTCAGTATTTCAGCAATGAGAAAAAATGTTCTGGCAAAATGTTATGGGGGTGATGTTACTAGAAAGAAGAAACTTTTAGAGAAGCAAAAGGAAGGAAAGAAACGCATGAAGCGCGTTGGATCTGTTGATATACCACAAGAAGCATTTCATCAGATTCTAAAAATTTCCTAAGGGTACATGGGTAAGGTTTAAAACCTATATCTGTTGGTTGATAAGGATTTGATTCTTTCTTTTATTTTGCAAAGATAGGCTAATTTGGTGTATTGCTGTTACTGCTTTTATTTCTGAGAACATAAACCTCTTTTCTGTTTCACTATTTTACTTTAGCATTTCACATTCGAGAAAAGTGCTCAGTAGCAAGGCCTCATTATAGATACTTATCACTGTGGCATTGCCCCATTCGGTTGCACACAAAGCTTATAATATTAGTTTGCAACTTTTCAATACTAGACCACAAATGTCGATTGTCAAGACATTTTTGCTTTATGCTTATTTTTTGCAGCTTGAAAAATACCATGATTGATTGTAGGATGCTCTTCCAATTCTATGAAAGTTAGGATAATATAAAGCCCATGCAAGTTGATGTTTATCTCTTAGATTTACATCCAACGAACATGATTTAATACTAGATGAACTCTGATTATCTCACTGATACCAGTCATGTAATAATATCAAGTGATCTTGAAGCACGCTGCACAAGTAAATATGTGCCAAGCACAAAAAAGAACAAGAACCTAGTATTTTGGAGGTATTATATCCATTGAGACCAGGATGTCTATGTTCAGAAGTAATTACCTGTTTATTGATATTGACTGGATTGGAACATATGAACTGAACTAGGCTGCTATCAGTGTATCCAAATATGGATATCATACATCCAAATTAAAGATTTGGATATCTAAATTGAAAATCTATACCCTTGGAGACACGTGGATTGCTTGAGACTAAATTTATAATAAGTTCGACATTTTTTAATAATGCATCAGGGGGTACAAAATTATTCGATGCATTAAAAATTCTGAAAATATGATTTTGACAACATAAGATGCTAAGATTAAAACATGTTGAGATCATCTGAGACTTTGTTTCTAAAATAGTTTACGTGACGTAAGTCACATTCAATGGTACGGATTTTCAATCCGGTTCCAAATTTTAAATTTGGATTCATAATATCCACATCTTAGATGCTATCAATAGTAACCAAGCTCAACTCTATGTCAAACTTGTAGTCATTTAGATCCCTGTATCATTCTAACGCCAGTATAGTTAAGGTCTGGATTTCTCGTGATCATACTTGTCTTACTACCAAGTACTTATCAATTTCAGATACTGAAAAGGAGTCGATTTCTCTCTGTTCAGTAATCAGCAGATTATGTTACCCTGAAGAAGCATATGATGACCCATAAGAAGAGGAGTGAAACCACCCAGAAATACTTTGAAGAATTATAAAAAAGAAAAGAAAATGATTTCTGCTGACTTTTTGTTTCCAATGCTTCAAAAGATATGGAGGAAACTGGTTACAGAGCCCCATAACAGCTATACATGCATGCAGCCACATGGCAATATGTAACATTTTTGTATCTGTTCGGCAAAAGATGTAATGTTTGTGTTATTGCGTATCATTTTCTTCAGCAAGCAGGGCTGTTTGCAGAAACCTCTGGCAAATAAAGCGGCGCATACAAGTTTTTATGGAGTTAAACGTTTGTTGGTTCTATTGCTTTTTTACCCCGTCTTTTCCTGAGAGAGAGTCATCACATGCGTAAACATCTTGCCAAATAATGGTATTGTCGAAAAATTTAAAAGGGTTAATTCACTATTTAGGATTCCTGATGTTCAAGCTATCTCTTCACTATATTTATATGTTCGGTAAAGTAACGGTATTGTAGAAAATTTTAAAAGGGTTAATTCACTATTTAGGACTCCTGATGTTCAAACTATCACTTCACTATATTTACATGTCCGACCATGTGACATCTTCACTATATTTATATGTCGGACGATGTGACATCGATGCGATGCAAAGTAATCTCTAATAATAAGCGACTAATTTATTATAATACACATGCGTCTGCAGTTAACCCAAACTTGAAAAACTTTTAAGCAACCATGCATATAATTAAAATATCTGCTGGTACACTCAATGATAATTAACCGAACAAAGTAGGCAAGACGCAAATTAGAGGTAAAAGAAAACTGAAACATTTATGCTCTAAAACTCTATAACGTGCCAAATCTCACAAAAACAAACTTTGGCAGTACGCAGGCTAGGATGCCTACTTTTAAAAAGCAGCGGTCCAAAAATATCACTCACTCGTGCAACACTCCCCTAAAACAAACGGCAGATATCATGTGAAGAACTGGCCACAAATTACGGATAAATATGGGTTTCAATCATTCAACGACAGGGAGCCAAGCTGAGTTGCAGCATCTCTGAGGACTTCCAGGGCCTCCCCAACTTTCTTCTGCAGGGAATCTGGAGATTCGATGAGGTGCAGAACTTCGGTCTGATCCATTTCGAGCAGCATTCCAGTCACTTTGCCAGCATTTTCTTGCTCGATCTGTTGAACCAGTGGGTATAATTGCTCACCTAGCATCTAAAAGCCATAAGATAAAAGTTAATAAATGTATATGCACGTTATTGTGACTAAGGAAAAGAAAAGTAAATTATTATGATTTAGAAATTGGAACTGAAATGGATCGGATATGGTACTTATCATAGATGTATTTGCTTCACATATACAGAGACAATATGAATATGGTTCATTAAGGAAAACTCATAAGTACATATCAGTCAAAATCAAATATCGAATATGGATAGTGATCGGATAAAGAGGAAACATAAACAGACAAAAGCGGATATGATGACAAAGGATAAGATAGAGATATATATAGCTAATGTGATACAAACGCTGTATAAAAAAAATTTCTCAAATTAGAGTCCAACATGCAATTTGACATATCCGGAAAATAAGGTTAGATTTCTGGATCATGAAAATTGGTCTCAAATCCAATAATTTCAAGTCAAAACAACTTTAATTTGTATGATCCATAAATAAATTCGCATACAGATTTAGATAATTTACTAGATTTAGATGTTTTACTTGTATATTTGTCGTCATATGTTCCCTATCAAGAATTAAAAGAGCTATTTTTATCCTTATTGATATCCTATCAGATACAGATATTTATTATCCACATCCGAGTAATAATAACAAATTTAACCATAATTAAAGGAGTCAAACATTCATACCATTCGTTGTTTCTCAGGAGGGGCAGAAGCTAGTGCAGAAGCAAGAGCTGATATCGGGATTGATGGAGAATGAGGTACTTCCATTGGAGAAACCTGCAAGCTATTAGCTTCAAGCGGCACTGGCACCATCGGACCCATTAGACCCTGGGGTATCATGGCTGGGTCCACACTGTTACGAGGATTTTGCATGTATCTGAAGCCCTGATTAGGGTTACGCTGCACCAACTACATTGTGAAGACATGGAATCAGAAAAACCCAAAATTAACTACAACAACATGAATATAAAATCAATATGAAAACAGTTGAATAAGATGATACCCAAAAAAAAAAGAGGGGGAGGAGGAGAGAAAGTGAGCACATCACATTGAAAATAATAGTCTCTAGAAAAACAGCAGATTCCAAATAAAATGATCTTCATTTGTGGAATGATAGGGTCATGGAGACTACTAAGGTCAAGAAAAATATCCTTCTTAATTCTACCTTACAAAAGATCATACACGTTCATGCACAAATTGTGACCCACACACACAAATAAAAATATAATATTATAAAACTATAGTATCTGATGTGAATGTACTTATAGTATACTTGATTGTTGGAAATGTAAATGGGATTTTACTTTTCAATGGGCTAATTGACATTGTTATTAATTGCTTTAGTGTTTTTAGAAAGATCGGGTTTAGGGCGCACACACACATACAAACACAAATTTAGGGAGGTTAAAACTGTTGCATGGGATTATAGTACACTTATACTCGAAAAGAATGTTGAAAAAAAAAAGCTGTTAACAAGGCAGGATCAACCTGCACAGAGTTTATTATACCTGCGGCTGCTGCATCTGCTGTGCCATCCCTCCTCTCCTAACCATCCTCTGTCCAGGCTGTCCTTGCCTCTGAAGGTGGTAAGGCATCATGAAGTTTTGACCCACACCAGGCCGAATTCCTGGAACAAGTTGCTGATGAAAACCAAAGCCAGAGGGTTGTGGTGGAATGAGACCTGGAGCACCTTGACCATAATATAGCTGCTGAGGTGCAAGCCGAGGTGGTCCTAGGTGGTATCCAGGCATTGATGGAATAGGCGACATAGCTCCTGGGGCAGTAAGCTGAGAAAAATAGGCCTGCAGCACGTATAAATTGGAAAAACATGCATCAGAACAAAATGGGGGAAAAGAGAAAAACAATGGTAAAACGATAATAGTAAACATGTTCAATGAATGTCATGTCAACATTTAATCACAGAGAAAAAGAAATATGTAAAAGGGCACATAATTTTGAAAGGGTCAATCGCACATGGACCCTCCTTAGTATCGTTGTTTTGAACTTACTACACCTGAAGTTTCATTGTTGAAAATAGACCCCCAGGTTAAACTTTTTACTGTTTTACCCTGCGCAATAGTTTGGCAAGTATTGCCATGGGTTGAAATTACTGCATCAATCTGAGGGTAAAAAAGTAATAAAAAATTAACCAATGGGTTCTACCTGAAACAATGAAACTACATTGGTAGTAAATTCAAAACAACGATCTACACGGAATCTATGTGCAATTAACCCTATATATGAAATCATTTTTATCAACTTGCAATAAAAATTATTACATTAGTGAAGAACAGAACAGCCCAGAATTTGAAAAGGACAAGAAAAAGTTTTGATCTCATGCAACTTTGTAGCAGTGAAGAAGAAAAAGGAAATGGTTGCTGTAAATTCTTACTAGTTGAAAGAAAGGCCTGTATTGAGCTGGGATAGCCAGCGAACGGAAATTTTAGTTTGAATTTCAGGTCCAAAAGGCCAGCAACAAGACTATACTAAGTATGGTTTAAAGTTCCATCCTACCTGTAGTTCGTTTTAAGTCTAAACAGAGTTTATCATCACACAGTTACAACAATAACTAATTCTGGAGACCAAAAAGGTTATAAATAAGAAAGTCAAGGTTTTGATATTAAGTTCTTTTGTTCAATTTTGAGATAAATATGTTTACAAGTTGCAAAAAGGTTCATGGAATGGATCTAGACCGTGAAAGGTCCAACCTGAAGTGGAGTCTATTAGTAAAACAATATTCCTTTGACCTTCATGGTTTCAGTTTTGAGTTCTTTTGACCTTCATGTGGCAAAACTAACTTTTTTATGTTAAGTTCTTCTGACCTTTATGTGTTCAGTTTTGAGTGAAATATGTTATGATAGCAAAAAGGTTCATGGAACAGAAAAAATCTAGGCTTTAAAAGATCCAAACTGAGGTGGAGTCTATTGGCAAAACTAACTTAGCAGCTCACTTGCACCATACATCACAATAAACAAAGACTGGACATCCTCTTCCCAAGTACAAAAGAATCAGGAAGCCTCCAAGCATCTTAACAATGATAAATACAACTACTAGTTGCAGATTTCTAAGATGCTCTCTGCTGACAATCAAACTGGGGAAAATTTGGAGGTCAAGAGGAGGCAAAAAAAGGAGAATCAGGAAAGATATAGGAAGAAGACATCCTTTTCAAACACAGATAAAGAAAATAGTACAGGAGAAAATTAATTGAAGGTGAAAGAAAGAATGGAATGGAGGGGGAGGAAGAAAAACAAAACAGGCAACATAAAGGTCTAAGAAACGGAAGAGAAATGGAAAAATATGTGAAGAATAGAACTATGCGAATTATTTCAAGAAGAAATAGGAGAACTGAGAAACATAGGATATTCAATGCCATCAAAGTAATCGAAGTACACAAAATGCACTGTAAACATATCTGCACCTGCAATCTTGCCCTTCTTTCTTCTTTCCGTTGAGCGACAGCAACATATATTGGTTTCTTCCCAATAATCTTTCCATTCATTTCACCGACCTGAACATTATTCTATGCCAGTTATATCATGTGTATTTCGAGATAAAGATTTTTCTGCTACTATCAGCTTCAAAATAGAGCAAAAGCTAGATAACAAGGCATACTCACAGCACGATTAGCATCATCAGGAGAGGTAAATTGCACAAAACCAGATCCCCTGCTCTGCCCTTGCGCATCAAGCATAATCTAAATAGGAAAAAACGAGCTTTGCAAATTCAGTATGTTATTCGTTAATAAAGAACAAACATGTGTGAGTCCAGAAGGTTCATACCCTGCAGGAAATTATGTCACCAAAAGGTGAGAACAGCTCTTTAAGTTTTTCTTCATTGATTGAATCATCAAGATTCTTCAGATAAAGATTAGCCCCTTTAAGTTTTTCCAATCTTCCAGTCCTCTCCTGCTCAAATTTCGCTTTCAATTCAGCTTCTCTCTCAGCTTTCTTTTGGGCCCTTCCCACATATATAACTTTGTCATCTATAGTTTTGCCATTGAGTTTTTCAACTGCATCTGAAGCAGCATCTTCTTCGTCGAAATTTACAAAACCAAAGCCTCTAGAATTTCCATTCTCATCTCTCATAACTACTGCGCTGGTGATTGCACCAAACACTATAAATTCTTCTTTCAAGTTTTCGTCGGTAAAAGATTCCGGCAAATTTTTTACATACACATTTTTAAACTTTGGAGATCCATTTGCTCGATCTCTTTCTTGTTTACGGACAAAGAGGCCAACATAAACCGGTTTGTCATTAAGTAACATCCCATTGAGTTGTCCAATAGCTTTTTGAGCCGCCTCCTCATGTTCAAACTGTACGAAAGCAAATCCCTTTGACTGACCATTGGCATCTGTAGCCACTTTGCAGGAAAGAACGGTACCAAAGGAAACAAAAAGATCATGCAAAGCTTTGTTATCAATTGTGGGATGAAGATTCTTAATAAATATATTAGCATATCCACTTTTCCTTATGCTGGGATCCCTATGTGAGAACATGATTCGGATAGGTTTTCCATTTAGGACAGTATAATTCAACATCTCCAATGCACGAGTAGCTGCAAGCCAACACTCAATAATTAGGGATATGTCGTTTAACATTAAGCATTCAAATTCTTAATTCAGAGGTAATTACGGAGGATAACTGCATATACGCCTCTATGATGCTCTCCAATAAGCCAAAATACCATCAAATGAAGCCATGTGCATATGTCAAATCAGAAAAATGTGCAGGCAAACCAAAATGCAGGACAATTTCACATACAATTGTATGGATTTTCCACTCTTTTCACAAGAAGTATTCGAACAAAAGCACAAAACAATGATAATCGATCTCAAGTTACAGAAATCATAGTATTGCTAGGACTTTATAACGAGTTATAGTGTAGTGTACTGTTACATGCTATTTAATGAGATTGCAGTAAGTGCACAGAGGGAGGATCCAATATGCAACATATGAAGAAACTAGAATGTCACATTTTGACACCTTCGATTTACGTAATATCTAATATGTCACCGATTTTTAATGTAACCTGGACATCTCATATTCAGAAACAAGTAGAAAATATTTCATCCAAAATGTAAATAAAGGAAAGGGAAAATTTCACAAATTACGAGGAAAGAAGATCAGTGTGTTAATTCCATATAATAAATCAACAGCTAAGTGAAGGAGAAGTTTTCAAGGCCTATTTCTCCCTTACATTCTTCCCCTCTAAATAACCTTGTTGCATGCAATCTTCTTTTTGTTGTAACATGTATAACAATATGTACTAATCCATTGTGCTCGTTGAGCTCTATTGTTCCTCGTGTGATGATGTGTCAACTTGTTGCATTAATGAAATTAAGTGATAATATTACAAACCTATATTTTATTTAATTTGCTATCAAACAAAAAGAAGATAACTAAATAGATGATTTTAGTCTAGCATTTTCCTTGGTTTTGTACCATCTCCCACATCTAATGTTGCCTCCATCTCACCCCTTAATTCTACATGTATATCAGGATCTAATCTCCCCATGTACATATTTCTCATCTTCAAGCCCCTCATTTTCATTCAAAGAAGAGAAGAGCTTTTTCATCTTCCTTTATTTTCATCCAAAGTGGAGATTTCATTTATTTTCATCCAAAGTCACTTCACCAAAGTCACACTCGGGTGCGCCCACACACATACACACAGGGAGGGAGGGCGGGAGGGAGGAGGGGAGAAAGAGGAGGGAGGGAGAGGGGGGAGAGATTGGGGGGTGGGGGTGGGGGGAGAGTGGGCGAGGGGGGAGGGAGATCCGATAAGAAGCTCATGCATGGTTTAACCTAGAATGTGAAGGAAATGCAATCAAATAAAGCAATTCTCCGGCTACATCTAGTTCTGCACAAACCATTTTTCTCTTCTATACTTATTTATTTCTTTATTTTTATTTTAGTCTAGGTTTGCTTATTTTTCATTAGAATGGAGTGTTTCCACCATCATGAAACTGTACCTATTAAAGAACACAAGGAATCAGTTATCCTCTGTAAACAATACAAAAGTTTCAAAGAAAAAAAAAGAGGAGATAATGATCCAGTAGGGAACCCATGCATGTTCAAAATCAAACCTATAAATCTAGGAGCACAGGCAAGCAACAAAGTTTGCTCGGGCTGCATACAAATCAGCAGATACCATTTCTTTCTCTTTTTTTTCCTTGCTTATTTTTCTTCTATCTTAATAGCCGGTTTTCATAGTTTTGATCTTCCTTTAGTAACTTTTTAGTATAGCTATAGCTAACTTTTTCTAACTTGGCAACTAGTATTACTTTGCTGTATTAACTGCATGCTAATACAAGCAGTGTAATGTTAGTTTGCCTTGCTTGGTACTATTCTTTTTCATGATGAAGCTTGTAGACAGTTCACTTCTTTCGTTTGTTCTTTTGGGGAGATGCCCCTGCTATTTACATGGCTATGAATATGGCCATGTCCAGGTCTGCAGACCTCAAGTTTAAATTAGTCCTTCAACAATAAACTTAATGTGAAAAAATCCCAAATAATCATTCACTTAAAACCCTAAAAGTCTAAAAATATATATAACTAAATTACATAACTTCAACCTTCTTCAGATGGTTTCTCAGGCTTTACCATTCTGCTTTATATTCACAGAACAACACAAAAATTGCAGAGAGAGAGAGAGAGACTCCAGCATTGGAGGACCAGAGACATTTGCCATTCACCAATGACTGATAAAATCAAAGGGGATCTTTAAAACATAGGGGTGAGTTAGGGTTTTTGAGCTAAATACTTGGGTTTTCTAGTATTTTCTCCATTTACAACAGCTAATAATCTATAAATATGATCAATTTGCTAAATTTCACCTTCTTCATTAGGATTCTCAAACTTCGCACAAGCATTTACGACAATGCTGGTCTATCTACAACAAAAATTTGATAAAATATCTGATCTTTGCACTAAACCCCTAACCATCAAGCATCAATTGGCGGGGGGGGGGGGGGGGGGGGGAAAAAAAAAACAAACCCCCCCCCCCCCCCCCCCCCCCCCCCC
>JBAKGM010000279.1:7997020-8007099 GCA_037177215.1 Asparagus racemosus | reverse complement strand
CCCCCCCCCCCCCCCCCCCCCCCCCCCCCCCCCCCCCCCCCCCCACACAAAAATACCACAAAATCACCGCATGAAAACATAAACCCCTAAATTTCTAAATTTACCTTCTTGCTGAGATGGATAATTAACATAACCATATCCAAGCGACATCCTCCGTATCTGATCTTTACAAACCCTAACCGAGACAACAGGCCCAATCTGGCTAAACAAATCATAAAGCTGAGCATCGGTAACAGAGACATCAAGATCACCGACATAAAGAGAGGCATTTGTAAACCCTCCTCCTTGCAAAGCGTTCGGCGATACGGGAGAAGGCTGCGAGAGAGCCGCCGGCGTCGGGGGAGCAGATAGGTTCGCCATTGATGGATGAAATCGAGGAGGATCTTTGAAAATTTAAGGAAGATTTAGGGTTTTCTAGGGTTTTTCGTTTTTTTTTTTTTTTTTGTTTTTCTTTTTTGGGATAAATTTTTTAGGGAAAGTCGCAGAAATGGCGATCGGCAAGAGGAAGAGAGAGGAAGAGGGAAAGGGGTTTATATGCTGTTGCGGAGGCGAAGTTAAGAAAAAAAATAAATAGTTTTACCGACCAAAATCTTACCGCCAGCCGACTGTGGGTCCCAGAGACTTTGTTCGTATGATGGGGATTTGTGAGTGCGATTCTTTTGGGTGCGGAGGTGTTGAGGATGGCCGTTAAAGGTGCGACACGTGCAGGCTGATGACGTGGATTGGAAAAAGTGTGAAAAGGCGAAAAAGCCCCATTGCCCGTTGCCCATTGGTCGTGATGTGGGGCCCGGAATCATGCTAGCCGTTGCTGTAGGAGTCTTTATTTATTTTAGTAGTTTTAGACCCGTGCGATGCACGGATTTGAAGAGAGATGCCATGCTTTTTTTAAATTTTATATTTTAGAAAAAATTTGGAAGAAAAGTTGTTCATAACTTATGAGAAAATAATATAATGTTGAATTAACTATAAATTATATTATCAACATGCGCATTTTTGAAGTTATTATAGAATAGTGTGGGATACAAATTTAAGTAGTTTTGTAGTTAATAATTTTCTCAAGTAGCTCTAACTTTCAAATTTCTAAAAGACACCCCTATGAGAATAATGTTTACACCTCTCCAACTTTTAAAACAACATGCAGAGAATTGTGCTTACAATAATCACTAGTTTCACAAAAATTAAAACTAAAAAGAAAACATGTGTAAAAATTTATGAATAATGTAATAGCACTACAAAGATGATTATGACAAACGATTCTACAAAGTCAAGAGGAAAAAGAATGAATAAATCTTCAACAAATCCTCTTTCATGCACATTTATGTGTAAAACCTCGTTTACATTGAGTATAATGTCATTAACAAAGGAAATAAAATCTTCACACCCAACTTGATTCAAGAATATAAAAAACAGAACTCTACACACTTGTCAAAATTAGTTTCACTATTAAGGGAGAGATTTCACAGTCCATATGCAGATCTTATTACTGCTCATTCTCACAATAAAAAATGCGCCAAATCATTGATACTAAACATTAAAATATGAGCATTGAATAAACTATTCTCTTGCATAAATGCATTCAACTCATCAGAAAACACATCATATTCATCATCCTGTTTGAAGTAATAAAATAACAAAAAATATTGTAATTCAAAGTATAATAAAAAAAAAATTTCAATTAAAATAAAACAATCAACATAGAATAAAATAAGAATCTAAAATTTTGCATAAACGAACGTCCAAGTTTTCTTATTATAGTTGCATGAGAATTTTACATTTAAAAACTAGAATTATGCATCAAATTGCTATGTATTTTATTTTTTATTGTAAAAAGTGTGAAAAGGCTGAAAAGCCCCATTGCCCATTGGCCGTGATGTGGGGCCCGGACTCATGCTGGCTTTTACTGTAGGAGTCTTTTTTTAAAAAAAATTTTATTTTTCTACATAATTTAGCTTTGGGTTGACTTCAAATTGGAAAGTTCAAGGTAATTCCTTGATCAACAATTAGATCGTGCAGGTCTTAATTTATTTTGAGGTACGTAATTCGAAAAGTATTTTAATACTCTCAATTCAAATTAATATAACCAGAAAGCTTTCTGGATCATAAAAAGTCTTTTAATACTCTCAATTCAAATTAATATAACCAGAAAGCTTTCTGGATCATATGTAAAGTATAAAAAAAGTATATGTAATTGTCGTTCTAATTCCCCCTTGTTTTTATATTTACCTGTAGATCCAAAATCATGATAGAGCTTAATGAAATGTGCTACTAGTATTTGACGGTGAAAAGATACCTGTGTATATGTTTACACGAAGCATCCATGTCAAAAAGTAACTTACAAGAAAGCATTTTCTTCGTTGTGAAATTTATAGATATATGTAATTAAAAAAGTTACTGTAAATACATAAAAGGATTCGACTTGTAAATTTAGAAATCTATAATTGAATATAATTCAAGGGTGTGTTTGACAACTCACAAAAAATTAGGTCGGGACTCAGGATTAATCCAAGCCCAAATTCATTTTAAACCGATTTTAGTTTGGACCTATGGAGAAATGGTCCAAATTAAAACTATTTAGCAGCTTAAAAAATAAGAACAAAATTTTTCCAGTTTTTCGTACAACTCAAACTTGGGCCAAGTTTAGTCCTTGATCAGTTTTAAAAGGTTGCCACACACATAAAAGTTTTTCAAGGGAAACAATCTTTAACACATGGTGACAATATAAAAATTATATTTAAAGTTCAACACAAAAGGGGGTTCTGGAAGCAATCAACCATCTTATCATGTTGAAAAACGCATGATGGACATATGACATGTATTCTTAGCAAACCTTCTTGCCGACCTCTTATCTTCTCTCATTTTCATTTCTTTATGTCTATTTTATAAATTTAATAAAACTAATTAACTTAATTTTAAACAATAGATAATTGAGGAGCACAAAAATTGAAGCGCAAGGCTTTAGTAAAATCAACAAAAAATTAGGGTTTGTTACCCAAACGCATAAAACTAATTTTAGTTAAAACAACATTGCTCTAAGTGTTTAGCCCTAGTTTGGCAAATGATAAAGTTGGGCTAAACCTATTTTTCTTTAGCCCATTATCGCCTACTAACTTAGTCAGAAATAAACTAAGCCCCCCCCTTTGATATGAAATAGAACCTCGTAAGTCTGGCGCTAAAAAACTCTAGGGGTAGGAAAAAAGACAAGCTACGTGCCTATAGAAACTAGTTTAGCCGCAAAAAAACTAAACTAGGTCCAACTCAAAACTAGTTCATCTAGAAACTAGTTTAGCCTATTCAAGCATACCCGTGACTGGGTCAAAAGACTCAAAACTAAACTGGGTTTTTGAGAATTGAGGTGCTTATCAAAATATGATATATTTGGGGCTATATATCCAAAAATCCCCATTCATTTTGAAATGGGACTTTTCTTGCAACTATCCAAAACCTCAGGGCGTTCTCTGCAATTTCCACCCTACGGAACAAAATATCCCCAAAACCTTAGCTTTGCTCACTCTTCAAGCAGCAGCCATGGCGGGCAGCGGCAAAACCCTACTCCTCTCCCGCTCCCTGTCCCTCTCCTCCTACTCATCCTCCTCCTCCTCCCTCCTCTTCTCCCACCCTTTCTCTCTCTTCTCCCTCCCCAAACCACCAAAAAGACTCCACCTTTGCCGAACCCTCTGCCTCTCCACCGCCGCCGTCGCCCCGGCCGCCGCCGAGGAGTCCGTACGCCACTCCCTCCTCCTCGACCGCCTCCGTTCTCGCCATCTCAAGAACTCCCCCGCTACAAAACCCCCAAAGATCAAGGTCAAAACTTCTTCCCCTTCGACTTCTCATTCTCCAGAAATTGAGAAGGAGAAGAGGAGGGTTGAGGGTTTTGAGGAGCTAGGGTTGAGCGAGGAGGTGATGAGCGCGGTGAGAGAGATGGGGATCGAGGTGCCGACGGAGATTCAGTGCATTGGGATCCCGGCGGTGCTCGAGGGAAGGAGCGTCGTGCTTGGGTCGCATACTGGGTCTGGAAAGACCTTGGCTTATATGCTTCCTCTGGTTCAGGTGATTTTTTGTGGTGATTGGTAGCTTAAAATTTGAATCTTTGATTAAAAGTTGGGTTTTGTAGTAGTAGTAAAGGTGGTTTGCAGATAATATGCTTGATGAAATTGCTAGGAGAGATGGGTTAGTTTGTTGCTTTTGTTGATATGGAGTTTGAGTTAGTGTGGTTTCAGCAACCTATTAATAGGAAAATGACATTGTTGCATCAGCTTCTTTGCTAGTGGGCATATATGGACAATTGGTACATATTTGTCATTTTTTGTATGAAAGTTCAGGGAAAAGGAAATCAAACTTGAGTTTGAAATGTTTAGCGCTTCACCTCTGTGATATGTTCCGCTTGTTAATGATAGAGGCATTGGCTTATATACGTCCTTTGGTTCATGTGATGGTTTTGTTTGCTTTTTGTTCTGTTGATGATATTTGTGAATGGGAGTTTAAAGATTGAATATTTGATGGAAATTGGCCTTTTGTAGTATTAATGATAGTTTGCAGATAATAAGTTTGATGGAATTGCTATGAGCAAGGGCTTATTAGGTTGACTTTGTTACTTCGGAGTTGAGTTTGTTTGGTTTCGTAACTCTATTAGGAGGGAGGAAAAAAAAAGGAGACAATTCTTGCGTTCTGGTTAGCTTCTTCATTCGTGTGCATATTAGGACAAGTAGTCTGTGTCTGTCGTTTTTGAATACAAATTATTGGGAAAGAATAAGCTGTAATCGGTATTATCGTGTAGATATTGAAATGTTTGCAGTGATCCACGACAGTGAAATGCTGCTCTTGTCAATGATAAGGGCTCTTTTATCTGTTAATGGGCTGAACTGAAGTACTGAAACTGAATAATTGGATTGGACCTGCTGATAATTGGATTAGACAGGCTGATCCTAGGAATCCAATTCAACAAGCAAGTCAATCACGAGTCTAGCTTTTGGACCATATTAATAACCGAGTTGGACAAGAGTTTGACATACGTGTTAGTCTAAATTCGACTATGTTCGTACCCAAACTACCCGACCCAATTGCCATCCCTACATGATGTCTATAAAATAATCTTCATGGGTTTAGTTAATCTCCAATAGTGGGTACATTTCGAATTTTAGTCAGCATCCGTCTCATGAAGGAAAATGGGTTTATAAGCATAGTAGGAATCCATACTATTAAAGTGTCATGGTAACAATGCTTTTGTTTGCCAATAAATTGAAGTTCAAAAACTGTCTGTCACATAATCTGCTTCCTCGTGTACCTATGCACTGTTACCAAGTTTGGAATTGATAATTTTTCCTGTCAGATAGTCTGGCTTCATTGTACATGTATAGTGGCAGATATTTGAGTTATTAGACTAGTGCTTGGACTTCACAAAAACAAAATAATATTCACAGATTTAAATTTATGGCTCTCATTATTTTGTTTTGCAGCTGTTGCGGCGCGATGAAGAATTGTATGGGATTTTGATGAAGCCAAGGCGTCCAAGAGCTGTTGTGCTTTGTCCTACAAGGGAGTTATCTGAGCAGGTACTGATAAGTTATAAGTATAGACTCAAAAACAGTTCTATATTTTATATTTCTGTAGGGAAACAGCTAACCGTTGGATAAATTTATAGGTCTTCCGTGTGGCAAAATCAATCAGTCATCATGCAAGATTTAGGTCAACTAGGATAAGTGGAGGTGGCCGGTCAAGGCCTCAAGAAGATTCATTGAGTGCTCCAGTTGATATGGTTGTTGGCACCCCTGGAAGGCTTCTTCAGCACATTGAAGATGGGAATATGGTTTATGGGGACATTAAATACTTGGTTGGTTCTTGAATCTTGAATGACTATCAGTAGGGTTATTTTACATCGTTTTCTTTTTAACTTCAACACAACTGGAAATTTGTATTGTAGGTTCTAGATGAGGCGGATACAATGTTTGACAGAGGCTTTGGTCCTGACATTCGCAAGTTCCTTGGTCCCCTAAAAAAGCGTGCAGAAAAACCTGGTGATCAAGGGTTCCAAACTGTTTTGGTCACTGCAACAATGACAAAGGTTTGGCATTGTTTACTTTCATGATTTAATATGAACCATTCTCTAGTTAATTTCTTCCTACTAGATGCTAAACCTCCAGCTATGTATTGTATGTCAGTTCGTTGGGGCTATCTGTATTTAGCGCACAATTTACTGTATGATGATAAGCTAATTGTCCACTAGTTGAGCATGACTTAGGCCATTGACACACACTATCTTTATAATGATTAACTGTCTGGTCTAGTAACTATTTCTGGAAGTGCAATCATTATCATTGTATTGATCCCTGCAATTGAATTTTTAGGTTGTTATCTTGTCCTTCATAGTTCATACTGAGTTCTGACTTGTTAACATGCTGTAGGCAGTGCAAAAATTGGTTGATGATGAATTTCAAGGAATAGCCCATCTGCGAACATCCACTCTGCACAAGAAAGTTGCATCCGCCCGGCATGATTTTATTAAACTTTCTGGTGGTGAAGACAAGATAGTGTCTCTCCTACAGGTTTGTCTTACATGCTTTTGATGGCTTATGTATTCAGCAACATACATCATATTTACGCAATTGAGTGAATGTGCATTGTTAAACATAATTTGTGGAAGGTCTACTTCTCAAGATTTCACTTGAGATTAATTACCTAATTTACCGTCTCATTTGATGCAGATCTCCATAGACACAATTTGCAATTTGATTAACTATTTTATGACAGGTTCTTGAGCCTAGTTTGGCAAAGGGAAACAGGGTGATGGTTTTCTGTAATACACTGGATTCCAGCCGCTTCGTGGACCATTATCTCCGTGAAAATCAGATATTTACAGTAAATTACCACGGAGAGGTGCCAGCTGCTGAAAGGTGAGGCTATTTCTTTGTAATATTTCTAAAGGTACTGTCTGCATTTTCTGAGCGCTATACCATTCCCTATTTCACTTCTCAAGCTAGCATCAGTAACAAGTAGGTGCAGAGAAACTGCTGGCAATTTTCCAATTGAATGCTCTGTCAGTTGAGATAAGCAAAGAGTGAATGACTTATAAATCTCAATATTAATATGATTTGTACCTCTTCTTTTTAGTTTCTTCCATTTATTGGAAAAAGCTGATGAAAGGCCATTTTGCTCCATTTCTTGAACCTGCATTATATGTGTGCCTTAGTGACTGTACTCATCTAGGAGCATTGGTCTAGTCGTATGTGATATTTGATTTCAAGTTTAGGCTGCTGGTGGATAAGATAATTTGTTCTTGTAGTTGCATCTTTTCTCTCCTTCAGTAGCATTGATGGTGCTCTTTATTACTATCATCATCTTTTACGATGAGTTTTTGATAATTTAACCTTCATTTTTGAGTTGTGGCTATTTTGAGATTGCAGTGCCCTTCAAATTTATAACATATAGGCAACAAAGCACAGTTCTTCATGCAGAATATAGAAATAGAATAATAATAGTGTTTTGAGTTCTGGCTATTGTTGAATCAGTGTTTTCAAAGGCGCATGCATCATTGCTCCTCGTGTGCCCTGCAATGCAAGGCAATGGTGAAGCAACCCGCATTTGATGCAACAACGCCTTTTGTGCCTTGCAAGTGATTTGTGCTTCGTGTAGGCGCATGCTAGGCATAGCCACATAAAGTTTTGTTCTTTAACATTTCAATCCACCCGATGACTCATACCCAAAAAAACAAAATAAAACCGTTAGGCCTTTCTAGTAGCCCGATTGAGGACCATAGGTTCACTTCAATATTAGTCTTGATTTGACTCTTGATTTGAAAATTTATGAACTTCGCTCTATGTTGGATGTGTTTAAATAAAAAATTAACACCTTATTTTGTGATTAGATATTGTTTATCTTGACTTACTTTATGTGAAGATATGTAAACGTGCTCTTTCGTGCTTGATAACCATCTTGAAAATTATGTGTGTGGTGTGCGCCTCACTTCACTCGGGCGCGCACGTAGCATTGCACCTTGCGCATGTACGCATAAAGAGACTTTGCCCCCCATTGCACCTTGCGCATTGATAACACTGTGTTGGATTGCAGTGCCCTTCAAAATTTATAATTCATTTCTTCACGCAGAAAATAGAAAAAGAAGAATAAGAGCATTTTTAGTGGTGGTGATATTTTAAAACCTTAGTATTGGATGACATTTCCCATAATATAGCCTATCATAATCGTTTGAAATGGGGGAATCAAGATTTTTGATAGTAAAATCAATTTTTTAACGTTTTAAAAAAATTTTTAACATTAGAGTAAATGTTGCATGCTTTAATATTTCTTTTTTTGACTTTTTCATTTTATTCTACTATGACTATATTGGATCTTTTCTCACAAAATAAAAAGAAGACTATATGGATCCATTTCCTTACCTTGTCACGTAATCTTTTAACTAAATGTGCACTCGGGTGCCAACAAATTAATATGAGGTCCATCTATCGTTTCCTAAGTTGCATGGGTACGGGTAGGGACGGATCTGGAAAATTTTTCCTATGGAGGTACGTATACATATTGTAGAGGAAATAAAAATGGCAAAAAGTTCATTATTCCTCTAACCTTAATCTCTCTTAAATAGAGATTAGGAGGATATTACAAAATATGTATGAGATATAAAGTCATATCTAATTGCATCTCACAATATCTCATAATATCTACTAAATCTACTAAAACCAAATTATCAATAATATTTTACACTCCCTCTCAAGCTGGAGTATATGTACAATATATGCCCAGTTTGTTGCAAGTGGGAACAAAATAGCAAGTTGTAAAAGCTTCGGCAATGTCATCTTTGTCTAGAATACTTGAAGACGTTAGCAATCAAAATATTGTAGTCACAGTCAGTAGAAATCCTAGGCGGGTAAGCCAATAGAAGAAACCCTAGGCGGGTAAGTCAGTAGAAGAAACCCTAGGCGGGTACGCCAGTAGGTTGGTGAGAAAATATTGAAGATTTGTGCTTGAGTGATCGAAGTGGCGCTCAATCTGTAGAAGGCACGGACTAGACAGATCTTCTATTGATTTATAGAAGGAACGGATCAAAACGTTCCTGAACACCTCTGTCGAAGACGGATTTAATGCGATGTTGCGCATAGTTAATGTAGGTGCAATATGAACCCGATGATGTAGATCTGATTCGGATCGGATTTGAAGTTGTCGAAGGCAATCGTTGTAAGATGCAAGAGTTGGCACTGTTCACAGTGGATAATACAGTGATGAACAGTAGCAGTATTTTAAGGTTTATGGAGGATAGGGTTTTTGACTGAGGTTGTTGAAGCCGAGGTTTTCGAAACTGCCGAGGGGATGCACAGAGGTCGTGCTTGGGGCAAAGCCCCCTCGGCAGCCCAAAGATCTTGAAAGAGAGGAGAAGTTTTTTAGGATCGAGATGTCGGCTCTGATACCATATGGAGAAAATAGAAAAGACAAACGTTCATTATTCATCTAACCTTAAGTCGTAAATAGAGATTATGAGGATATTACAAAATATGTATGAGATAAAATTATATCTAATCGCATCCACAATATCTCATAATATCTACTTAATTTACTAATACCAAATTATCAATAATATCTAACACATATTCTACCAGTTGAAATTTTATCTATACAATAACTTGAAAGATCTCAAGACATAAGGATTTTCTATATCATTTTCATATCAACACATTATCATTTTCATTTTCATTACATAAACTAACAAAAATACAACTAAGTTGCAACAATAGTTCTTAAATATTGTAATTTAACTTTATGGGGCCACCTAGGCACCTTTATAAATTTATATATTCAGTTACAAAATAAATTTTTTTTGGGGGCAAGTGCCCCCACAAGGATCCATATGGATATGTTCCTAGGTATGGGTATGGATACAAGACAAATTTATAAAAGGTAGGGTACAGGGGCACAACTATATATGTGTGTGTGTGTGGAATGATGTGTATGAGGTGGCGGCTCATTTGGCTAAATGGGCTACCAAAAGATAGAGTAGTGAGGTCCACACCTTTTGATTTGACTAGTAAGGTGAGCCTTACCACGTGACTTTCTCTTGGTAGTTTATTTAGCAAAATGAG
>JBAKGM010000279.1:7974541-7995128 GCA_037177215.1 Asparagus racemosus | reverse complement strand
AGATTGGGGATATCTTTAATTTTTTTTTTTTGAGTTGAATAGTGTTTAAGGTATGAAATTACAAACATGTAAGCTGATGTATGTGATTTTGATCAAAATAAAAAAGGTGGCGAGTATTAATTTGGACAACAATTAAAGTGATTTTCATGTAAAAGTCTTATAAAACATTAAAACTGAACCAAACAATTACAACTACAACTATATGTGACGATAGTTAGAACAATTGCATTACCTTTAACTAACACGTGTATTGCGATTAGAGCCTGTTTAGTTCTTTTTTTGAAACATCTGGAAGTCGGATAGAGCTTACTATCTAGGATTTTTAGTGATTACGTCACCCTTCCTCTTGCCCAAACAAATAACATAACTGCTTGGAAGCTAGCCTGATAGCTAGAGCAACTTCCAAGCGAAAAATATGGCATTGAACCAACAACAAAACAGGCTATATTTTGGGCTTGTGGGTTATCATTGGGCCAGCCTGAGCCCATTTGCAGTCCCACAAACCGACCCGTCAACTGCCGCTATGACCCACCCCCTCTTCTTCCCCCGGTTCAGTTTTGCCTTCAAATGTAAACCCAAATTTGTCCCAGGGTTTAAGAGGAAAAATAACCTCTTCTTCATCAATGGCGAGCTTCCTCCCTTCATCCTTCTCCTTCTACACACCAAACCCATCCAAAACCCCAAAATTAGGGTTTCTCAAGGGCACCAATCAAACCCTCTCGTTTCGCCCCAAACCCCTCAGCCTCAAAATCTCATGCTCTCATAGCCCAAATTCTTCACTTCTAACATCCTTTTCCCAAAAAGCTTGCATCTTGATTGTTGGGTCTCTTATGCTCATGGGCAGGTTCAACCCCAAGCCAGCACTGGCTTTATCTAATGCTCCGAAAACTAGTTCTGATGAGAAATTGGAGGAAGCAAAGGAAACCCAGAAAGAGAAAGAGGAGGATGAGGTGATGTATGCAAAGATTTTGGAGAGGAATCCAAGTGATGTTGAGGCTTTGAAGGTGGTTTTGTATGGGAGGATGAGGAAGGGGAAAATGGCTGAGGCTGTGAAGTTGGTTGAGAGATTGATTGAGTTGGAGCCTGAGGAGGTTGAGTGGAGGTTGCTGAAGGCTCTTTGTTGTGAGATGATGGGGGACTTGGGGAAGGCGAAGAAGCTGTTTAGGGAGATCTTGAAGGAGAGGCCTCTGTTGATTAGAGCTCTGCATGTGAGGTTTCCTTTGGTTGTTTTGCTTGTTTGGTGCTTTTGGGCATGCTTGCTTTGTGTTTGATGAAATGGGTCATAGACTCATGCAGATAGGTTACTTGGAGCTATAGTATTTGGATTAGATACGACATTGATATGCATATTTGTAGTTGGTGTTAGAAGTTAGAATAGATATAATGGAAGGGGCTTTAAACGATATAAAATTATTTCGGTCCAAATTCTATCAAATGCGATTTGAAATAACAGATTAAAATATATCAGTGAAGCTCAGGTTCACTCCATAAAAGGGACGGTCAACCTGCAATATAGAATATGAGTAACAATCTACTTTATTTATAATACTTTCTAATTGTACGTTATAAATTGTCATATTAAGCTCGTTCATCTCCTTCTAATTACTTCTATGTTATCTTATAGGGTTTTTTCCTAGAAACCACCTTTAAAATAGGGTCATTTTACAAAAACCACCTTTCATTTTCAATTTATACGTAAACCGCCTTTAAACTAGGTTTTTGTACCAATCAACCACCATCGGTCAAAATTGTCACTGAAAATCCAAAGATACCCTTTAAAAACTCGCATTCAAGACATGTGACTCACTTTGTTAACGTTTAAGTCTAGTTAGGATACAAATCACGTACTTTAAACATGCATTTGTTAAGGTTATTTTTTATTTTTCAGTGAAGATTTGACTAGAAAGTGGTTGATTAGAACAAAAGCACACTTTAAAGGTGGTTTACGTATAAATTGAAAATGAAAGGTGGTTTTTATAAAATAACCCTATTTTAAAGGTTTTTTCAGGAAAAACCCCATTTTGTTTGTTTCATAGCATTTCAAAATCTGATCAAAAGTTTATAATTATATCTCCATTGACTTATCCTAATTTGGTATGTGGCTGAAAGGTCTTTTACCCGCATTATTTACCTTATCTCATATATAAATACACACACACACACACACACACACACACACACACACACACACACACATATATCACTTGGTGATTTTCCCCCTCTTGATGTTGTTATCGATTTGTGGAATAGCAGAGCCTAAATAGGATTTTAATGCAAGATATTGCATAGGAATAAATAAATCATTAAGTTTGGTGCTACTTGAAACTAATAAGCTATTCTCATTGCGTGGTGCTAAGAAAATTGTTAACTGAGTACAGTCTTACATTGTTGTTTAGAAAGTTGGATCTCAACAAAGAACTTTACCCAAGTCAAAAGAGGTGGATCCACTTTATTTGCTTGGCAAATGATTTCACTTTGCTGGAACAACAAAAACCACCCTCTCATTTGTATTTGCTTCTATTTGGCTGTCCCACTTCGCTCTCTTTGTGAGGAAAAGAAAATTGCATTGACTTCTGGTTAAGGTGCAGCATATGTTACCTGGCTACTTCTAATATGGAGGTGTACCTGTACCCGACATGTGTCATACCCGTACTTGTACCCAACACTCCTTGGACGCTTCTTAAAATATGTGCATATACTTATTGCATATATTTATTCAGACATGTATACAATGCATGTTTAATTTAAAACACTCATCATACACTTCTTGAATATGTATTCTACACTTCATAGTCATTTTTGTAACTTGTTGAATGAGGGTCGAGTTCGTTTCAGCCTTAAGAGCTATGATTTAAAATGGTCGTTTACATATATAGCTCAGAATTATGATTATATCCCATGAGTTTCAGCCCTGTCCCCATACTCTGCCTTTTAAAAATTTTCCATGTACCCGCACCCATACCGGTGCAACTTCGGCAGCCTAACTGTCTAGGTGGATTTTACAAGAATGTACAATGTTAATATATACTATCAATCATGCCATTTTTCTAACTAAATAAAATATCAGATATGTTGAATTCCTATTTAGAAGAAAATTTAGTGTTTAGTAGATGCTTAATATTTGAACTGTCTTCTAACTATGATATTCTGCCAAAATATATCATGATGCAAAAAAAAGCCCTATATTACATCACTTGTTAACTATCAGAATATTTTATAATATAGAAACTGATCACTCCAACTATAGGGATTGGCACTGGCCATGCATAAAAATCGTGAAGGCCCAGCTGTTTTTGAAATGCTGAACAAAGCTTTGGAACTTGCACATCGGGAGAATAGGGTTACAGAAGAGCGAAATATAAAGCTTTTGATTGCACAAATGCATGTGGTCAAGGTAACAATATCTTCTCTATGCTTTATTTTGTACATGATTGTTAGGTTTATATGGAGGAAACCTATTATGACTTTAGTTTCACTTTGATTGCAAGTTGAGAATGTTTTTTATGCCATGCAGGGCGACTTGGAAGATGCATTGAAGCTATTTCAAGATCTTGCAAACCAGAATCCCAGAGATTTTCGGCCATATCTTTGTCAGGTTAATCTTCTTTTGTGGTAATTGACTATATGGTAATTGCAGGTAACCCCCTCATCTATACATTCGGTAGTATTTATTGTCTCTCAACTCATTTATTAGCACCTATTACCCTTGGGATTGATATCGGAGAAGTGTAAATTGTAGATGATCTAATTGGGAAGCGTATTGAAGGTATAGATGAGGGGGTCATCTGCAATTTAACCTTGACAATGTCATTGTTCTTATTTCCTATATATGAATTTTAGTTATAGAGATACATTAGTTAATCTTATTTCTTTTCCTTTTTTGCTTTGACGTCCCCAATTTAATTGATTGATCCGTGTTATTAGTTGGTCCTGCTTCATTGTTAGCCTTTGCCTTTGCAATGATATTTTTGTATCATCTTTTTTTTTTTTTACCTCTTCCACTTTATAGGTCATCCATTTGCTCGCCCTGTCTTGCAAAAATTGTGATACTGAGGTTTTACGGACTTGGCTCAGTAAGTAGGATAATTCTGGGAAATGTATCACCCCTGGCTTGACATTTCGAGAAGGATAAATTTGCAGATAACCCCCCTTCCTCGTGAATTGAAGGGTAGTAATTGCTACATAAGTTATAGATGAGAGGGGTTATCTGCAATTTACAATTTTGAAAAAACTAACTTGCCATTTACCTACAGCTTATTAGATTTGCAAACTTGATATAGTAACTTACATACGGAGTTAGAATTGTATTTATATCACCACTGACTATATTTGATAAATTTTAACAGGGGATCGTATACAGCTTATTAGACAAAAAGAATGAGGCTGATGAACAGTTTGAGATCTACCGCAACCTCATTCCTGAAGAATACCCACAGAGAGGCTTCATCAACGATGTTATATTGGCCGCAAAAACCGAGTCACAGGAGAAACTGCAGAGAGATTTTGAAGCTGAGCTCTCACACAAAAAGTAAGATCATGGTGTGGGAACAGAAATCGTGTTGAAGGAATTATTACACCGGTGAGGGTCAAGGGAACTGTAAACTTGTCGCTGTTTTGCATGAACGCCCATGAGCTTTACATACCGGATTCCCCCTCAACCTGCTTCACTAAAACGCGGTGACTGGCAGAAATTAGTTCAAGTTGTCGCCTGCTTCACAAGTAACATGTTTTCTAGACGATTTCGCCATCTTGTACTTTTTTACTTTCAGTGGGAGCCTTTTTAGGTTAGAATTGATAGATACTAATGAAGGTAGTTTAGAACATTTATACTTTGTGTTAATGTCGTTTATGACGATTTCAAATAGTTCAGGAGGGCGTGTATGATTTTAAAAGTTCGCGAGGGCTTTCTATGAGGGGCTGTTTGGTTACTTTCCTTCACTTTCCAAAACTCACTTTCCATCACTTTTTGACGTTTCCCTCACTTTATTGGAAGAATATTTTTGCGTTTGTTTCGTAAAGAAACATGAGGCATAATTACTTTCCATCGCTTTCCTTAGTTTGGTTCGGATTAAAAAGACAAGAAAACAGTTGATGTGTGACTCGATTCTCATTTTCTCCCGTAATCGGCTTCAAAAGGGCGGAAAATTTTCTAAGGAAAATGTCTAGTTGGCATCTTATTTTCCCTCACTTTCTTATTTTTTAGTTTACAAACCAAACACCTGATTGTGAAGAAAAATAACAAAAAAATCCCTTGTCAGTTTTCTTTCTTTCACTTTCTGTGTTTTTCGGACCAAACAAACAGCCCCTTAGTTGCAAAGTTTAGACAGGTTTTCTGCAAGACACTCCAAATTCACGAATATTTTTGTGAAATTTATCCTATATCCTGTTTTTCAGGCCTATGCAGGTTGTCACGGCATTGTGAGAGAGAATTACGTTAGAGTTTTGATTGCTCGAGTCTCTCTTGGGTCTTCTACGTGTTTATATTGGGGAAGTTCATGTAAATTTGTTGTAGCAGAGTGTTTGTCTTCTATGTGATAAAGATGCACAGTCAAATTCTATTTTCATCATATTAGTAAGGTTTATTTTTATTTTTATTTTTATTTAAGAGAACCAGTCTGACCGTATGCTCTATTTCACGATACCATTCTTGATTGCCCGAGTTTCAAACAATCATCTCTATCTACCGTTCCGTTAACATAGAACAACTTATACCCTTTTCCATCTAAAATTTCATTCAGAAAATAATACTTTGATAAATTTCCTATATAAGTTTAATTTTATTGAACTCTAGGATCAAATTTAAGTATCCCTATCCATTTTAACTTTGGTAACCCAAAGTTCTTTTTTACCAAAAATGTCACAAAGTTGCTTCATTTTTCACTTTGATAGTCAAAGTTTCTCTCCCCCAAAAAAACAACCCAACGTTTAGCAAATTTTAACTTTGATACCTGAAATAAAAATTAAAAAATATATATCCCAAATTTCAACAAAATTTAATTTTGACATCCAATGTTCAATAAAATTTAGTGTTGATACACAAAGTCCAACAAAATTGAACCGATGTTGGGGTCAAAGCATTGAACTATATGTCAACGGAATGATACATGAAGGTGGTTTTACGAAATTTGAGTAAGACCTAAATTAGGAATGGCTCCTAAAAAAACACCCTATCATTAAAAGCAAAAGAAAATAGGAAAACTAACAACATCCGTTTAACCAGCCTAACTAAGAGATTTGACCCATCAACATCACTTCATCGTATTAAAATAAATAGAGTATTTTTAAGAGAAATCAAATAATTCATAAAAAAATCAAACAAATAGAATAAGGAAGCTTGGTCAATCAAAATTATAATTATTTGAAATAGTTAAGAGTGTCAAAACATGAATTTTATTTTTTAACCATGAATACAATTTCAATTCTCTAAATACAATTTTCAGAAATAGCTTGCTTATATTTGATCCAAACCTATTGACAATTGGGTTAGACAGATTGAACGTGGATAAATGATAATCCAATTATCAAATGTAAAAAAAAAAAAAAAAAAAAAAATTTAAATGTGGGTTGGATATGGTTGAGCTCCTTAACCCCTTAAATGGATTCGAAATGGATCCGCTTTGTACCCAGATCCGATTACCATCCCCAACAAATCCGCAGTCGAGCGGCGAGCCCCCCAAAATCCTCGGCAACCGAAAACGATGATGCAGCGAGCCGCTCGCTCCCTCGTCTCCAAGCTCCGAAAACCCCCAAAACCCTCGAAATTCCCGCAAATTCCCTCAAAAATCCCCCAAAACCCCTCAAGATCTCACCTTTTCCCCTTTACAACCGAGATCAGTCCCATCAGAGCCCACCATCGCTGTCTAAGCACCAACAGCGATCACAGCAGCGAGATCGATGAAATCAATATGAAGTTTGCGGAGGCTCGAGAGGAGATCGAGGCGGCGATGGAATCGAAGGAGACGGTGTACTTCAACGAGGAGGCCGAGTGCGCTCGCGATGCGGTGAAGATTGTGTTGGATAAGTTTGAAGGGTTGATGGCGAGGATGGAGGAGAAGGAGAGGAAGGCGTTGCAGAGGTCGATGGGGCTTAAGATTGAACAGCTCAAAGCTGAGCTCAAGCAGCTGGATGAGTAGAAACTTGGAGGAAATTTTAATTTTTTTTGAGGTGGGTCTCTTTATTAGCATTAAACTATGACCAAAGTTTAGAATTTTGGATTCAGAGGTCATGATTTATGTTGAAATAGTCATAAAATTGGTGAATTTTGCTCCTGAATATGGTTTTTTTATAAGAGTTTTAGCAGTAAATCTAAGCTATGATGTGGAATGGGTTCTGCTTGTTATTGATGATGATACTGAATATGTTATCAAAGTTTTTATTTTGGGTTCAGATTTTATGATACCTATTGAACGAAGTGTTCTTTGGGAATTTTAGGGTTACGAAACGAGTGAAATTTTGGGTAGGGTGGAGAAGAAATATGTTTAGCAGTATGAAATGAGTAGAAATGCCATTTAACATTCTCACGGAGTAATTTGTGAGAGGATTTAAAATTCAGGATAAAACCACAATTGGATGAAGTATAAAAGATATATTAAAATGAAAATAGACCTAAAATATAAATATCATTGACAGTAGTTCAATGAGGAGGCCAAGTGTGCTTCCAAGGAGGTGAAGGTTGTGCTGAATAAGTTTGAGGGTTGGATGTTGAGATTGGAGGAGAATGAGAGGATACCACTGTAGATATCAATAAGTGTCTAGATCGAGCACCTTTTAAGCTGAGCTCAAGCAACTTGATAAAAAGAAACCTGCAGAAAATTTTTGAGGTGAATCTCTTGCTGTTTTTCGATAGTTTGATATTTAATTAGAGAATTCTGTTTGTGGTTGTGATGTGTTTGAATACGCGATCCAAAGTTTTGATTTGGGTTCAGACTATGAATTATGTTGATTTAATCATAAAATTGAAGAAGTTTGATTTTGAATGTGGTCTTTAAGAGCTTTTACTTTTTAGAATAATTTCAGAAATTGTGTAATGGGTTCTAAGTAGTACTAAACAATGTTGAAAAAAGCGGCGGAGAGCTCTGCTATGGCAGTTTGGATAGGATAGCGGCACTACCCCACTAGCGGCTAAATTTAGCGGAGTCTGCGCAATTTGCTCGCAATAGCGGCGAATAGCGTGATTTCGTGCTTAATAGCACTGGAAAGCGCTATTAAGTGCTACTAACTTTTAAATAGGTATAGCTTTTTGTACCGAACCCGATCCCTAAAATAATTCCCTGCTTTGTTTTTCTCTCTATCCCCTCTTCGATTCCAATCAAAATATGAAGAAAAAACAAACCCGTAGATCGTCACTTTGCCCCTTTATCCACTGCCTCCCTCCACAGTCCACCCACAAGCGACCTCCTCTTTCTCCTCAACCTCGGGTGTAGCCAATACAACACCTCAACACACTCTTCCTTCACCTCAACCCCTACCTCTCCCTCTCCGACTACTCCACCTTCATCAAACTCAAATTTTCAGCTCAAGTCCTCTCCATCGCTATCCCAAAAGCTTGGCCTCGACTAACTAAACAACAACAAACCCATCAAATTTAATCATCGTAATCTAAATAGCAATGACAATCACAATAGCGAGATAGATTAAATCAATCTCAAGTTTGCGGAGGCGCGAGAGGAGATCAAAGTGAAAATGAAATTGGGGGTGACTGTATTTTAATGAGCAGGCCGAGTGTGCTTGCAGGGCAGTGAAGGTTGTGTTGGATAAGTTTAAAGATTTGAGGGCAAGGTTGAGAAGGAGAGGATAGCGTTGCAAAGGTCGATGTTTCTTAAGATCGAGCAGTTGAAGGTTGAGCTTGAGCAACTTGATGGGTAATACCTTGGAGGGATTTTATGAGGTTGATGTCTCTTTTAGCGTTAGATTATGATGAAAATCAAGAATTTTAATTCGAGTTGATGATTCATGTGGAAATAATCATAAAATTTTAAAAAATATATATTATTGCTGAATGTGGTGGTATTATAAGAGTTTTTGTTTAAAATTTGTGATTCATGTTGAAATAAAGAATTGGAGAATTTTGCTACTGAATGTGGTGGCAATTTAAGAATTTCTATCATAAAATTTGAGCCATTGTGTTTGATGGATTCTGCTTGTTATGGAGGATGGTACTGAATATGTGATCCAATGTTTATAACTTTGAATTCAGAGTTTTGATTTGTGCCGAACTTATCATAGAATTGGAGGATTTTGTTGCTGAATAGGACATCCTTTGAGCTTGTTTGTAACATTTTCTATATTTTGTATTAAATTGGAGAATTCTGCTTATTATTTCTGATGGCATTGAGTTTAGGAGCAGAACTCGGGGATTCAGAGATTATGAATATCGTCGAAATAACCATAAAAAGACGCTGAACTAAAATAATGTTTTTTTTTTGAGCTTTTACTGAAGTAAAATTTCAGCAATTGTATGGTATGGATTCTGATTGTTTATTGAAGATGGCACCAAATATGCGATCAAAGTTTAGATTGTAGGTTAAGGTTTTATGGGTTATCTTGTTGTTACTGAAGATGGTCCAGAATAAGTGATCAAAGTTTAGATTTCGGATTCAGGTTCTACACCTTGTGTCAAAGTCAGTACTTTAGAATTTGTCCTGTGAGTTACCTCTAAAAACAGTCACTTAAGCAATTGGTTCTAGTAAGTTGCTGAAGACAATAAGAACGCTTGATTTTAAGTTAAGCAGTTCGTGTTCATCTCTGTTTTTTTTTTTTTTTTTGGAAATTACATTCTTAAGAAGGATACTTTGTTCTAATTTTGAATCATGTATATAGCTCAAAATGTCTGATGTGCACAGAAGTATTTAGGTTCTGTTTCAAATCTTTGGATGTTCAGAAACCTTTTTAAGCAGCAATTCCGTTGATTTGCCACCTGAATATTTCTTCTGCGTACTCAATCAAGAAGGCCTAAGAATTTGCTTCATCACCTTCTTTATGCAGCTGGACTCCATTCATTTTGTTTATCCTGCATCTGTAACAATTATAAATTCTTGAAAGTCCTTCCAATCTTGTTTCTTAGTAGAATACCTCGATGCTTCGCAGAAATTTTTATGGTAGACTGTGGATAATCCCTCTGACATAGCTTTGGAGTAGAAATTTTGCCATAATCTTACAGAAATAGCATAGGCCTTTGACTGTCTGTAGGAAGACATGCTGTCTTCCTACAGACAATCAGAAGCATCCTATAATATTTCTGTAAGAAAACATGCCGTCTTCTTACAGAAATATCACCTGCCTTCTGTTTTTGACATGTACAGAGTATCTGAAAGCAACTCTAGTCATCCCACTTATTCTGAGACCTGTGATCCAAGTTACTCGAAAGAAAATCCAACTCTCAGCGCTAAGTTCTATCTACCTTGCTTCATAATCCATACTCCCTACTCCAAATCGAATCAGCCATAAGTAACAGTATTTTCTTCATGTTCTGTAGGAGTTGTATTATGTAGATCGTGTTAATTTCTAAGTTATCCTTGATCAGAGCTATCTAGAGGAATCTGAAAATTCGAGTACGTAACCTAGATTTTCCTGGTCTTGGGAACTGCTCAACTATGTAACTTCTTTGTACCAGGATATCGCAAATTTGACTTTAACTGCAATTATAATTGGAATGGGCATCATTAGGCCTAGTTGCCGGGTGGTTGTAAAACTTGACCGTTAAAATGATGCGGATGCTTACAATTTGATGGACATGAAATTGCTGAAAATATCAGCAATTAAAATAGAATACAGATCTGTCTCAATATCATCATCCACATGTTAGGAGCTTGCAGAAACCTGACTTTAAAATGCTTGACTGGACGCTGCACGAACTGCTGCTGATAGAACTTGTATTCTTAAAGCGGAAACCCTTTCAATACGATGCTTGCTTATAGATAATTAAGTAACAAAGGTCACGCTGCAATTCCGATGAAGGCGCGACTTTATCAGATAGAACTGCAACGCAAACACAAAATTAACTACGAGACTCCGTGCACATGTAGCATTTTAGTTCAATTCATCATTTAAAAAAAAAAAAAGAAAACACATGCTGTTTATAAGTGTTTTTAGAGAAACAAATGTCTAAAAAGTCATGCACCAGCCGGGAATCGAACCCGGGTCTGTACCGTGGCAGGGTACTATTCTACCACTAGACCACTGGTGCTTGCTGCGAGATGTTAATATTTTCTAATTATGTTTTTTTTCCCAATTTCTATTTTCATTGGTTCAGCATTGATGGTTAATTAATGATTGACTCGCTTTTCACAAACTTCGAAAATCTCCAGCCGACATACATCTTACAAGAGAAGTGTATCTACATTAACCAGGCCGTGTCCAAATTTGACGTCTTCAACTAAAACTTTAGAGTCGAGATAACATAATGACCAATCTGGTATCAATTTACGTATTAATTAGGGTGATTCACTCATAAGTAGGATGGAGAAGTAAATACACAAATATCACTTCACGCTCGCAGAGCAGGGACCGACTGAAAATGCAGCGTAAAGGATAAGTCTACTCGGAAGCATAAAATGGGGTATAAAACCACCGCATTGAATAAATCGGGAAGTGAAAGAACATCAATTCAAATAAAACTACATCGAACGCTCTATTCCATGACCCGATCGCATGATTTTATTGACAAGCTACATCATCAATATATTTACAGCTAAAACTACAGCTGCTTCGGAGCATTCATTGTACAGAATCAGATCCAGTTCCCAGTATTACGGGCTTCTTCTGCCAGTACTGCTGGAACCTCTGCCTTGCGTACTCCGTGTAATCGAAGTCGATCTCATTTACATGTGCCTATAACAGAAGGAATTATAAAAACAAATTTCTTAGATCAAAATCCTTCATAGTCACGTTTGTAGAAAACAAAGGTAAATTGCAGATAACCCCCTCTTTATACGCTCAGTAGCACAATCACCCCCTTAACTCATTTATTAGCACCTATCACCCAATCAATTTATCTCAAAATGTCAACCGAGGGTGATAAAGTGCTACTAAAATAGTTGAGGGTGATAAATGCTACTCCGGGTAGATGAGCAGGTTACCTTTAATTTATCTAAAAAAAATGATCAATATAAACTGACTCACGGAAATTATTCCCCAAAGTCCCCACACAAGATGACTTGCGAGAGTATACTTCTCTATATGCTGGAGCAAATTTTCAACTTCCGCATCTTGTGCTTCCTTATCTGTACAAGAAAAAGAAGGCAAATGCGAACATAGAAGAGAAGGTTTACAAGTTTGAAAAAGAGAGCAGTCCTCAATCTAACATACAATACTTTAGGCAAACAGAGCAAAAAAATTTAATGAACAGATCAGGGCATATCTTAGTAGGAATATATTTGTTCGTCATTAGCAATCATTAGATAGAATGAAGATGGCTTATGCCTCCATAACAAATTGAACGGGTACAGCTTAATTGATGGCAACAGAACAAACAAGAAAATTTTAAGGACGCGGTCTCTATAGATGGCAATAGGAATGGATTTGAAAGACAACTTTCCTGCAAAAGACCACTTTTACTTAATGCAGAAGTTACGCTGATGGGCAATTTGGAAGAATTTATGTGTATAGTATTTTAAAAGAATATCACTTTTACTTCGGCACATATTAAAAGTACAAGACAGATATGCACTCTCTCTGGCATAACCCTATTGTCAACATATGCCAGTTAATCCACATGCCTCTATGCTATTCATGACTCAAGAAGATAAGATGTCTCTCCTTAAAGACTCCATTAATCAATCTTTTAAGCTTGCCCATATGTTGAATTAGATGAAGTTGTGAAAGTATGAATTCCAAAATAAAAGCTCCTGTTGCAAGTATTGTATAATAAAAAAGTATAAAACGATAGGAAAGTTTGCACTTGAAACCTTTTCTGTCTTTTCATAAGGCCTTACCTGAACCTGAAGAACTGAGATAGACCTGGACAAATCTCTTCCGCTCATCAAGGTCTGTTGCCAGTTTTAAACAAGTCAGACCCAAAATATGAATAGCAAACGGTCTAGATCCAGGATGGTACTGAGGAATAAGCAGTGTGGAGGGCATTGAAAGTATTGCAACAAGCAATAATCTCTAACCTGGGTACTTAGTATAATCCAGAACATGAGGTGTCTCTGTGTGATAATCAGCAGCCATCTCACAAAAGTGATTAGCAATGTCATATGCGACAGAATTGAAAGTTGCATATTCATAGTCCTAAGAGAAAAAGAAAACATTAGGATAAAGATATCATATGCATAATAGACAACTGCAAGATGCATTCTTTCCTCTATAAGGATAAAAATGTGGAAAGAAAGAGGTAATAATCGAGCACACAGCAAAAGTTGGATCTATGTCAACGCATCTGCAGATTCATTAAGAAAAAGCGAGAACTTATAGACATGTACGAGGAGAAAAACATTGCATGCTCGCATGGTAAAGCAAATACTTCTAATTCAAACAGCAAAATACATGTATTGGTAAAGGACTTTATGTACCAGTTAGGAGGACGGTATTTTTGGTTAATAAGACAACATGATGCTTTCCGATGCTAAGACAAATGCATGCGTATGTCCAAATGACAACCACCAATAACTTTCATCAGCACCAGTTGAAAGTTTATATACTGCTTTGAGCCAACTTGACAAAATTAATTTTCCAAGGAAGTCTGTGCAACTATGCACAATTTTGCTTAGGAAAAAGATCAAGCTTAAGTTAGTGCTTTTACACAGATTACAATCCTTGTGCTTGTTATAAAACAAATTTCTACCGCCTGAAAAAAGAAGCTTAATTAGGGGAGCATCAAAATGTTCAACTAACCATCCAAAGTTTGCATATATTCGAACTTGGAAGTTGTAACTATACCAAATATTGGAACTTAAAAATCACTATTTAATTTGTAGTTACCTAAACAATTAAAGCAACCAGAGGAAGCTCAAAACCAGGATTTGTAATTCAACCTTTTATTGATACCAAAGCCTGCAGAAGATAAGAACTTAGATAATTTTAATCTGTATTATGAGATCCAAAATTAAACCCTAGGACAATAGCACTCTTAACTCACACCCAACATCCAACCAAGCTTTCCATGCTTTTATTCAAAATGTTTATTTATAATTATCATAATAACTCTGCACATATTTTTGAAAAGATTATAAAATAAGCCCATAAAACAAAGAGCCCATAACACACAACAAACATGCACACGCGCACACAAAACTGCATTTTCACTTCACTAATGAAAGATGGATATATCTTTCAACAACGAAAAATAGCTACAAGTAAAAAGTATGGACAGAAGAACATTGCTGATAAATGATGTATTAACATTTTTATTAGACTACATAATTGATATTCCTAAGCATAGATGGTACTGTAAATAGCTAGTTTCTTGTGAATCTGTAATGCATATAAAAATCTCAAAGGGTATTTACAGAAGCACGAGGCAGAGTACAGACTCACTATAATTGTTATCTGCCTGGTCCGTTCGTCAATCATAATATTGCCATACTGGAGATCATTATGGCAAAATCCTATCCTCTGACCTTCTTCTGACAGTAATTTTTCCAAAGAGTTGATCTCTTCCCCTATGACATCTAAACGAAATTCCTCAGCTTCATCAGGACACATACTCTGGGCTGCTTTGAGCCAATTTCTGAAGGCAAGGGAAATAACAGGATTTAGTAACATGACCGTTACATCAAGTATGAGGTTTCATAAAAGCAGCAGTATTACCTTAATCGTTCCCATAGAAGAACATTCTTTGGACCAGGAACATCAAGGTAGTGAAACTCCCTCAGTTTTAATGCAATGAGAGCAGATACATCTGGATCCCGTAAGTCAGCTGCTGACAGAGTCTGAAGTTAGGAAACAGCAGAACTAGATCAGAACAGTTTCAAACAGATTATGATGACGTGATAACTAATATCATCATTAGGTTTAGACTAAGAGGACCACGCTCTAACAAAAAGATCAGACACAACCTGAAGTCATTCAATAAAGAATTTATGTACTAGGGATACATCAATTTCATGCCAGATTAATGTGAAAACTCCCAGAGCATGTATTCATACACTAATCATTGTAATTGTAGCTTGCATGGTATGCAAGCTATTTTCGGATACTGCACCCAAAACAAGGTACCATATGGTTTGCAATCTTTTGCCAATTGTGTTCGTCACTATATACCTTCACCTGATATTGCAATGATGTTCCCAATGATATCTGAATTGGTATTATTTGCTAACTTTCTTTTAGGTTAATAAATACTTGTTAATTTGAATAGGTTTTGGTAGGCAACACCCTATCCCAAATTAAAGAAAAATACACAGATTTAATTATCACAAGACATTCTTCATTTTGCCTGTTAACTCATTGATTTCTGCTTTGAAACTTTAATCATCCATGAAAATTAAGAAATTAGTCGAATAAATTAATTTCATTATCATACAGAGACACACGCCATAAAGAATACTAATTTCATGGTAAAAGAATAGACATAACCATTCCCATTCTGGGGGGTTGAATGATGAACTTTTGTTATATTCCATTTCTATTGAATGGAAAAGGAACTCACACTTCTGTCCATTCTCTATATTCCATTACTTGTGGGGCTGTTTGGTCCATTTCCTAGAAACCTAAGTTTGGGAAATTACTCATGAGAAATAGCTTGTGGGACCCATTTCCATGTTTTCAAGCCCATTTCATGACTTTTTGGGATGAAATGGATTTCCTTTAATTTGGGACCCATGGCACCTATTACCTCTCTAGTGGGTGGGTCTCACATGCACAACATCTCTTTTTTTTTCTCTCTCAACCAAACACAAAAAAGGGAAATCTAACACCCCCACATGGGTGTGTCGGGGGTTTTGATTTCCTTTTCTCAGTTTCTAAGCCAACCAAACAGAATGGAAAAAGGAATCACAGTTATAGCAACAGTGACCACTGTTAAGTTCTTATTTGAGATAATCTGCAAGAGATCCCTATAGAATATATTGATTGCACCTTAACGTACAGAAATCATGATGAAACAGGATGATTGTCACAAATTGAATCAATACAGCAAAGCACGGCCAATTTTATATATCCTAACATAAAATTATATTTTCAACCTGCCACTTTTTGCCATCTCCTCGGTCGTTTAAGTACATACGTCTTTGAGTTCTTTAAGTATCAATTACCGTGGCTAAGGAAATTAACAACATAGGAAAGTGATATAGAGATAGTCAGACACATGTACAATCTTAAGTACAAAACTTGGGGAATATCACCCCACATAATGCACTCAAAATATGATTCAGAAGAATTACTCCTGTCAGAAGAAAAAACACTAACTAGCAAAATAATAATTGTCGTGTTTATGAAGAATAAGATAGAATTAAACAAATATGGAAATTACATTTAGACTGCAGGTAAACAGTAAATTTTATTACCAAATATCAAATAATATTGATCCATTGAAAAGGAACAGTTTGAACTACGTAAGTCTTAATTATCTAAATATCTTGAGTGAAAAGAGTTGCAACAGATAGTTCATTCTTACAGGTTAATGTAAATATGTCTCTTAGCAGAAAAAGCAATAAGTGGCTCCTATGATTTCTTAATTCTCACGTCTTCTCCACCTTGCAATACTTTAACACAACTGGTACCTGTATGAAGCAGATACCTTAAGAACCAAAAGTTACCTTTTCTGCTTTTCAAAAAGTACATTTAGAATACAACAAATCTCAATGTTTAGCACCAGAAACAAACTTTGCAAGCATGGGACAGCATTAAGCATCTAACCACAAGCATATAAAAAGTTCAACCTTTTCAATTAAACAATAGACAGGAAACTAGTAGGAAGCCTCAAATATGCTAATATGCCTCCAAACTGCTCCAGACAGCATCTCATGTGAACAACTCAATATATGGGTGTCCCATGTCTATACAAGAGAGAGCGGAAGGAATCTGGAATCCCAATATATATTATTAAAATATGGCTCACCAACATGTGGTTGGTGCAGCAGGAAAGTAGCGAATGCGCAGGATTCGCCTATTACTTAAACGAATATGTTACTTAGATATGACCCTACTAAATAATACTCAGAATGGTTCATTAATTTTTATTTTCCAATTTTTTCCCTCCAGAAGAAGGTATGGAAAAAAATGCATCATGGCCCATTGGTTCAGCTAATAAATATTGCACATATTCGCAACACTAGCATTAACAATTGTTACAATTCAATTAAAGTTACTAATTTTCTCCAGTACGCCTACAATTTACCATAATAGTTTTCACTTACTGGATGATATATTTACGGTGAAGCACATCAGTAAGTTAAAAAAAAGCTATTAGAGTGATTCAGAAACCAGGACCTTTTAGCGTGCAATGTAAATATCAACCCAATATCCAGCAACATCTCACTAATGTATAGTTTCATGAAAAATGCTACAACATATACTGAACATTGACTCTGCATTTTTTTTTTCTTTTTTCTTTTTTGGATTTAGCTTGTAGTGACGTTTCTCTAAAGTAATATAATAAATAGAAGATGCCCACATTTACTGAAGGAACAAATTTCAAATATAAACATAAAAAAGAGTAACAAGTGAATCTTTTTCTTACCCTGGCATTGATGAATTCCTCTACTCGTCCATTAGAGAATCTACCAAGCAATCGCGGCCCCTGCCCATACCTCGACATGCACTCAAATGTCCGGATCTCATCCTCACGATCAAAGAACACGTCAACACCCTCGCCATAAATCCGAACCAAAACCTTCCGCGATCTCCCCGCGGTGGGCCACTTGATCTGATAAACCTCATTCGTCATCGCCCCCTTCAGTGGAATTACTTCCAAAGCTCTGAAATCAGTCACATCGCTCCAATCAGAAGCCAATTCATGCAAGATCTTCTTAGCCTCCTTAGGTATTCTCTCCTGCTCTTCAATTGGTTCGGGTACCTCCACAACCACCATCTTGGTAAACGAAACGCTAAAGAAACAGAGGACAAAGTTTATTACTCATTGCTTTTCTAATGATTTTTACAAGAATGTTTGGGTAAAACATATATGAGGACAACGGGGACCAGAGAAATTAATAGAATGATTGCATGCACTCAAAAGATCTGATAGATCAGCTAAAGAATTTGACAGAAAAAGATCACATCCTTAAGGAAAAACCTAATTTCTTCCTTTCCTCAAATCCGAACTCGGGGACTTTCAACAACAAAGATTAAGCCAAATAACAAACAACAAAACCTCAAGGAAAGATCAACAAAAAAAAAAATAGAAAAACAAAATAAAATTCAAATGAAACCCTAAATCTAAATCTGAGACGAGAACGATTTAGGTTCAACGATAATCAAAGAAAAAATTTTAAAAACAAAGAAGAACATTAGCCAATTTTTTTAGTCAATAGTGTAAATAAAACAGAGACCAAAGAAACGACTCCATGAACTTTGGTAGCAAAAGATTACCAGCTGAGGAGAACCTAATTTCAACACCAATAATTAAAAAAAAAATTCAAATTTCCCGCTTAAAACTCACAAAACATTAATAAAAATAAACCAAAAAAATACAGGAAAAAAGCAGACAGCCTCAAATGAAACCCTTAATCAACCACAGACGAGATCACCGAAGACAACTTCGAAATTCCCGCTCAAAATTACAAATTGAAGAAAAATCAACAAACCTCGTAGAATCAATGAAATCTCAAATGAAACCCTAACTCTAAATCTGAGACGACATCGATTTCAGAGAGAGCGGGGAGATAGGCGTCACCAGCGAACGGACGGGCGCGATCGATACACGTGGCAAATAAGCACAAAAACAGAGACCCAAGAAATTATAGAACAGCTGCATGCACGCAAGGATCTGATGAGGCACCCTTAAAATTTTGACACAAAAAGGTTACGACGAAAACCCTAATTTCTCCCTCAATTCCTCACCTCCGAGCTCAACGATTTCCACGGTGATCAAAGGAAACTTTGGAATTCTCGCTCAAAACTCACAAACATCAAGAGATAATCGACGAAAAAGGACGAGATTCTCAAGCGAGACCCTAATCGGGAAACGAGGGATCCGTTAATGAGAGCGCAGCGAAGAGAACGACGAAGGAGAGTTTACCGGCGAATGGATGGCCGAGATCGAGACACGTGTCGTCTGAGGGAGGAGACTGGCCGCCGAATCTGTTGGCTCGATGAGCGAAGCAGCGGGCGAAGCGACAGCATCCGCAGGGGGGGTGTTCTTCAGGGGTCTCGCTGAAAATGGTGGGGTGCGTTTCATATGAGGGGGCGCAGGTGGCGGGCTACCAGTTTTCTTGGAATTTGAAATGCACCTGTTTGTGTTCACCCAAAAACACACCCACCCTTGATTTTCTTTTCTTTGGATAGATTATATAAAATTCTTTTCCCTTTTTTTTTATAACTCAAGTCTAAAATTAAATTCAAAACCGGGGGAGTCACATCGAAACATCACAACCATTTAGGTCATCCGCACAGTGTGAACTTTACATAAAATTCTTTAAGTATGCACAATTGATAGAAATTCTGGTAAAGATTCTATCAGAACGTCTTGTAGAACGGGATAGTGTATACCACCCCCGGGGAGTTATAGAATGGGGTGTGTTTCATCTAGGTTTGTTGCTTTTTAGTCTCTTTCTTTTGTTTTCTCTTCTTTCTTGTACTGGGGAAAAAAGTATCCCAGAGTTAAAAGGGAATTTTTAATAAAATCTTAAAGTTAAAAGGCGTTTTCTAATAACCCCTAACTTAAAAGGAGGATTTTGATACTCGAAAACTTATAAAGCGTTATGTGATAAATGTCTAAAGTTAAGAGGAGTTTTCCGATACTTAGCCAACATTAAAATATCAAAACGCAAATGTCTATTTATAAGATCTGAAAGCAGTCCCCAACTCAACGGACGAAACAAAATCTTAACCCAAACTCAAATCAATATCTGATTTCCATGTTGAACTAGTATTTAACCCATGTGATGCGCGGATTAGTGTTTTTATTGATGCATATTATGCCCACTACTATTTTGATAAAGAGTCGAAGTGATGATTTACCAGAAGATTGTCTCATACATTCAATTTTTCCATCTTTAGATGATAACTTCCAATCCATTGACTATATGAAAGATAGAGCTATCCTCGCAACAAAATATGAATATGTCGACATGCTAAATGATAGAATCATAAAACAATTTCCAGGTGAATGAAAAGAATTCTACAGCTTTGATGAAGCAGTTGATGACACTAATCATCATTACCAGTAAGAATTCCTGAACACATTACTACCAAATGGACTACCACCACACAAGCTGGTATTAAAGAAGCATTGTCCTATTATTTTATTAAGGAACTTGGATCCGACTAATGGGCTATGCAACGGAACAAGAATGGTATGTCAAAATTTTAATTGTAATATAATTCATGCTAAGATCACAATGGGCCAACATGCTGGGAAAGAAGTTTTCTTGCCAAGAATACCGTTGTCTCCAGCAGAAGATGAGGGATTCCCATTCAAGTTCAAACGCAAGCAATTTCCAATACGGCTATGTTTTGCAATGACAATCAATAAATCCCAAGGACA
>JBAKGM010000279.1:7948138-7963122 GCA_037177215.1 Asparagus racemosus | reverse complement strand
ATAATTTTATACATTTGAAAATTGTAGGAAAATATTACTTGTGTGATGCTGGATATACGACCATGCCCGGTTTCATCTCCCCATATCGTGGTGTTCGTTACCATTTGAAGGAACAAATAGGAAGAACGCCCAAAAATAGGAGGGAATTATTCAATCTTAGACATTCTTCATTAAGGTCCAAGATTGAATCTACATTTGGATGTTTAAAGAATCGTTTCAAGATTCTCACTGCTAAGCCTCATTACCCATTTCCTGTACAAGTTGATATTGTTTTGGCATGCGCGGTTCTTCATAATTATATTGCAATGGTTGATCCGGACGATGACATTTTTAACGAGCCAATTGACATTGAAGAGGATGAAGTAGATGTTTCGGGCGTAGAAGAATGGAATATTGTAAATTTTTCCCAACGTCAATCTCAAAGGGAACAAACACAAACAAGAAGCCTATGGAAGGATCGCAGAGATCAAATAGCTTGGGATATGTGGGTTGACTATTGTGAAAAGTATAAGGATGGCAATACCAATGAAATTGGCATGTGAATTTGCTTCACTTCGTAGTTAAGATTTGCTACCAAATTGGCTTGTGTAACTTTCTATTATCAAGAATATTAATTTATGACCGAGTTTGTAAAACTACTTAAGGTTCAATTTCATTATTTATAGTTTTTTTATTTTGTTTTACATGTGTAGAATTATCTTAACTTTGATTGGTGAACTTCTATCAAATTATATTTTAGGTATGGCCGACAACTTCAATTGTGACGAACTTGATAAGGGCAAAGGGAAAAGCTCAACATCAACTCCATCCCCTAGTACTCCAAGGAATTCAGCAATCCCTTGTGGGTTCAACCCGGGATACATGCCCTATCACTCATCACAAGTTGGCCAATGTCCTAATGTATGGAATAATTTTAAAATGCAAGATGGTAACTTTTGGGGAATGCCCCAACAACCGCCAATTTCATTCATGAACATGCTAAACGCTCCTCCAACCATACAGTATCCAAGTTTTAGCATGGGTGAAAATCCATCTCCTAATCAACAATATCAAAGCAACAAGAGGAATGCTATTGATGTTGAGGGTGATGAAAGTTCATCCCCCAAACCGAAGAGGAAAAAAAAGGCGATTGCTCATAAAAATAAAAATAATAATACAACCACCGGGAGGGCTAACCAATTATGGGAGAGCAAACATGATGATGTGCTAATTCCCTTCCTTGCAAACTGTGCCAATCAAGGGATGAAGGCCGATAAAAGGTTCAAAAAGACTGCTTATCGTTCGGCCGCTATTGAAATCAACAAACAGTTTAGCACAGGATTTACTGGAGAAAATGTGGAGAATCGTATGAAAACTTGGCGCAACAGATATTTTGACATGCAAAAATGCTATAATTTGAGTGGTGCAGGTTGGGATGATGTGAATAAACAAATCACTATGGATGAAGATTGCTTTGATAGATGGCTTGAGGTAGAAAAAATTAAACGAATTAAATTAGAATAATAAGTTTATATTTATTATTGACTAAGGTTGCTAATATATATCCTTGACTTTGCAGGACAAAAGTATTTCTAGCTCTAAGCTTAGGGAATACATCAACAAGCCTATGAAACACTTTGAAAATCTTGCAATTATCATCGGTAATGATCAAGCAAAAGGAGACTATGCAACGGATGTGATGGACAAATTTGGTGGTAGTTCGCAATTTAATATTGATGAGGATGAAGATGATATTACAACGCGTGGGGAGAAGACTCATAGCTATGTTTCGTTGGATGATGATGACATTCCGCCATCGAAGGACGCCCCTACGGCCTCAAAACCTATTTCTTCCACAAGTGAGAAACAAGAAAAAAGTGATTTCAAATTTATGCGTAAGGGGAAAGGGCGGAAGACAAACGAGGACACGATCCTTATGCGTGAGATAGTAAATGAGGTCAAACAATTCACAACATCGATGCGAGAGGTTAACATGCATTGGACAGAGAAGTTGGGCAAAGCTATATTTGCACACGAAGCAGACTTTAGTTTGGAAGTTCTTGATAAGTTTTATCAAGAACTACATGAAAAGGAATCGCGTGCAAGGCTATTTATGGGGCGGCCGTTTGTCATGCAAAAGAAGGTGTTAAAGGATTTCAAGGAGAGTCTACAGTGAAGATGGCTTTTTAGGATGTTTTTGAGCTGCTTTTGTAAATTTGACCGTCTAATGCAACTAATATTTGCTTATTTTTGTATGTAACTGAGCTTGATGAATGCTCATTTATTTAGCTACAACACTGATATTAGCTTATTTTTGTATGTAACTGAGCTTGATGAATGCTCATTTATTTAGCTACAACACTGATATTAGCTTATTCTTGTATGTAACTGAGCTTGACGAATGCTCATTCTTTTGGCTACATTTCTCAATGTATGAAACTATCTTTATAATCGACAACCGATATTGCGATGCCTATTTGATTTTGAGTCTTTAATATTTCTAGTTTTATGATACACGTATAATTAATTGATTGGTTGTAATTATCACATATTCGACTATCATTGTTGACGTATTTCATATGCAATGTAGATTGGGTACGCATCATGCAGCCCGGGCCCGATATTGACGAGGTCCTATATGATCAGTCTCGGCACCATTCTCAGAAAATATCATTTTTCGAGGTAACTGATTCGTTAAATACATGTAAACTATTATCTCCATTGCTACTTATTTTACATCTAATAATATATTGAATAACTATGCAGAAAGGACCCGAGTTAATCATGGTCGATCATAGCCTAGGGCATTCCCGATGGACACTTGATGATGAGTGTATGATCGCCGCGGTTGCACGAGCTAGTTTTCTCGCATGCTCCAAGCTAAGATGGATGAAATTAGATTGGCCGCTTGTTACTGCTTTGATAGATAGATGGAGGTCAGAGACTAACACATTTCATCTGTGTCTCAGAGAGTCAACCATTACTCTTCAGTCATATTGGGTTTCCGCATTGATGGTCCGTCTGTTACAGGCACAGAAAACCGTGCTTGGTGAAAAGTATGTGATGAAGAGCTTGGAGCATCTCCACCCTCGTTGACCAGAGGGTATATCAGATTGAAGTGGTTGAAGGATAATTTCTCTGTCCCACAGCTAGCTAATGCAACACAGGTCATGATTGAGCACCATACGCGGGCATATATTTTGCACATGATTGTGACGACTCTTTTCCCCGATTCCAGTAAAGATAAAGTACATTTGAGGTATATGAATTTTTGTTCTGAAATTTTATATAAATACATTGTTGACTTGACCTTGTCTTATTTAGATAATATTTTTAAACGTGCCTAGGTGGTTATTGATCACTGCGGACTTGGACATTTACGGCACACTTTCATGGGATAGTGCTGTTTTAGCATACATTTATCGTGAAATATCAAAGGTGACCTTGATGCAAAATAAGGAGCTGAAGGGGTGCTTACTTTGGTACAAGTTTGGGCATGGGAGAGAATTGTTCTAAAACCGAGATTATGCGAGATTCGAGTTTTAGACAGACATATACCACTTGTTTGTAGGTAAACACATCTGAATCTAGCCAATGTATTTATATGCATTAGTTATACATTTGAATTATTTGGAATCTATACAGATGCAACGTCCAGAAATGTTATGACCAAACGCCGGCGAGACAGTTAGACTTTTATAGAAACGAGCTTGATCGAATGAAGATTACCAAGTTTTTGTTCTCATTTTCACTTTCTTATTAATGGCAAGACTAAAGTAATAACCCTTACGCTCATAGCGAAGTATGTGATCGAATTTTTGTAGTTCTCCTGGGAGCCTTATGATAAGCTTCCACAGCTACCACCAATCTGCACTGAGGGCTAAGGAATATGGAGAGCAAGAGTTCCACTAATATGCTTTGATATAGTAGAGATGCATGTGCCAGATTGGGTACTTAGACAATTTGGTTTGGCGCAACACGTTCCAGAAGAAGTTCAAAAAATAGAGAGGAAGGTCACGAAAGGAGGTCATCACATTGATTGGGCAAATGCTCATCTCATTATAGAGAAAGATAGAATACTCACTATTTCTGTATTGTACACCTGCTTGATCCTCCTCTACAAGAATCGGCTTACATTTCATGGTATTGGACGATTACTTGAAGATGGATTATAAATGAGACAGACCCTCCACTGGATGAAGATCAACATCGTAGCCTACAAAAGAGATATGTCCCTAGGGAGGTAGATGAGAGAGAATTTGTAAGTTAAAATGGATAGCAAGCTCATAACTTGTTTCGTTTTGCTACACTTGCTTAGGAATTGCAAAATTTTGTCTTAAATGTAGATAAATGCTTTTGATGATATTGAAGCCATTGCAAACGAGGGTCTGGCACAATCAGGAAGAGCTTCATCATGACCATTATTCCAAAGGATATTGCAGAGGATTCGTATAGCATTTCATCGAACTCACGAGGAACTTCATGATGGTCGAGAGGTGATGGTTCAACCAAGTCAACGGAGATGAAAAAGTTCGTGTAGGAACGATGATGAAGCTGGGCCGTCACAACATGTCAGTGGTCCATCAGAAACACACACCCAACCAGAAAGCGAACTCCAGCAAACTCAACAACTAGATGGATGACTATGAACTTCTCGGGTAATCGGAGCGAGACAAAGAAGATTGCAATGATTTCTAGGTAATGACAAACATGTCCATAACTCAAACACACAATCAACCTTTTTAGCTTTTCCTCTCTTTTCGCAACATGTCCATAACTCAAATCATAAATGTATGACACCGTAGACTCCAATTATCAAAATTTTACAAGGTAAACCTGAATGGGATAAGCTTGAAGAAGCCCTTACTAAGTTCGATGACGGACCATTTTTCCTCAACAAATTCGGTCTGGTAAGGAAGTAGGGATTGTCATCTTGATTTTTGTTATAATGTTTCCTTCTCTTGGAGTCAGTGGAGGAACTTCTCCCTAGAATTTGTAAGTCTCATATATCGATTAGTTAAAATACAATTGTACTAAGGAATTTTTGCAAATACACCCGTCATATGGGTTAGCAAGGGCTTCTTCAAGCTTATACCATGCAGCATCTGATAAATACTGATTAATTCAAATTAGCAACTAATGAAGACCCTTGAACATTCCTCCTCCCTCTTAAGTGAAAAAAATATGTTTTGTCAATCACCAGCTTCATAAGGCACATCGCCCTTACAATTGTACTTATTTTTCATGTTATTTGCATTCATTATGTGGGTGTCACATGTTGTCAATATGTTGCAAAGACTCAATTCTGTTGTAGGTGCTGAACATACCATAACAAAGAGATAACTCCGTTGGGAATCTAAGTGCTAATAAGAAAGTTGGGGGGTTTGGGGAGAGGGAGGAGGGATGGCGGTGTTCCAAATAAGAGATTAACATCCTATAGTTCAGGGGATGTATTTACAATTAAAGTAGTATGGGCATGTCAGTTTAATAAAATTCCACTTCTTACTAAAACAGAAATCTAGTTGGTGTAGGACACTTCTTGCTATGTTTTCTTTCTAAAGAGTCTGATGCAATGGATTTGGTATACATCTATTTTGTTAACAAAGTTTGAAAGAATGAAGTGTTAGTTCCAAGGTTGGCTAATTTTGGGCTTATTCCTCTAGGCATGGTCATATGACGCTTTCCGTGAGAAGCAATCACTTATCTCTATTTTATGCAACCATGAACTGCAATTTAGATAAGTATATATGTTCCAATATACATAAAAGATGAATAAACATGTGCACAACTTGTGTGCTTGTTTATGTTTGATATAATTGCTTTGAATCATACTTATTGTTTTTATAATTCTTTTTTATTTCTAACCTTGATTAAACTGCTTTTATACCTTTTCAGAAGGAGGGAACGTACAAAGGAAAGAAATTCAATGCTATTTGTCACTTCTTTGGCTATCAAGTTCGAGGGGCTTTACCATCAAAGTTCGACGGTGACTATGCTTATGTACATGCCAAGATTGGCTTCTTTCTCTAAGTTTGTAGCTACTTAGGTATGACATAATCGATTGTGCCATGGGTTGAAGAATGAAGTTTGGAGTGTGTTTGCTTTGAGTTAAGTATTATGTAATGTGTGTAATAAGAGATCCTTTTGAAGGGCTAAAACTGGTTGTTAGTACTTTCAGCTTGGATAAGTGGGAGTGTGATTTGCTTTGATTTCAGTTTCTTTCGGTTGCTTTGTGTTATATAAGTTGCTTGTCATATATTCATGCGTGTTGGTCACATTGATACTAAGAAGAGAAATATGTTGATACCAGACAGATTCAGATGAGCTATTTTTAAGAAATCCACAGGACTACTAGTCCTGTGGATTATGCTGCTGCATTTTTCACAGGACTAGTGGTCCTGTTTAGTGTGCGTGCATGTTTTTATGCACTCCTAGCAAATAAACGGGACTATTAGTCTAGTGAATTATGCATTAGCATTTTGCACGGGACTAGTAGTCCCGTTAACTCTCAAATTGCTTCAGTCCTCAAATTTATTTGTACTTAATTCCTCAAATTTATTTAAAGTTTGAAAAATACTTCATCAAACTTAATATTAGTCTATCAAATCTTTAGAGGTTTGGAATAACTCTCCTAAATGTCCATAATTAGTTGAAATTATTCACGAAAAACTCTATTGCAAATTACCGTTAAATTTATAAATAGACCCCCGAAACTTTATTTTTATTTTAATTTTCTCCCTCAAATGTTCATATTATGAATTTACTAGTCTCTCAAATGGATTATAAAAACTAAATTAGTCTCTCAAATAATTAATGATTTGGACTTACTCCCTTAAATGTTCGTAATTATTCCCTCAAATCTTTATAAATTTTACAAATTACAACCTTATATTTAAAATTAGTCCCTCAATTCATAAGTGGTCTTTTAGACCCTCAAATGTTGGGTATTCTCACCTCAGTTATATTTCACAAATATTTTGTCTTATTTGAGTGGTAAGCACACCATGGTGACCATAAACATGGTTTTTTTATTTTTTTAGTTTGAACCAAACACTAGAAAATGAGAGAATCAAGTCACATATCAACTATTTTCTTGTACACTTAATTTGAACCAAATTAAGGAAAGTGAGGGAAAGTAATTATGCTTCATATTTCTTTGTGAAACAAACACAAAAAAAACTCTTCCAAGAAAGTGACGGAAACACCAAAAAATGAAGAAAAGTGAGTTTTGGAAAGTGACAGAAAGTAACCAAACAACTCCTTTTTTTACCAAGGAACACTAACATGGGCCCCAAAGATCTAATAGGTGTCCTTCTTTGAGTCTTCAGAGAAAATGGGTGGACAAAGATTTGGACTAGAAATTCACTGCAATTTGGTAAAAGTCAGAGGTCAGCTTACAGTAGACTCAAATTGGATACCTCTGATTCAAAAACCGCTATAGCATAATGACAAGCCTACCTCTGATCTTATGTAAGGTGTAGAATGGCATAATAAAAAGAGTTTTTTCTCAAAACCATCTTATATTTAGGGGCAAGTCACAAAAACAACATTAGCTTTTTAATTTATATTTAAACTACCCATAATTTATCTTTTTTACCAATCAATCACTTGACCTCATAACTTTCTCTCAAATTTCTTGAATGTCCTCTTGAAAGCTCTCTTAATCAAACCCCTAACCAAACCTGGTGAAAGAGCCCATTTTTAATAATCTGTTAAAAAACAGAGAAAAGAAAAAAATTCCCCGTTCTCTTTTAACAAAAGCCCTACACCCCCACCCCCCACCCCCAACAAAAAAAAAACTCAAGCCCTAGATTCATAATTCTCCCTAGATCCATTAATTTCTCTTCCAAGAAGAAGAAATCATAACAAATTTTTGAGTTTCATCTACAAGTTAAAGAGAGATTGTTGCTGGTTGGTGATTCTTCTTTTTACCATGGAAACTTATTTGAGGTGTAGGCTTCCTAAGATGGATAAGAATTGTGTAGAATTGGAAGAAGAAAGAAAGAGGCTTGAATTTAAGAACAAAATACTTAAAAAAAGAATTCTCAATGAAGAAAGATATGCAAAGAATGAGGATTGAGTGATCATTATATTTTATTGCGTTTTTATACTCTCAATTTTATTTTAAATAAAATATCTACTAATAAAGTATTTTTATCTTAGTTTGCAAGAAATGAAGGATTAAGGAATTAGAACCCAAAAGAACTCAAAACTTCCTCATTTTTAACCCTTATTGATGCCCAAGATCAAGCCAAAAGAAGTCCATTGAAGCTGAAGCTAATACAAAAAACCCAATAATTTAAGCTAAAAAATCAGAATTGAAGAAGTATCGACAGCAATATCGATAATGATCTCGATACCTAGTAAGTAGTTATAGATTAAAGGGTGAAATTGTGTAACTTGGGGGCTAAGTTTGATCTAATAGCTAATATTGATTTGTGTAATCTATAAATAGGAGTAGAGAGTAATGGTTTTAGAGTGTAAATTTTTTTTTAATAAAAACTCCACGTTGGAGAGGAGGGCCACTCTTAATTAAGAAGGCCTTCTAAAATTATAAACCTTTTTATTTGTAATAAAAAAATTGCATCTTCTTTTTTTAATTTTTTTCTTCTTCTTTTTGATGATGAAGATGAAGATTTACTTACAATGGGCCAACGTCTTGCAGTGTAAGTTTTTATTTTTCTCTTTTATTTTCTTATTTTAGAATTGCATATTTTAGGATTTTATTTTCTTATGTTTATTTCATGTTTAGTAGATTAGATTTATTCTTTTGTAGTGTAGATTTATTTAATGCTTTCATAGTGTAGATTTATTTTCTTGCTCTTTTATGTTTGATTTTCTATTTTTTCATTGCTTGTAGTTTAGATTTACGTTTTGTTCTTTTATGCTTACTAGTATAGATTTTATTTCCTTATATTTATTTTACAAAATGAGTAACTAGTTCTTGTAGGAAATCTAGAATTGTACAAAAGTAGTTTAGTTACTTTTATGATTTATCAATTGCTCTCTTTATGCTTAAAATTATCATGTTTAGGATAATCAACTAGAGAACTAATCGGTAGAAGAAGAATTTGATAATCTATATTTATCTTGAGTGATTTGATATATTATACTTATGAATTCTGGAATTACTATCTAGCTACTTGTTCTTTTTATGAATGAAATATTTTGCTTGGATGATAATTTGATAGAATATGCTTTCTTTAAGTAGTTTGATAATCTATGCTTATTAGTAAATCTAAACTAAAATACGATAAAAAGAGAGTAATTCATAAATTCTAATTGAAATTAACTAGTGGATTCAATTCTAGATTCCTAGTTCATCTACTTATTTTTAATTACTTTTTCTTGATTTGGTTTTTCTCTCCTGATTCCTCTCTTCTTGATTTTATTTTGTTAATCTTTTCCCTCTTCCTAATTCCTTCTTTTCTCTTATTTTTATTTTTTTATTTTCCCTTTTTAATTTTCTCTTTATCTTCTTTGTCTCTTCCTTTTCTCTTTCTCCTCTCTTGTTTTAGGTTTTTATTTTTTGTAACAAATGTCTATCTACATCTCTACACATTCTATTTCACTTCTTCTTGTCCATACTTTTTTAGGACCAAATTTAGAATTTCCATATAAACATTTTCCTTGTGAGTTCGACATCTAATTTCTATATTATAACTTGATAGTTTTTCTCTTACAACTTTACATTTTTTTCATGCCCTAATCAATGAGAGGCAAATGTTGTAGCTTCTTAAAGATTTTTTATAATTTGTTTGGTTGTGATGACTTTGATGAAAGGTTTTGGGAGGCATGTGTAATTGAGATTGTTAGTAATTGGTAGGTTTCAACCAATTGAGTGGGTGGATTCTTAGTGGACCCAAACCGGTTCTTTAATGAACCAGTTCCTAATCTTAAAGGGTTGGGGTTTTGTTCTTTACTCTATATATATGCACTAATATAGAGATTAAATATATAGAGGAAAACATACTGCTATCATATTTCTCTCTCAAGCCTGTGATTTATGCGTTAGTCACGGAGTGACGTGCGGGGGCTTCTCGCCATATCAACAGTATGGTTGCCTTCCGCCGTTGTTCGAAGATCAGGAAAAGGTGCGTGATAATCCTTCCATAGATCCGGGATAGGTAATTGCTAAACAAGATATCTGAAATATTCATATATTATTATGCACAGTTTACATTGGCATCAGAGCGAGATTGGGGTTGCTCACATTTCTTATGTTGTTTTTAAGATTCCATCTAATTTTTATTGTATCTAGTGTTTGCATAAATTAGATCTAGTTTCTTGATGGTGATATTGGTCACTATAACATACAAAGTTAGGATTTATTAATATAAATTTAGTTTTTATTGAAAAAGAAAATTGTGAATGGAAAAGGTTATAATGTTTACACTGGGATGTCAATTCTATTAAAAAGTTCAATCTTTATGAGCTAGTGGACAATTAATTAACAAATCTAGACTTATTAATATTTTTTAGAATCAGAGATTTTTTAGATTTTTTTTGAAAATTAGAGGGTTTTTTTAAAAATTAGAAATTATTTCATAAATTAAATCATTTTTTATTTTTTGAAATAAAAAAGTCAATCTTGCCCCTTGTAGCCCTAGGGGCGCTTATAGCGACGAAGTTCGATAATGGCGGTTCCGGCAATGGGGGCTGGAAGCTTGCCACCCACCACCGCCATCGTTGAGTGCCGGTGATGGAAACAGAAGGATGTTGCTTTTTTCTTTTTTTTCAAAACAATAAAATGAAAAACCCTACCAGCACTATTGCTAGAGTGATGAGTGCAGCTCACTGCCGGCACTGTGTGTTAGAGGTCTACAATGTCTGGTGCCATTAGTCTTGGTCACCAACGACACTGAGAGCCGCTGTCAAGTAGCACATGGCGCCGCTAGCCACTATGATGGTGCCAGGCTCCTTCGGCAACGATTGCTAATGTCGAGGTGGTCTAGGATGAAACTGAAAGTGTAAGGCGTAGCACCACTGGGTGGGGCCGCCACCACTGCTAGGGGTGGAAGAAAACCCCTAGGTTTTTCTATAAATTAGATGAATTTTTCCTCTGGTTTTAAAATTTGAAAATTCTAGATAATTTGTTTTTAAATCATAAAAATTATTTAAAAATAGTAAAAATTTTATAAAATATTTTTATAAATTATTTTAGAGAGTTAAGAAATTTTTGATGAGGGACCCACTAGATTTCATAATAATGAGTTTTTGGGATTTTAGAAAAATAATTTTTGATATTTGGAAGTTCAGAAAAAATATTTTTACACACTAGAAAATTTATTGATAAAATCCTAATAAAAAATCTTGGAGATTTTTTTATGGGTAGCTATTCTAGTGAGAGCGCTTGGGGCGTGTACCAATTTCGTGCGAAACAAAAACCTAATAAAATAAACAAGATAAACTAGGATAGTTAAATATAAAAATGAAACTATTTGTTTATGTTTGTCATGCTGTATGTGAGAGCGCATATGGAATCTCATAAATAAATAACTTTAAGCGGGAGATTTCGAGTAGAGATGACACTATGATTTAATTGCCCAATCAAGTCTATATCTAAAAAATATATAATATTCTATTTTCAAAAAATTAATAATGATTTTAAAAATTAGATCTTTGAATACTGTGGTCGGAGCCTTAAGCCTTCTTCTCTTTGTTTGGGATGTAATTTTATTATCGGTATAAAAGGCTTGATGAGATGGAATGTTCTTTAGGGAAGAACACTACTCCACGTAAATGCTAGTAATCTTAATGTATCCATAATTAAAGTGTCATAATCTTTCTCTTAGAAATGAGGTACCAAAAATAGTTATTTTGGTATCAGTCCGGCACTAAGTAGTTGAGATACGTTTATTGAAAGTTCCACTATCTTCTCAGAGGAGGAGATTTTGGTGAGTACTAAGGTGGTAATATCCGAGTCGGAATATGGATCAATTCAAACACATATATTTGAAGAGTACAAGGATAATCTAAATGCAAAGAGCATTTGGGATGCTCTGAATGCGAGATTCAGAGATGTCTCTTTGATGAGGATCCGAGTTCTTATTATTAAGTTGGATTCGAATGAGGTGACTGCAAGGCAGAACATCAAATTCACCTTCAGATGATAATATCTATGATCAGGTATCGAGATAGCTAGAACTGTGTCGAGCTAGGAGCGACAGATCCGGGCAATTAGCAGGGCTTTACATAACTCCAAGAAAGAAACTTGTTACTTTTGTTACACATCAAATTAGCAGGGCTTTACATAACTCCAAGAAAGAAACTTGTTACTTTTGTTACACATCACAGATGTGATAACATTCTGGGGTGTGCAAATAAAAGTTAAGTTAGAGTTTAAACACTAGGATGTGTTCAAGGCCAAAATGTCTACTTTGATTTTGAAACCTGAATGCATAGGGCTGTCCAATTAGGCTTGTGGCTTATAATCGGCTCGGTGTCTGGCGTGGACCTAGTCGGGCCCGTGTTGGACCTAGATCTGGGAAAAGCTTGGAAAATTAGGCCAGATAAGGCTCCAGGCCTGAGTCCACGTCAGTTTGACGAGCCCTTCTCAGGCCTGGCCTGGCCCGAGTTCTATAGTGCCGGGTTAAAGAACTCGGGTCCGGGTCGGCCCGGACCCCGACTAAATGAGGGAGCCGATAACAGCTCTCTAATTATCTGTTGGAACAGGCTATGCTTAGAAGCCCAGTCCAGCCTAGACTTGGACCTGATTCAAAGGCTAGAAAAATAGCCTCTGGATCGGGCAGCTCGAACCTAGTCCGGTCCAATGGTTAGAAAACTAGTCGTTGGACCGAGAAGCCCGGACTCGGTCCAGTCCAACGACTATTTTTCTAGTTGTTGGAGGAGGTTCGACCTGGGCCAGCCGAGACTTGGCCTGGTTCGGCCATAATAAATAGCCTATAATTACCATTTTGATCAAATTATCAAAGTACCCTAAAATGGTCAAAAAAGGCTAAACTTTGAGGGTATTTTGGTCATTGGGCTAGGGGGTTGCCTCTATAAATAGAGGGGGGTTTCGTTTGTTTTTCTCATCTAAAATTCATGTACTTCTCTCTAATACTCTCTAATACAGTATTATACTCTCTTATTCTCTCTTATACTTTTTAATACTCTCTTATTCTTAAATTCTAATGGCTTTATCCTTCAATTATGAAGGGCAGAATCTAACTTCTAAAATGAGTCCTACAGCTACTCCTCCTACAACGATGTTGATTCTGAATCCGGCAGTGATGAATCCAACACCTAGAGCTCCTAAAAGGCTGAGATATGAAGTGTAGGCTTTCTTTGAGAAGATAGAAGTCACCATGGATCAACATGGCAAACTTCTCACCCAAAAGGCCAAATGAGCGTTATGCGGCCATATCTTTGAAGCTCATCATAAGAGCATCACTAACTACTTGCCCATTTGGCAAAACACAACAGAGCGCAAGCAACATCTCAAGGCGACATCCACTAATATCTACTCTCTCAATTATCTTCCTCCGGTAGCCTCAGTTCAAGGAATTACGATGCAATTCAAGCCAGGAAATGCATCATGAGGTTTACTGTTCTTAAAAATGATCCTTTTAAATTAGTAGAAGATGATGAATTTGAGGATATGATTAGACATAATTTTTATCCCACATTTCAAAAATTTTCTCGTTGAACTTGTAAACATGATATTTTAAAATACTATCACGAGGAAAAAACAAAAATAATTTCTTATTTTCAAAGCTTAAACTGTAAATTTTCTCTAACTTCTGATATTTAGAATATCTAGAGTATAAACTAGTTAATTATGTATCACAACACACTGGATTGATGACATTTGATAAATTTTTAAAAGAGTTGTTTCTCTTATTTCATTTGAAGATTCACACACTAGTGTATATATTGCAAATTTAATAATGGAAGAACTTTTAAAATTATAAATTTTTGAAAAATTATTTTTTTGTTCACTAGATGATGGAAGTAATAATAATGTGGTTGTAGATCATATCAAATCATCTTTGTTATTGCCATGTCAGGATAATATTTTTCATATTAGATGCATGTGTCATATTTTAATTTAATTATTTAAAGTGCATTCGATGTAATTAAACCAACGATAGAAAAATTTAGGGTTATAGCTTATGCTCATAATGCTTCTGAATAAAGACTTAAAAGATGAAAACAACCGTGTAGAAGAAAAAAAATATATAAAAGCTAAGTTAATTCCAAAGATGTTGAACACAGGTGGAATTCCACCTATGCAATATTAAATGTAGCAATAGAGTATAGAAAATTATAAATAATTTTATTACTTTTTATACTTCTAGTTCTGGCTCTATATCTAGTTATGATAATATGTATGGAATAACTGATGATGATTGGACAATTATAAGTTGTGCAAAAGAGATGTTATAAGATTTTTATGAAGCTACTATGTTATTATCTGGTTGATATTATCTAACTATTACTCGAGCTGCTTTACAAGTGTTAAATATTCAAACTTTGTTTGATATTTATTGCACGGATAATTATTTTTCAGATATGATTTTTGGAATGGAAAGCAAATTTAATATGTATTTTAGACCTATTCTTATTATTTTTAGTTTGGGGATTCTTATTGATCCATGCTTGAAGTATCTTAGCCTCCAAAATTTGTTGAATTCTTTGTACGAGAACATGGTAATATAAATTGATAGCGGTTAGACTATTACTGCTCTTACTCATCATAACATTATTAAATATTATTTTTAAAGATTATTTGATGAGTATGTAGGTAGATATGGTGTAAGTACACCTCAACCAATAGGTTCTACAAGTTCTAGATGGGGTAAATGTATGTTTTTAAAGAAGCAATTGATGATAGAGAGGCTAACAAGTATGGGTAGTAGTCATGGATTAGGATCAAAAACAAGAAAAATTTCTAAAATTGAATAATATTTAGTATTCTCGCGAAAAAAAGTTGTTGACATTTCCATTGAATCTGCAATTGAACTCGTTACAAATTTATTTTTTACAACGAAATTCAAAGA